>OZ022324.1:35181541-35235811 GCA_963989225.1 Dromius quadrimaculatus | reverse complement strand
TGATGGATTAATACATATTATGAGGTCCTGATTAGAAATATGTACTTATTGATCCGTGAAAATCGGCGCGGAAAAGAGTGATTCCGACTTATTCTCAATTGTTTGTAAAACTGCAAATAGCACTCTGAAAACACGAAATATGATGTATTATTTGGAGCTAGATTCTGCCATATAACGCATTTCTGGAGCAAAATCTTGCTTCTGATCAGATATACAAAATCAAAAATTCCTCAACGAGACTCATAAAAAACGCTGATAACTCGCTGGGAAACGCAAAATTTTGTGCATTTGGGGACGGGTTCATGCATATTATGTTGTATTGGATAGATTTATGTGATTCGCGATACTTTGAAACTGCTGAGAATGTAGGTAATTTTGACTTATTTCAAACTTCATATAACTGCAGATAGCGCTCTGAAAACACGAGATATGATGTTTTTGTTGATGGATTCATACATATTATGAGGTCCTGAATAGGAATATGAACTTTTTGATTGTGAAAATCTGCGCGGAAAAGCGTGATTTCGACTTATTTCCAAAGTTTGTAAAAACTGCGGAAAGCACACTAAAAACACGAAATATGATGTATTTGGTGCTAGATTCCGCCATATAACGCATTTCTGAAGCAAAATCTTGTTTCTGAGTAGATTTACAGAATCAAAAATTTCTCAACGAGACTCAGAAAAAACGGCTGATAACTCGCTGGAAACGCAAAACTTTGTGCATTTGAAGACGGATTCATGCGTATCATGTTGTATTGGATAGATTTATGTGATTTGCGATACTTTGAAAACCGCTGAGAATGTGGTAATTTTGGACTTATTTCAAACTTCATATAACTGCAGTTAGCGCTCCAAAAACACGAGATATTATGTTTTTTGTTGAAGGATTCATACATATTATGAGGACCTGAATAGAAATATGAATTTTTTGTTTTGTGAAAATCAGCACGGAAAAGCGTGATTTCGACCTATTCCAAAGTTTGTAAAACTGCGAATAGCACTCTAAAAACACGAAATATGATGTATTTGGTGCTAGATTCTGCCATATAACGCATTTCTGAAGCAAAATCTTGCTTCCGAGCAAATTTACAGAATCAAAAAATTGTAAACGAGACTCAGAAAGAACGCTGATAACTCGCTGGAAACGCAAAAATTTTGTGCATTTGGGAACGGATTCATGCGTATTATGTTGTATTTGATAGATTTATGTGATTTGCGATACTTTGAAACCGCTGTGAATGTAGTAATTTTAATATTTAGTGAGTGAGCTGTGGTAATTTTAACTTATTCCTAACTTCATATAACTGCAGATAGCGTTCTGAAAACACCAGATATGTTGTTTTTGTTGATGGATTCATACATATTATGAAGGTACTGAATAGAGATATGAACTTTTTGATTGTTAAAATCTGCGCGGAAAAGCGTGATTTCGACTTATTCCAAAGTTTGTAAAACTGCGAATAGCACTCTAATAACACGAAATATGATGTATTTGGTGCTAGATTCTGCCATATAAGCCATTTCTGTTGCAAAATCTTGCTTGCTGAGCAGATTCACAGAATCAAAAATTTCTCAACGAGACTCAGAAAAAACGCAGATAACTCGCTGGAAACGCAAAAAATTTTTGTATTTTGAGGGACGGGATTCATGCGTATTATGTTTTATTGGATAGATTCTTGTGATTTGCGATACTTTGAAACCGCTGAGAATGTGGTAATTTTGACTTATTTCAAACTTCATATAACTGCAGATAGCGCTCTAAAAACACGAGATATGATGTTTTTGTTGATGGATTCATACATATTATGAGGTCCTGAATAGGAATATGGATTTTTTGAATGTAAAAATCTGCGCGGAAAAGCGTGATTCCGACTTATTCCAAAGTTTGTAAAACTGCGAATAGCACTCTAAAAACACGAAATATGATGTATTTGGTGCTAGATTTTGCCGTATAACGCATTCCTGAAGCAAAATCTTGCTTCTGAGCAGATTTACAGAATCAAAAATTCCTCAACAAGACTCAGAGAAAATGCTGAAAACTCGCTGGAAACGCAAAATTTTGTGCATTTGAGGACGGATTCATGCGTATTATGTTGTATTGGATAGATTTATGTGATTTGCGATACATTGAAACTGCTCAGAATGTGGTAACTTCGACTTATTTCAAACTTCATATAACTGCAGATAGCGCTCTGAAAACAGGAGATATGATGTTTTAGTTGATGAATTCATACATATTATGAGGTCCTGAATAGGAATATGAACTTTTTGATTTAAAGATTTGCGCGGAAAAGCGTGATTTCGACATTCCAAAGTTTGTAAAACTGCAAATAGCACTCTAAAAACACGAAATATGATGTATTTGGTGCTAGATTCTGCCATATAACGCATTTCTGAAGCAAAATCTTGCTTCTGAGCAGATTCACAGAATAAAAAATTCCTCAACGAGACTCCGAAAAAACGCTGATAACTCGCTGGAAACGCAAAATTTTGTGCATTTGAGGACGGTATAATGCGTATCATGTGTATTGGATAGATTGATGTGATTTGCGATACTTTGAAACCGCTGAGAATATGGTAATTTTTACTTATTACAAACTTCATATAACTGCAGATAGCGCTCTGGGAACACGAGATGTGATGTTTTTGTTGATGGATTTATACATATTATGAGGTCCTGATTAGGAATATGAACTTTTTGATTGTGAAAATCTGCGCGGAAAAGCGTGATTTCGACTTATTCCAAAGTTTGTAAAACTGCAAATAGCACACTACAAACACAAAATATGATGTATTTGGTGCTAGATTCTGCCATATAACGCATTTCTGAAGCAAAATCTTGTTTCGGAGCAGATTTACAGAATCAAAAATTTCTCAACGAGACTCAGAAAGAACGCTGATAACTCGCTGGAAACGCAAAATTTTGTGCATTTGAGGACGGATTCATGCGTATTATGTTGTATTGGATAGATTTATGTGATTTATGATACTTTGAAACCGCTAAGAATGTGGTAATTTTGACTTATTTCAAACTTCATATAACTGCAGATAGCGCTCTGAAAACACGAGATATGATGTTTTTGTTGATGGATTCATACATATTATGAGGACCGGAATAGGAATATGAACTTCTTGATTGTGAAAATCTGCGCGGAGAAGCGTGATTTCGACTTATTCCAAAGTTTGTAAAACTGCGAATAGCACTCTAAAAACACGGAATATGATGTATTTGGTGCTAGATTCTGCCATATAACGCATTTCTGAAGCACAATCTTGCTTCCGAGCAGATTTACAGAATCAAAAATTTCTCAACGAGACTCAGAAAAAACGCTGATAACTCGCTGGAAACGCAAAATTCTGTGCATTTGAGGACGGATTCATGCGTATTATGTTGTATTGGATAGATTTATGTGATTTGCGATGCATTGAAACTGCTCAGAATGTGGTAATTTTGACTTATTCCAAACTTCATTTAACTGCAGATAGCGCTCTGAAAACACGAGATATGATGTTTTTGTTGATGAATTCATACATATTATGAGGTCCTGAATAGGAATATGAACTTTTTGATTCAAAAATCTGCGCGGAAAAGCGTGATTTCGACATTCCAAAGTTTGCAAAACTGCAAATAGCACTCCAAAAACACGTAATATAATGTATTTGGTGCTAGATTCTGCCATATAACGCATTTCTGAAGCAAAATCTTGCTTTCGAGCAGATTTACAGAATCAAAAATTTCTCAACGAGACTCCGAAAAAAACGCTGATAACTTGCTGGAAACGCAAAATTTTGTGCATTTGAAGACGGATTCATGCGTATCATGTTGTATTGGATAGATTTATGTGATTTGCGATACTTTGAAACCGCTGAGAATGTGGTAATTTTGACTTATTTCAAACTTCATATAACTGCAGATAGCGCTCCAAAAACACGAGATATTATGTTTTTGTTGAAGGATTCATACATATTATGAGGACCTGAATAGAAATATGAATTTTTTGTTTGTGAAAATCAGCACGGAAAAGCGTGATTTCGACCTATTCCAAAGTTTGTAAAACTGCAAATAGCACTCTAAAAACACGAAATATGATGTATTTGGTGCTAGATTCTGCCATATAACGCATTTCTGAAGCAAAATCTTGCTTCCGAGCAAATTTACAGGATCAAAAAATTGTAAACGAGACTCAGAAAAAACGCTAATATCTCGCTGGAAACGCAAAATTTTGTGCATTTGAGCACGGATTCATGCGTATTATGTTGTTTTGGATAGATTTATGTGATTTGCGATACTTTGAAACCGCTGAGAATGTGGTAATTTTGACTTATATCAAACTTCATATAATTGCAGATAGCGCTCTGAAAACACGAAATATGATGTATTTGGTGCTAGATTCTGCCATATAACGCATTTCTGAAGCAAAATCTTGCTTCCGAGCAGATTTACAGAATCAAAAATTTCTCAACGAGACTCAGAAAGAACGCTGATAACTCGCTGGAAACGCAAAATTTTGTGCATTTGGGAACGGATTCATGCGTATTATGTTGTATTTGATAGATTTATGTGATTTGCGATACTTTGAAACCGCTGTGAATGTAGTAATTTTAATATTTAGTGAGTGAGCTGTGGTAATTTTAACTTATTCCTAACTTCATATAACTGCAGATAGCGTTCTGAAAACACCAGATATGTTGTTTTTGTTGATGGATTCATACATATTATGAGGTACTGAATAGAGATATGAACTTTTTGATTGTTAAAATCTGCGCGGAAAAGCGTGATTTCGACTTATTCCAAAGTTTGTAAAACTGCGAATAGCACTCTAATAACACGAAATATGATGTATTTGGTGCTAGATTCTGCCATATAACGCATTTCTGTTGCAAAATCTTGCTTCTGAGCAGATTCACAGAATCAAAAATTTCTCAACGAGACTCAGAAAAAACGCAGATAACTCGCTGGAAACGCAAAAAATTTTTGTATTTGAGGACGGATTCATGCGTATTATGTTTTATTGGATAGATTCTTGTGATTTGCGATACTTTGAAACCGCTGAGAATGTGGTAATTTTGACTTATTTCAAACTTCATATAACTGCAGATAGCGCTCTAAAAACACGAGATATGATGTTTTTGTTGATGGATTCATACATATTATGAGGTCCTGAATAGGAATATGGATTTTTTGAATGTAAAAATCTGCGCGGAAAAGCGTGATTCCGACTTATTCCAAAGTTTGTAAAACTGCGAATAGCACTCTAAAAACACGAAATATGATGTATTTGGTGCTAGATTTTGCCGAATAACGCATTCCTGAAGCAAAATCTTGCTTCTGAGCAGATTTACAGAATCAAAAATTCCTCAACAAGACTCAGAGAAAATGCTGAAAACTCGCTGGAAACGCAAAATTTTGTGCATTTGAGGACGGATTCATGCGTATTATGTTGTATTGGATAGATTTATGTGATTTGCGATACATTGAAACTGCTCAGAATGTGGTAACTTCGACTTATTTCAAACTTCATATAACTGCAGATAGCGCTCTGAAAACAGGAGATATGATGTTTTAGTTGATGAATTCATACAAATTATGAGGTCCTGAATAGGAATATGAACTTTTTGATTTAAAGATTTGCGCGGAAAAGCGTGATTTCGACATTCCAAAGTTTGTAAAACTGCAAATAGCACTCTAAAAACACGAAATATGATGTATTTGGTGCTAGATTCTGCCATATAACGCATTTCTGAAGCAAAATCTTGCTTCTGAGCAGATTCACAGAATCAAAAATTCCTCAACGAGACTCCGAAAAAACGCTGATAACTCGCTGGAAACGCAAAATTTTGTGCATTTGAGGACGGTATAATGCGTATCATGTGTATTGGATAGATTGATGTGATTTGCGATACTTTGAAACCGCTGAGAATGTGGTAATTTTTACTTATTACAAACTTCATATAACTGCAGATAGCGCTCTGGGAACACGAGATGTGATGTTTTTGTTGATGGATTTATACATATTATGAGGTCCTGATTAGGAATATGAACTTTTTGATTGTGAAAATCTGCGCGGAAAAGCGTGATTTCGACTTATTCCAAAGTTTGTAAAACTGCAAATAGCACACTACAAACACAAAATATGATGTATTTGGTGCTAGATTCTGCCATATAACGCATTTCTGAAGCAAAATCTTGTTTCGGAGCAGATTTACAGAATCAAAAATTTCTCAACGAGACTCAGAAAGAACGCTGATAACTCGCTGGAAACGCAAAATTTTGTGCATTTGAGGACGGATTCATGCGTATTATGTTGTATTGGATAGATTTATGAGATTTATGATACTTTGAAACCGCTAAGAATGTGGTAATTTTGACTTATTTCAAACTTCATATAACTGCAGATAGCGCTCTGAAAACACGAGATATGATGTTTTTGTTGATGGATTCATACATATTATGAGGACCGGAATAGGAATATGAACTTCTTGATTGTGAAAATCTGCGCGGAGAAGCGTGATTTCGACTTATTCCAAAGTTTGTAAAACTGCGAATAGCACTCTAAAAACACGAAATATGATGTATTTGGTGCTAGATTCTGCCATATAACGCATTTTTGAAGCAAAATCTTGCTTCCGAGCAGATTTACAGAATCAAAAATTTCTCAACGAGACTCAGAAAGAACGCTGATTACTCGCTGGGAACGCAAAATTTTGTGCATTTAAGGACGGATTCATGCGTATTATGTTGTATTGGATGGATTTTTGTGAATTGCGATACTTTGAAACCGCTGAGAATGTGGTAATTTTGACTCATTTCAAACTTCATATAACTGCAGATAGCGCTCTGAAAACACGAGATATTATGTTTTTGTTGATGGATTCATACATATTATGAGGACCTGAATAGGAATATGAGCTTTTTGTTTGTGAAAATCTGCGCGGAAAAGCGTGATTTTGACTTATTCCAAAGTTTTTAAAACTGCGAATAGCACTCTAAAAACACGAAACATAATGTATTTGGTGCTAGATTCCGCCATATAACGCATTTCTAAAGCAAAATTTTGCTTCCGAGCAGATTTACAGAATCAAAAAATTGTCAACGAGACTCAGAAAAAACGCTGATATCTCGCTGGGAACGCAAAATTTTGTGCATTTGAGCACGGATTCATGCGTATTATGTTGTATTGGATATATTTATGTGATTTGCGATACTTTGAAACCGCTGAGAATGTGGTAATTTCGACTTATATCAAACTTCATATGATTGCAGATAGCGCTCTGAAAACACGAAATATGATGTATTTGGTGCTAGATTCTGCCATATAACGGATTTCTGAAGCAAAATCTTGCTTCCGAGCAGATTTACAGAATCGAAAATTTCTCAACGAGACTCAGAAAGAACGCTGATAACTCGCTGGAAACGCAAAATTTTGTGCATTTGGGGACGGATTCATGCGTATTATGTTGTATTGGATAGATTTATGTGATTTGCGATACTTTGATACCGCTGTGAATGTGATAATTTTAACATTTAGTGAGTAAGCTGTGGTAATTTTAACTTATTCCAAACTTCATATAACTGCAGAGAGCGCTCTGAAAACACGAGATATGTTGTTTTTGTTGATGGATTCATACATATTATGAGGTACTGAATAGGAATATGAACTCTTTGATCGTGAAAATCTGCGCGGAAAAGCGTGATTTCGACTTATTCCAAAGTTTGTAAAACTGCGAATAGCACTCTAAAAACACGAAATATGATGTATTTGGTGCTAGATTCTGCCATATAACGCATTCCTGAAGCAAAATCTTGTTTCTGAGCAGATTTACAGAGCCAAAAATTTCTCAACAAGAGTAAGAAAAAGAGCTAATAACTCGCTGGAAACGCAAAATTTTGTGCATTTGAGGACGGAGTCATGCGTATTTTGTTGTATTGGATAGATTAATGTGATTTGCGATACTTTGAAACCGCTGAGAATGTGGTAATTTTGACTTATTTCAAACTTCATATAGCTGCAGATAGCGCTCTGAAAACACAAGATATGATGTTTTTGTTGATGGATTCAAACATTTTATGAGGTCCTAAATAGGAATATGGACTTTTTGATTGGGAAAATCTGCGTGAAAAAGCGTGATTTCGACTTATTCCAAAGTTTGTAAAACTGCGAATAGCACTCTAAAAACACGAAATATGATGTATTTATTGCTAGATTCTGCCATATTACGCATTTCTGAAGCAAAATCTTGTTTCTGAGCAGATTTACAGAATCAAAAATTTCTCAACGAGACTCAGAAAAAACGCTGATAACTCGCTGAGAACGCAAAATTTTGTGCATTTGAGAACGGATTCATGCGTATTACGTTGTTTTGGTTAGATTCATGTGATTTACGATACTTTGAAACCGCTGAGAATGTGGTAATTTTGACTTATTCAAACTTCATATAACTGCAGATAGCGCTCTGAAACACGAGATATGATGTTTTCGTTGATGGATTCATACTTATTATGAGGTCCTGATTAGGAATATGAACTTTATGATTGTGAGAATCTGCGCAGAAAAGAGTGATTCCAACTTATTCCAATGTTTGTAAAACTGCAAATAGCACACTAAAAACACGAAATATGATGTATTTGGTGCTAGATTCTGCCATATAACGCATTTCTAAAGCAAAATCTTGCTTCTGAGCAGATTTACTGAATCAAAAATTTCTCAACGAGACTCAGAAAAAACGCTGATAACTCCCTGGAAACGCAAAATTTTGTGCATTTGAGGACGGATTCATGCGTATTATATTGTATTGGATAGATTTATGTGATTTGCGATACGTTGAAACCGCTGAGAATGTGGTAATTATGACTTATTTCAAACTTCATATAACTACAGATAGCGCACTGAGAACACGAGATATGATGTTTCTGTTGATGGATTCATACATATTATGAGGTCCTGGATCGGCATATGAACTTTTTGATTGTGAAAATCTGCGCGGAAAAGCGTGATTTCGACTCATTCCAAAGTTTGTAAAACTGCGAATAGCACTCTAAAAACACGAAATATGATGTATTTGGTGCTATATTCTGCCCTATAACGCATTCCTGAAGCAAAATCTTACTTCTGAGCAGATTTACATAATCAAAAATTTCTCAACGAGACTCAGAAAAAACGTTGATAACACGCTATGAAAGCAAAATTTAGTGCATTTGAGGACGGATTCATGCGTATTATGTTGTACTGGATAGATTTTCGTGATTTGCGATACATTGAAACTGCTCAGAATGTGGTAATTTTGACTTATTTCAAACTTCATATACCTGCAGATAGCGCTCTGGAAACACAAGATATGATGTTTTTGTTGATGGATTCATACATATTAAGAGGTCCTGAATAGGAATATGAACTTTTTGATTGTGAGAATCTGCGCGGAAAAGAGTGATTCCGACTTATTCCAATGTTCGTAAAACTGCAAATAGCACTCTGAAAACACGAAATATGATGTATTTGGAGCTAGATTCTGCCATATAACGCATTTTTGAAGCAAAATCTTGCTTCCGAGCAGATTTACAGAATCAAAAATTTCTCAACGAGACTCAGAAAGAACGCTGATTACTCGCTGGAAACGCAAAATTTTGTGCATTTAAGGACGGATTCATGCGTATTATGTTGTATTGGATGGATTTTTGTGATTTGCGATACTTTGAAACCGCTGAGAATGTGGTAATTTTGACTCATTTCAAACTTCATATAACTGCAGATAGCGCTCTGAAAACACGAGATATTATGTTTTTGTTGATGGATTCATACATATTATGAGGACCTGAATAGGAATATGAGCTTTTTGTTTGTGAAAATCTGCGCGGAAAAGCGTGATTTTGACTTATTCCAAAGTTTTTAAAACTGCGAATAGCACTCTAAAAACACGAAACATAATGTATTTGGTGCTAGATTCCGCCATATAACGCATTTCTAAAGCAAAATTTTGCTTCCGAGCAGATTTACAGAATCAAAAAATTGTCAACGAGACTCAGAAAAAACGCTGATATCTCGCTGGGAACGCAAAATTTTGTGCATTTGAGCACGGATTCATGCGTATTATGTTGTATTGGATATATTTATGTGATTTGCGATACGTTGAAACCGCTGAGAATGTGGTAATTTCGACTTATATCAAACTTCATATGATTGCAGATAGCGCTCTGAAAACACGAAATATGATGTATTTGGTGCTAGATTCTGCCATATAACGGATTTCTGAAGCAAAATCTTGCTTCCGAGCAGATTTACAGAATCGAAAATTTCTCAACGAGACTCAGAAAGAACGCTGATAACTCGCTGGAAACGCAAAATTTTGTGCATTTGGGGACGGATTCATGCGTATTATGTTGTATTGGATAGATTTATGTGATTTGCGATACTTTGATACCGCTGTGAATGTGATAATTTTAACATTTAGTGAGTAAGCTGTGGTAATTTTAACTTATTCCAAACTTCATATAACTGCAGAGAGCGCTCTGAAAACACGAGATATGTTGTTTTTGTTGATGGATTCATACATATTATGAGGTACTGAATAGGAATATGAACTCTTTGATCGTGAAAATCTGCGCGGAAAAGCGTGATTTCGACTTATTCCAAAGTTTGTAAAACTGCGAATAGCACTCTAAAAACACGAAATATGATGTATTTGGTGCTAGATTCTGCCATATAACGCATTCCTGAAGCAAAATCTTGTTTCTGAGCAGATTTACAGAGCCAAAAATTTCTCAACAAGAGTAAGAAAAAGAGCTAATAACTCGCTGGAAACGCAAAATTTTGTGCATTTGAGGACGGAGTCATGCGTATTTTGTTGTATTGGATAGATTAATGTGATTTGCGATACTTTGAAACCGCTGAGAATGTGGTAATTTTGACTTATTTCAAACTTCATATAGCTGCAGATAGCGCTCTGAAAACACAAGATATGATGTTTTTGTTGATGGATTCATACATATTAAGAGGTCCTGAATAGGAATATGAACTTTTTGATTGTGAGAATCTGCGCGGAAAAGAGTGATTCCGACTTATTCCAATGTTCGTAAAACTGCAAATAGCACTTCGAAAACACGAAATATGATGTATTTGGGGCTAGATTCTGCCATATAACGCATTTCTGAAGCAAAATCTTACTTCTGATCAGATATACAAAATCAAAAATTCCTCAACGAGACTCATAAAAAACGCTGATAACTTGCTGGAAACGCAAAATTTTGTGCATTTGGGGACGGGTTCATGCATATTATGTTGTATTGGATAGATTTATGTGATTCGCGATACTTTGAAACTGCTGAGAATGTGGTAATTTTGACTTATTTCAAACTTCATATAACTGCAGATAGCGCTCTGAAAACACGAGATATGATGTTTTTGTTGATGGATTCATACATATTATGAGGTCCTGAATAGGAATATGAACTTTTTGATTGTGAAAATCTGCGCGGAAAAGCGTGATTCCGACTTATTCCAAAGTTTGTAAAACTGCGGAAAGCACACTAAAAACACAAAATATGATGTATTTGGTGCTAGATTCCGCCATATAACGCATTTCTGAAGCAAAATCTTGTTTCTGAGTAGATTTACAGAATCAAAAATTTCTCAACGAGACTCAGAAAAAACGCTGATAACTTGCTGGAAAGTCAAAATTTAGTTCATTTGAGGAGGGAGATATACGTTTTATGTTGTATTGGATAGATGTATGTGATTTGTGATACTTTGAAACCGCTGAGAATGTGGTAATTTTGACTTATTCCAAACTTCATATAACTGCCGATAGCGCTCCGAAAACACGAGATATGATGTTTCTGTTGATGGATTCATACATATTATGAGGTCCTGAATAGGAATATGGACTTTTTGATTGTGAAAATTTGCGCGGAAAAGCGTAATTTCGACTTATTCCAAAGTCTATAAAACTGCGAATAGCACTCTATAAACACGAAATATGATGTATTTGGTGTTAGATTCTGCCATATAACGCATTTCTGAATCAAAATCTTGTTTCTGAGCAGATTTACAGAATCAAAAATTTCTCAACGAGACTCAGAAAAAACGCTGATAACTTGCTGGAAACGCAAAATTTTGTACATTTGAGGACGGATTCATGCGTATTATGTTGTATTGGATAGATTTATGTGATTTGCGATACTTTGAAACCGCTGAGAATATGGTAATTTTGACTTATTTCAAACTTCATATAACTGCAGATAGCGCTCTGAAAACACGAGATATGATGTTTTTGTTGATGGATTTGTGGCGACACTCGCTGCGCGCTCCCCACGCCGCCGTTTGGTACGACTGATTATGATAAAAATATTACTAGTTACTAGGATACAAAAAAATAATGTTGAGTAAAAAGTTGAATATTGTATTGAGTTTTGAAAAATAAAGTGATATTTTTGGATTGAATGATAATCGCTTGAATATAATTTATTGTGTGACCTTATTTCAACAATTGGTGACCCCGACGTGATGAAAGCGATTATTTCACCAAGTTTCACGGTGCGCGTCCCTCGTAGGTAACCGTGTGCAAAACCTCATGTATTACCAGTGTACTTTCTTGTGTATACTTGCAAGTGCAATCTCGCGTGTGCAACATAATTCATGACTCTTCCACATTCATCGCCTCCAGCAAATAACGAGCGTATTGTTGAAAACGGAAATCCTCAAAACATGGACGGTGAAAATAATCCTGGTCCAGCAGGCCAATCTCCTGATTTACCTCAACAAAATCAGCAGCAACATATAAACTTAGCTTTGCTTAATGAAGATTTTATCAACGCCATTCGTAAGCCACAACCACCACCTTTCATGAAAGAACGACCAGATATTTGGTTTATGATATTGGAAACAGAATTCCGTGCTTCAAATACACGCAATGATGACAAGATGTATTCAGCTGCACTCAGACACCTGGACATCGACACAATCCAACAGATCACTGATGTTCTTCAGAATCCACCAGCTGCAAACAAATACCAGGTTCTCAAAGAAACTATCATCAAGCGGCTGACTGAATTCAGTTCAAAACAACTCCACAGATTACTCAATGATCTCACATTGGGTGATAGAAAACCATCACAGTTGCTGCGAGAGATGAGGGACTTATCAAAGGGTGGCGCAAATGAAGAGATGCTACACAGCCTCTGGGTGAGTCGCTTACCTGTTTATATTAGACCCATGTTGATTCTCTCCGATACTCTCACTCTAAATGCTCTTGCAGAAATGGCAGATCGCATGATCGAGACGCAAAATATGACTGGCGCGGTAATGTCAACATCATTTCAACATGCAGACGTCAACCGTGTGGGCTCAAACAGCCAAACTTATCATACAACAAACTGCAAGCAACAATTTGACCAACTTCACATTCTGCTAAAAACCACGTTGGACGAAATGTCGCAGATGAAAGTCCAATTACAGTCAATTCAGCAACAATTATCAACTCAACAATCAAATCATCAATCTCGACCCTACAGTCGTTCACACTCGAATCAACGGTCCAACTCTCAGACACGTTCTGCAACACGTGTACCACAAATGTGTTTTTACCATAAAAAATATGGCTCGTCAGTCAAGCACTGCATCTTACCGTGCACATTCAAATCTGAGAACACGGAAAACTAGAAGTCCTGCCGTATGCAGCAGCGGTCGATGACGGCAGAGTAAACAGTAACGCAAAACCAAACAAACAAGCTTCACTCTATTTATATGACAGAACCAATAATTACCGGTATTTAATCGATTCAGGTTCAATTGTCTCACTCCTACCCAAACGTGTCATCAAACAATCACTGAAAAAATCTGATTTAACATTGTACGCAGCAAACTCAACACCCATCAGCACATACGGAACTCATACTATCAACGTCAATCTTGGTCTTAGACGTAGCTTTAAATGGGCATTCATCATCGCTGACATACCAGAAGCAATTATCGGTGCGGATTTCTTGATCAAATACAATCTGCTCATCGATCTCAAAAATCAGCAACTGATCGACAGCAGTACTGGTTTAACAACGTCAGGTCGACGCATTCAAACAATGATTCACAGCATTTCAACAATCAATTCATCAATGCAGTACACAGACTTGCTTAAAGAGTTTATCATGATTACACAACCAAATCTCTCACATCATGACAACAACAGCGACTTCGCACATCGGATCGTCACTAATGGACCACCCGTGACCGAACGTTTCCGCAAACTGTCGGGTGAAAAAGCAACGACTGCAAGAGCCGAAATACAGAAATTGTTAGACAGAGGCATTCTCAGACCTTCAAGTAGTCCCTGGGCAAGCCCCATTCACATTGTCAAGAAGAAAGATGAAGGCTTTCGACTCTGTGGTGATTATCGTAAATTAAACGACATAACAGTGCCCGATAAATACTCACCTCCACTCATACAAAGTCTATTTGCATTGATACACGGCAAGGCAATTTTTACCAAGATCGACCTGGAGAAAGCATACCATCAGATACCCATGCATCCTGATGACATCCAGAAAACAGCCATAACCACACCATGGGGACTCTACGAATACATCGTAATGCCTTTCGGTCTCAAAAATGCTACGCAAACATTTCAGCGATTTATTGACTCAGTATTTCGTGGATTAGACTTCGTATTCGTGTATATTGACGACATCCTCATCATGTCAGACAACGAAGAACAACACAAAGAACATCTCAAACAGGTCTTCAATCGTCTCAAGAATCATCATCTCACGATCAACGCAAGCAAGTGTCAATTTGGTCAACAACAAGTACAATTTCTGGGCTATCAAATCACTGAACAAGGTTATCAACCATCTTCTGAACGTGTCGAAGCCATTATCAACTACCCAAAACCCCAAACAGTCAAGGAGCTCAGAAGGTTTCTGGGTATGATCAATTTTTATCGTACGAACATCAAGCACATGGCACAGTTACAATTACCATTGACTGGCTATCTCAAGGAATCGAAGAAAAACGACGAAACACCAATCAGCTGGACCACTGAAGCAACACAGGCTTTCGACGATTGTAAGAATGCATTATCAGCCATTACGCTCACAGCATTTCCATCGCCAACTGCGCCTTTAGCTCTCATCACAGATGCGTCCAACCATGCCATTGGTTCGTCACTTGAACAACTGGAAAACAACATTTGGAAGCCGATTGGTTTTTTCTCCAGAAAACTCACGCCAACAGAGACGAGATACAGCACGTATGATCGTGAATTACTCGCCATCTTCGCAGCCATCAAGTATTTCAAACATCTCCTAGATTGTCGGCAATTCGTCGTAAAAACCGACCACAAGCCACTGACATTTGCATTTCGCCAGAAACTGGACAAAGCTTCTGAACGTCAACTTCGTCAACTTGATTACATATCACAGTTCAGAACAGACATAGTATACGTGCAAGGTGAACAGAACGTTGTAGCCGATGCTCTTTCTCGTATTAACACCGTCGTCATGCCAACACTTCTCGACGCGAGAACGATACATCAACATCAACAAGACGACAAGCAACTTGAGGAGCTAATACAAGACAATCAAACGTCATTGAAGCTCAATCTCCTCGCCATCGAACCAGATGTACGAATTTATTGTGATATTACTGACAACATCGTGCGACCATACTTACCGGCAGCACTACGTCTAACAGCATTCAACATCACACATGGACTCTCACATCCGAGCGGAAAGGTAACCTCGCGATTAATAAGAGAAAAATACGTATGGCCCAACATGAAGCGAGATATCGTAACATGGGCAAAAGAATGTCTAGCTTGTCAACGTTCAAAAGTTCAACGTCACACTCGTCTTCAGCCAAACCACATCGACGTGCCAGAAGACCGTTTCAAGCATATTCATATGGACATCATCGAACTTCCAAACTATCAAGGTTACAAATACTGTTTGACTATCATTGACAGATTTTCCAGATGGCCAGTAGCAGTTCCATTGAAAGAAATCACTGCAGAAACAGTAACAAATGCACTCTTCGATCACTGGTTTGCACATCATGGTACACCAATCACCATAACTTCAGATCAAGGGTCACAATTCGAATCTGCGCTTTTCAAAGCACTCTCACAATTCATTGGTGCTAACAAAAATCGAACTACAGCATATCATCCACAATCAAATGGACTTGTCGAACGCTGGCATCGCACACTCAAATCAGCACTCATGTGTTCACCGAAACCATGGATCCAAATACTTTCAACAGTTTTACTTGGACTTCGCACGAGCTACAAAGAAGATCTCATGTCATCACCAGCAGAAATGCTATACGGCATCACATTACGTGTACCTGGTGAATTCTTTGTCGCAACAGACCTACAAAGCGATCCGCAAATTTTCATTGAAAAACATCGTGAAATCATGAGAGGTATCAAACCAACACCGACGGCTCATCACACTAAGTCCAGAATATTCATCTCAAAGCATCTAACCACATGCACACATGTTTTCATACGTTCAGATCACGTCAAGGCTCCTCTCGAACCACCATACAGAGGGCCTTACAAAGTGACACGAAGATTAAACGATCGAGTATTTGAAATTGAAATCGAGGGAAAGCTAAAAAACATCAGCATCGACCGTCTGAAGCCTGCTTACGTCACGAAGACCGATGCAGACATTCCAGATACCGACAATCAACCAGTGCAACCCGTACCAGATCATCAGTGGTCATCAACCATGGACAAACCTCTTAAAACTTACGCAAAGAAACGCGTAACTTTCAAACTTCCCGCTTGAAGTTACTTCGGGGGGAGTAGTGTGGCGACACTCGCTGCGCGCGCTCACCACGCCGCCGTTTGGTACGACTGATTATGATAAAAATATTACTAGTTACTAGGATACAAAAAAATAATGTTGAGTAAAAAGTTGAATATTGTATTGAGTTTTGAAAAATAAAGTGATATTTTTGGATTGAATGATAATCGCTTGAATATAATTTATTGTGTGACCTTATTTCCACAGATTCAAACATATTATGAGGTCCTGATTTGGAATATGAACTATTTGATTGTGAAAATCAGCGCGGAAAAGCGTGATTTCGACTTATTCCAAAGTATGTAAAACTGCGGATAGCTCACTAAAAATACGAAATATGATGTATTTGGTGCTAGATTCTGCCCTATAACGCATTTCTGAAGCAGAATCTTGTTTCTGAGCAGATTTACAGAATCAAAAATTTCTCGACGGGACTCAGAAAAAACGCTGATAACTCGTGGAAACGCAAAATATTTGTGCATTTGAGGACGGATTTATGCGTATTATGTTGTATTGGATAGATTCTTGTGATTTGCGATACTTTGAGACCGCTGAGAATGTGGTAATTTTGACTTATTCCAAACTTCATATAACTGCAGATAGCGCTCTGAGAACACGAGATATGATGTTTTTGTTGATGGATTCATACATATTATGAGGTCCTGAATAGGAATATGAACTTTTTGTATGTGAAAATCTGCGCGGAAAAGCGTGATTTTGACCTATTCCAGAGTTTGTAAAACTGCGAATGGCACTCTGAAAACACGAAATATGATGTATTTAGAGCTAGATTCTGCCATATAACGCATTTCTGAAGCAAAATCTTGCTTCTGAGCAGATTTACAGAATCAAAAATTTCTCAACGAGACTCAGAAAAAACGCTGATAACTCGCTGGAAACGCAAAATTTAGTGCATCCGAGGACGGATTCATGCATATTATGTTGTATTGGATATATTTATGTGATTTGCGATTCTTTCAAACTGCTGAGAATGTGGTAATTTTGACTTATCTTAAACTTCATATAACTGCAGATAGCGCTCTGAAAACACGGGATATGATGTTTTTGTTGATTAATTCATACATATTATGAGGTCCTGAATAGGAATATGAACTTTTTGATTGTGAAAATCTGCGCGGAAAAGCGTGATTTTGACTTATTCCAAAGTTTGTAAAACTGCGAATAGCACACTAAAGTTACAAAATATGATGTATTTGGTGCTAGATTCTGCCAATAAACGCATTTCTGGAGCAAAATCTTGTTTCTGTGCAGATTTACAGAATCAAAAATTTCTCAACGATACTCAGAAAAAACGCTGATAACTCGCCGGAAACGCAAAATTATGTGCATGTGAGGACAGATTCATGCGTATTATGTTGTATTGGATAGATTCATGTGATTTGCGATACTTTGAAACTGCTCAGAATGTGATAATTCTGACATTTCAAACTTCATATAACTGCAGATAGCTATAGCGTTAGACCGAACTTTCAGGTCGCGCTATAATAAATGTGAAAATAAACGAAACTAAAATGGAATAAGCCCTATGTACATAAGAAAATAAATAATTTAAATTGGACAGACTTCCAACATGTTTATTATTTCTCAATAGAAAAATTGAAAAGTTATAACAACCACAACAACCACATAAAAACATCATATCGAGCTAGGCCCGCTACATACTCCTCCCTCTTAGGAATAGATTCAAAAAATATTAATGGCGGTTGATAAGTGTCATCGGACAGAATGACTATTTCCAAAAATTATATAAAAGCAGGTTTCAAACGATCTATAGATATGGTTTCAATTTTATTGTTTATCAAAATGTCAAAGTATTTGTCGTAGCGTTCTATGACTTTATAAGGACCGTTGAAAGCTTGTTTCAGGATTAGACCAATTTTGTCGTTTCTAATGAAGACGTGTGATGTTTTGTATAGGCTGAGTGGAATGTACGTGTGATTAGTTGTTTTTGTTGAAGATATAGTTGCAGGTTTGAGTCCTTAAATGCTTGATTGCAGGTTTCGAAGATAATGTTGCAAATCAATAGTTCGTCGTAGATGAGAACTGAGGCTAGGACTAAATTCACCTGGCAAAGTAAGATGAGTACCGTATACGAGTTCTGCAGGACTACATTTGATACTTTCTTTAGCAGTGGTTCTAATTCCTAATGAAACAATTGGCAGAAAATTTATCCAATCTTTTTGGTTGTGGTACGTTTTAAGAGCTGTTTTTAACTGTCTGTGGAATCTCTCTACCATGCCGTTTGATTGAGGGTGATAAGCTGTCGTTTGAATGTGATTTGTTCCAAGTAGTTTAATGAGATTTTAAAATAATGATGAATTGAATTGTTGTCCTCTATCTGTTGTTATGTTGGCTGGAACACCGAACCTTGCTATCCAGTTGTCCACTAATGCTTTAGCAACAGATTGTGCGGAACAATCTTTTAGTGGAATAGCTTCAGGCCAGCTTGTGAACCTGTCAATGCAAGTTAGAACATAATTTTATCCCTCGGAAACCGGTAACTTGACTAGATCAATGTGAATTTAATGAAAACGTATATTAGGTGTGTTGATTTGTAAGATGGGTGATTTTGTATGTCATGTTATCTTAGCGCGTTGACATTGTGAACATTCTTTCGCTTTGATTGATATATCTTTGTTTATGTCCTTCCAGACAAATTTTGAGGTTATCAATTTGATTGTTGTTCTTATGCTTGGGTGTGTAATAGAATGAAAATGTTGAAATATGTGTTCTTGAAATTGCTTTGGAATATATGGCCTGTAAATGTTCGTTGAAATATCACAATATAATTCCAAGGGTGAATTAGGTAATTAACATTTGACAAATGATGAATTTGTAGTTTTGGATTGTAAAAGTTCTTGTAAATCTTTGTCATTTGATTGAGCCTGAGCTATTTTGTTGTAATCTATATTTTGACGGTAAAAGAGTGCGTTGACTGAAATTCGAGAAAGTGCATCGGCTACCGGATTTTGTTTACCTGATATGTGACGTATGTCATTGGTGAATTGAAGTATGAAATCTAAATGACGTATCTCGCGTTGCGAGTAATTATCGTTAGTAATTATTCTAAAATGTATGTAAGGGGTTTGTGATCAGTGAGAATAAAAAATTCTCTCCCTTCCAGGTAGTATCTGAACTTTTTGATTGCCAAAAATAATGCAAGTAACTCTCTACCAAAAGTGCTGTAGTTTTTTTGTGTGTCTGTTAAAGTAGTGGAAAAGAAAGAAATTGGCTCCCAATGGTCTTCAACTTTCTGTTGAAGGACAGCCCTAACACCTGGTCTAATTTTGAAAAAATAGTAGTAACTTGTAGGTTGTATGTAAAGTCTTGTAAGTGTGGAAGTGGATATCTATCCGGAATAGTTTGTGCATTGAGAGCTCTGTTATCTCCACAGGGACGGTATCCACCAGACTTCTTTTTCACTAAATGAAGTGGTGAAGCCCAGCAACTAGAGGAAGGTCAAATAATTCCCATTTCTAACATTTTGAGGAACTCTTCTTCTGCTATTATTGATTTTTCAGGCGCTAATCGTCGAGGCTTAGCATATATGGGTAATCCTGTTGTGAGTATTCACCAATGACATCATGTTTGATTTGACGTTTGACGTTTAGGTCGTCAGTTAATTTTGGGTATTGAGAAAGTATATCAGTGAATGGAGTGGTAGATTGTAAAATTGTATTAGAATATATTCCATAATTAGTTTGGTGTATAGGGTACTTCTCTGTAACACGTTTAGAGTTTAGATCAATGATCAATTTGAAATGAGATAAAAAATCTGCTCCTAATATCGAATGTTTTACATTTGCAATTATGAATTTCCAAGTGAAAGATCTTGACAAGCCAAAATTCAATGTTATATTCGTGAAACCATATGTATAGATGGTCGAGTTATTAGCTGCACGTGAGATAATTTGTTTTGATTTTTTATTAAAAACTGTCGTTTGAGCGATGACACTTACTTGGGCACCGCTGTCAGCTAAAAATTTTCTTCCGGAATTTTCATCGGTCAGGAACAAAAGTTTTGACTCTGGTTCAGGATCAGGAGTATGAGAGCCAGAATTACTAGAAATGTAACGAATATAAGTGTTCGAAAATAGACTTGAAGTATTAAATACATTATTTTGTTCTAGACAATTTTTCCAAGTGCAGGGTTGAATGCATTTCTTTGCCTTGTCTTGATAATTCTGATGATACCAGCAGTATGATGATTGGGAAATGGAATTTCTTACTTGTTGCTTCAGTTCTTTGATTTCTTGTCTGAGGAGGTGAAACGAGGGATAGTCTTGCTCTGTTTCAGATGTAGTAGTTTGAAGGATGTTTGAAATTTTATCCGCTACCTCTGCTTTTTCATTAAGAGAAGAATTAACTTGGATCGCGAGAACAGTTTGAATGTTAATAGGCATTTTTTGGAGAAATAATTCTTCGAGAATAGTTTCATCGATGATTCTTTTTCCCAATAGTTGTCTCATGATTCGTAAAAGTTGTGAAGGCTTCTTGTCTTCGTCTGAAGTTACGTTGAATGGCTGATGTAAATTTTCTTTTTCAGAGGGAGCAAAACGACGAATTAATTCTTTTTTCAGGGTAGTATAAGGTAATTCAGCCGGAGGAGCGATTATAATGTCTCGAACTTCATTGGCGTAAACAGGAGTTAACCCTTCAGCCGTGTGATGGGGTATGTCATACCCCATAGATGCTACTCATGTTCGTCTCTTCATTATTTGATGGATTACTGTCTCAAAGAGGTCAGTAGCTGTCTTACTTGCGTTGCAGAATATCTTAGTGGTAGGTTCGTCATTATATTTCCTGCTGTTATCGAGTTATAGCGTTTCAAAGTTGTTCGGGGTATCACATACCCCACCACACAGTTAGTGTAACAAATTAATGTGGTATAAGTTTAGATTATAGTTAAGCAAATATACCTCTAGGAAGACCGTCTAATCGTTAAAGTACTTCGAAAAGGTGTAACATTTGTACTAGAACGAAAGAACGTAAGACATTTTGGCCCGTAGTCAGGACGCAGTTTTAAACCCGGTTCTAGGTCTGGCTTATGCATAACCATGACAACATGTCAAAACAGTGTTACGTCGTCATGGTTATATATAAAATAGACACAGGCCTGGGTTTAAGACCGCGTTCTGACTACGGACCTTTATGTGTGCAACAAATGTAATAAGGCTGTTTGTTTAGAACATGCCATTTTTTCATGCTCAAATTGATGTAGAATTGAGAGTTCATAACTTTATTGAGTTACAATATTTTTGTATCAAAATTTCTCTGTTCTTCTACCGATAGTTAAGTGTTTATTCCATGAAGAATAAGTAAGTTTCCATCTAACATTCAAGTTGTGAGATGAGGATGAATGAAATATATTTTTTTAGAACGGTCAATTATGAACATTGACAATTTTCTCTACAATTTATTGTTTCTACTCCTCAAGAAGATTATATATATTTTGTTGTGTTCAATATATACCAAGTTAAGAGAATCATCGGAAGAATCTAAGATAAAACTGTCAATTTGTATATTTATCTTGTTTTTATTGCTAGGGTATGTCATACCCCACCACACAGTTCTTGCAATTTTTTTCCACCACACGGTTGGAGGGTCAATGCTCCAATGAGTTTACCAAATTTTGTCAACTCTGAGGTTATGCGATGTGCGCTGAAATTACCTTCCAGTTGCGCAAACCATAGCTGAGGAACTGCTGGCCAGAACTTTGGAATCTTGAATGAAGCGGAAATAACGGAAATGTCAGGAATATTTGCTTCAGGTTGATCCATTGTGATGATCACGTCGGGGTCACCAGTTATAGCGTTAGACCGAACTTTCAGGTCGCGCTCTAATAAATGTGAAAATAAACGAAACTGAAATGGATCAAGCACTATGTATATAAGAAAATGAATAATTTGAATTGGACAGACTTTCAACATGTTTATTATTTCTCTATAGAAAAATTGAATTAATTATAACAACCACAACAACCACATAAAAACATCATATCGAGCTAGGCCCGCTACATTGCGCTCTGAAAACACGAGATATGATGTTCTTGTTGATGGATTCATACATATTATGGGGTCCTGAATAGAAATATGAACTTTTTTATTGTGAAAATCTGCGCGGAAAAGCGTGATTCCGACTTATTCCAATGCTTGTAAAACTGCAAATAGCACTCTAAAAACACATAATATGATGTATTTGGAGCTAGATTCTGCCATATAACGCATTTCTGGAGCAAAACCTTGCTTCTGAGCAGATTTACAGAATCAAAAATTTCTCAACGAGACCCAGAAAAAACGCTGATAACTCGCTGGGAACGCAAAATTTTGTGCATTTGAGGACGGATTCATGCGTATTATGTTGTATTGGATAGATTCATGTGATTTGCGATACTTTGAAACTGCTCAGAATGCTTTAATTCTGACTTATTTCAAACTTAGTATAACTGCAGATAGCGCTCTGAAAACACGAGATGTGATGTTTTTGTTGATGGATTCAAAGATATTATGAGGTCCTGCATAGGAATATGAACTTTTTGATTGTGAAAATCTGCGCGGGAAAGCGTGATTTCGACTTATTCCAAAGTATGTAAAACTGCAAATAGCACTCTAAAAACACAAATTATGATGTATTTGGAGCTAGATTCTGCCATATAACGCATTTCTGGAGCAAAATCTTGCTTCTGAGCAGATTTACAGAATCAAAAATTTCTCAACGAGACTCAGAAAAAACGCTGATAACTCGCTGGAAACGCAAAATTTTGTGCATTTGAGGACGGATTCATGCGTATTATGTTGTATTGGATAAATTTATGTGATTTGCGATACTTTGAAACTGCTCAGAATGTGGTAATTTTGACTTATTTCAAACTTCATATAACTGCAGATAGCGCTCTGAAAACACGAGATATGATGTTTTTGTTGATGGATTTATACATATTATGAGGTTCTGAATAGGAATATAAATTTTTTGATTGAGAAAATCTGCGCGGGAAAGCATGATTTCGACTTATTCCATAGTTTGTAGAACTGCAAATAGCACTCTAAAAACACGAAATATGATGTATTTGGAGCTAGATTCTGCCATATAACGCATTTCTGAAGCAAAATCTTAATTTTGAGCAGATTTACAGAATCAAACATTTCTCAACGAGGCTCAGAAAAAACACTGATAACTTGCTGGAAACGTAAAATTTTGTGCATTTGAGGACGGATTCATGCATATTATGTTGCATTGGCTGAATTTGTGTGATTCGCGATACTTCGAAACTGCTGAGAATGTGGTAATTTTGACCTATTTCAAACTTCATATAACTGCAGATAGAGCTCTGAAAACACTAGATACGATGTTTTTGATGATGAATTTTTACATATTATGAGGTGCTGAATAGGAATATGAACTTTTTGATTGTGAAAATCTGCGCGGAAAAGCGTGATTTCGACTCATTCCAAAGTTTGTTAAACAGCGAGTAGCACACTGATAACACGGAATATGATGTATTTGGTGCTAGATTCTGCCATATAACGCATTTCTGGAGCAATATCTTGTTTCTGAGCAGATTTACAGAATCAGAAATTTCTCAACGAGTCTCAGAAGAAACGCTGATAACTCGCTAGAAAAGCAGAATTTTGTGCATTTGAGGACGGATTCATGCGTATTATGTTGTATTGGATAGATTCATGTGATTTGCGATACTTTGAAACTGCTCAGAATGTGGTAAATTTGACTTTTTCCAAAATTCATATAACTGCAGATAGCGCTCTAAAAACACGAGATATGATGTTTTTGTTGATGGATTCATACATATTATGGAGTCCTCAATAGGAGTATGAATTTTTTGATTGTGAAAATCTGCGCGGAGACACGTGATTTCGACTTATTCCAAAGTTTGTAAAGCTGCAAATAGCACTCTAAAAACACGAAATATGATGTATAAGGAGCTTGATTTTGCCACATAACGCATTTCTGAAGCAAAATAATGCTTCTGAATAGATTTACAGAAAAAAAAATTCTCAACAAGACTCAGAAAGAACGCTGATAACTCGCTGGAAACGCAAAATTTTGTGCATTTGAGGACGGATTCATGCGTTTTATGTTGTATAGAATAGATTGATGTGATTTGCGATACTTTGTAACTGCTCAGAATGTGGTAATTCTGACTTATTTCAAACTTCATTTTACTGCAGATAGCGCTCTGAAAACACGAGATAAGATGTTTTTGTTGATGGATTCACACAAATTATGAGGTCCTGGATAGGAATGTGGACTTTTTGATTGTGAAAATCTGCAGGGAAAAGCGTGATTCCGACTTATTCCAAAGTTTGTAAAACTGCAAACTGCAAAAAGCACTCTAAAAACACGGAATATAATGTATTTGGTGCTGGATTCTGCCATATAATGCATTTCTAAAGCAAAATCTTGCTTCTGATCCGATTTACAGATTCAAGAATTTCTCAACGAGACTCAGAATAAACGCTGATAACTCGCTAAAAACGCGGAATTTTGTGCATTTGAGGACGGATTCATGCGTATTATGTTGTATTGGATAAATTTATGTGATTTGCGATACTTTGAAACTGCTCAGAATGTGGTAATTTTGACTTATTTCAAACTTCATATAACTGCAGATAGCGCTCTGAAAACACGAGATATGATGTTTTTGTTGATGGATTTATACATATTATGAGGTTCTGAATAGGAATATAAATTTTTTGATTGTGAAAATCTGCGCGGGAAAGCATGATTTCGACTTATTCCATAGTTTGTAGAACTGCAGATAGCACTCTAAAAACACGAAATATGATGTATTTGGAGCTAGATTCTGCCATATAACGCATTTCTGAAGCAAAATCTTAATTTTGAGCAGATTTACAGAATCAAACATTTCTCAACGAGGCTCAGAAAAAACGCTGATAACTTGCTGGAAACGTAAAATTTTGTGCATTTGAGGATGGATTCATGCATATTATGTTGCATTGGCTGAATTTGTGTGATTCGCGATACTTCGAAACTGCTGAGAATGTGGTAATTTTGACCTATTTCAAACTTCATATAACTGCAGATAGAGCTCTGAAAACACGAGATACGATGTTTTTGTTGATGAATTTATACATATTATGAGGTGCTGAATAGGAATATGAACTTTTTGATTGTGAAAATCTGCGCGGAAAAGCGTGATTTCGACTCATTCCAAAGTTTGTTAAACAGCGAGTAGCACACTGATAACACGGAATATGATGTATTTGGTGCTAGATTCTGCCATATAACGCATTTCTGGAGCAATATCTTGTTTCTGAGCAGATTTACAGAATCAGAAATTTCTCAACGAGTCTCAGAAGAAACGCTGATAACTCGCTGGAAAAGCAGAATTTTGTGCATTTGAGGACGGATTCATGCGTATTATGTTGTATTGGATAGATTCATGTGATTTGCGATACTTTGAAACTGCTCAGAATGTGGTAAATTTGACTTTTTCCAAAATTCATATAACTGCAGATAGCGCTCTAAAAACACGAGATATGATGTTTTTGTTGATGGATTCATACATATTATGGAGTCCTCAATAGGAGTATGAATTTTTTGATTGTGAAAATCTGCGCGGAGACACGTGATTTCGACTTATTCCAAAGTTTGTAAAGCTGCAAATAGCACTCTAAAAACACGAAATATGATGTATAAGGAGCTTGATTTTGCCACATAACGCATTTCTGAAGCAAAATAATGCTTCTGAATAGATTTACAGAATCAGAAATTTCTCAACGAGTCTCAGAAGAAACGCTGATAACTCGCTGGAAACGCAAAATTTTGTGCATTTGAGGACGGCCCGATAAAGAATGATTGGATAGAATTGTATCGGATTATATACAATTAGATATGGTTATATACAATTATATATGGAATTCTTATATACTGCTATACAATTTGATATAATTATATAGAATTGTATCCAAACAGATATAGCACATTGTATAGAACATCATACGATAACATACACCTGTATATGACTATATACAATTAGACCAGAGTACTGTACAATTTTTTCAAACTCTGCATACAATTATATGCGATCATATACGGCTATATACAATTGTATACAGTTTTATACTATGATATATAAAAATATATAATATGTCTTATCGAACTCTATACAATCATATATATTCGTATATTACTGTATATAGTCATATAGTTATATTTCCATTAATTCAGGAAGCTTTATCCAATTCTATCACATTATATACAGTTATATAGTACTGTATTAAGTCTCATACAGTACAATTCTTTCATTTCAACTACTACATAAGATCCTATATTGCTCTATACAATCATATATAACTATATAGAGTTGTATAAAATGTTTTTCTGAGTTTTAACTTTGCTATTCAAGATTTTATACAGTTATATACAATCAGATATATTTGTATATTATTGCATACAAGTTTATAAAATTATATTCCTTTTTGTTCGAGAAGCTATAATTGATTCTACACAATTTTTTTTCATTATACACAGTTATATAATACTATATAAAGTTGTATACAACACATTATTCTCATTTTAACTGTTTTGTAAGGTTATATATCGTTATAAACAACCATATACATATATCCGTGTACCATAGGATGAAGTTATATACGTGTCTATACTCATATATCATCTTCTTTCCTTGCTATCGGTATAACATACTCAGAAGTCTAAAATGAAAATTGTCAATAACAATCAGTACAGCTGAAGTTCGACAAATAAATTTATGGAATCCACTGGAATAACAAATTTTACCAGGATAGTAAAGTCGCCCGTGTAAGTTTTGTACTTTTTGTCAATGATGGGTGATTGTTACTCTCTTGGAAGACATGTTGAAGCTTAAATTAAATGAAAAAGCAATAGTTTGATATTGTTTCATATATGACACATAAGGTATATATAAATAGTATAGTAAATAATACAAAAGTGGATACCTCTGACTATTCCACTGGGTATTTGTTTGTTACGTATTATTTTCAAATTTACATGAAAATGAAGGATATTATATAATCAATAATGAAACATATTCAGTTCACGATGCAACCCAACAATTTTCAATAGTCCAAATTATTTAGGATAGTTAATTTATATTAGTTTCAAGTTGTGACCTGTGATGTGACATGTGAAGGGGTAAAGTGCTGAAAGGGGGAAGATGAGTGCAAGCGATCTGCGAGAGACAAGCGAGTAGCAGTTGAGCATGGGAGTTGATTGAATACAGTTGAATTTGATGCGGTGGAGTTGAAATAACGAAAAATAACTGGAAGAAAGGTAGTAAAGGCAGATAAGAAGATAGCCGAGTCAGAAGATGAGGTGAAGATAAAGAAATGAGGAAGAAAGAAGTAGAAATAAGAAGCTATGGCAAAGAAAGTAAGCTGTTGCTAAGCGGTGAGAGAGAATTAAAGCGGGGTAGAAGCGGAGTGGAAAGGGAAGCGCTAGCGACGAGAAAAAGAAGACAGATTGTGATTGCTCGGTCTCCTATATGCGCACGCGCATGAGAACAGATAAGTGTTTTGGTTTTAGTTCTAGTTCTAATTATTTAATTTCATTTAATTTAAATTTTTCTTTGCTGAGTTCATCACGTTTTTTATGATTTTATTTGTATGCAGACATAATTTACCTTTAATTTTTGGGATCATTACAAATTGAAAAAAGGATAAAAACTCATTTGGTTTTCGGAAAAAAGGTTAGTTTGTGGACGGTGAAATGAAACTGATTTCAGATAAATTCTCCATTAATTTTTTTTATAGTCTAGCTAATATCTTCGAAGTCCTGGAAAATACATATTATTCAAATAAACGAATGGTTGAGGACTTATTCAATTTGGAATGGCATCGACAAAACTGCAAAAGTACAAAGAAAATGAAGATTCAGGATGAGTTAGCACAAGAATCCTTGAAGAAAAGGAGATTTTCCACGAAAATGTGCTTCACTCCCGAATCTATAACATAGAATCAATTGAAATCATTAATAATAACGACATAAGTTTCGGGAATCAGCTTTTTCATAGTAAATTTCCTCTCCTCTTGAGTTCTTCTTTCTAATTCACGCTATCGCAAGAAAAACTAAAATTTTCTTCATATCTTTATTTGCCTATAACTTTTGCAATTGTTGATGTGCGAGTAAGATTTCTGTGCATATTCTTCTAGACAACATTCTGAATCAAATTAGCTCTCAACCATGCCCTTACTCGCATTATCAGCATTTTTCATGATTTTAAAGATATTAACTGGACCAACAATGCTAAAATAGCCTCTTTGAGAGTAATAACCAATCCTATTTAATCACAGATGATCGAGATTACCTTCGAAGTGAGGTAGTTCATTTCAAAAAAGAAGAATCAAAGCAACTAACATCCTCAAATAGTGAATCGCTTTTGAGGAAAAGGCAACCAGTGAGAAAAAAAATTCTATAACCAATAAACTATGCATTTATTTTTGTACAATCTCCAGTTCTTTATTCAATTTAATCTAATTTGAACGGTGATCAACTAGAAATATAGAATATGAGTTTATCATTATTTTTATTAAAAGTGAGATTGTTCGAAATTCAAGGCATAATTCAATAGTTGTTGGAATAAGTAGAGTAATGAATTTGTTGGACTTCAGAACTAATGAATTCTACATCGAATTTCGTACAATCCTCACTATTAATTCTAAGAGTATTGAACGCTACTTAAGTACGGATTATAATTTCAATCTGTTATATAAAAGAAAACGTTAGATAGTAGGGAATTGAATGTTTAATTCAATAGTTATAACAATAAGTCTAGTAATTAGTCTGTTTTACCACGAAAATACTAAGAACAATGTATTCTTTCTTAAATTTCAATAAAATGAAAAATATTCTCATTCATATCCAAATGTAAATATTGCAGTCCAACTATATATAACCCTATCCAATTTTACCGTCCAACTGGAACTGATATAATTGTATAGAGTCGTATAGAATTGTATAAAATTTTATATAAACGTATAGGACAGCATATTCATATACAATCATATATCGTTATATCCAAATGTATATATATGTATATAATTCGATAGAGTTTTATACAGTTTTAAACGATTCTATCGTCTCATTTTTTGGATAAAATTGTATCCAAAGAATTGTATATGATCGTATACGATTATATCCAATCATTTTTTATCGGGGGATTCATGCGTTTTATGTTGTATAGAATAGATTGATGTGATTTGCGATACTTTGTAACTGCTCAGAATGTGGTAATTCTGACTTATTTCAAACTTCATTTTACTGCAGATAGCGCTCTGAAAACACGAGATAAGATGTTTTTGTTGATGGATTCATACAAATTATGAGGTCCTGGATAGGAATGTGGACTTTTTGATTGTAAAAATCTGCAAGGAAAAGCGTGATTCCGACTTATTCCAAAGTTTGTAAAACTGCAAACTGCAAATAGCACTCTAAAAACACGGAATATAATGTATTTGGTGCTGGATTCTGCCATATAATGCATTTCTAAAGCAAAATCTTGCTTCTGATCCGATTTACAGAATCAAGAATTTCTCAACGAGACTCAGGATAAACGCTGATAACTCGCTGGAAACGCAAAATTTTGTGCATTTGGGGACGGATTCATGCGTATTATGTTGTATTGGATAGATTTATGTGATTTGCGATACTTTGAAACCGCTGAGAATGTGGTAATTTTGACATTTCAAACTTCATATAACTGCAGATAGCGCTCTGAAGACACGAGATATGATGTTTTTGTTGATGGATTCATACATATTTTGAGGTCCTGAATAGGAATATGATCTTTTTGATTGTGAAAATCTGCGCGGAAAAGCGTGATTTCGACCTATTCCAAAGTTTGTAAAACTGCGAATAGCACACTAAAAACACGAAATATGATGTATTTGGTGCTTGATTCTGCCATATAACGCATTTCTGAAGCAAAATCCTTTTTCTTAGTAGATTTACAGAATCAAAAATTTCTCAACGAGACCCAGAAAAATCGCTGATAACTCGCTGGAAACGCAAAATTTTGTGCATTTGAGGACGGATTCATGCATATTATGTTGTATTGGATAGATTTTTGTGATTTGCGATACTTTGAAACCGCTAAGTATGTGGTAATTCTGACTTATTTCAAACTTCATATAATCGCAGATAGCGCTCTAAAAACACGAGATATGATGTTTTTGTTGATGAGTTGATACATATAATGAGGTCCTGAATAGGAATCTGAACTTTTTGATTGTGAAAATCTGCGCGGGAAAGCGTGATTCCGACTTATTCCAAAGTTTGTGAAACTACGAATAGCACTCTAAAAACACGAAATATGATGTATTCATTGCTAGATTCTGCCATATAACGCATTTCTGAAGCAAAATTCTGCTTCTGAGCAAATTTACAGAATCAAAAATTTCTCAACGAGACCAAGAAAAAACGCTGATAACTCGCTGAAAACGCAAAATTTGTGCATTTGAGGACGGATTCATGTGTATTATGTTGTATTGGATAGATTTATGTGATTTGCGATACTTTGAAACCGCTGAGAATGTGGTAATTTTGACATTTCAAACTTCTTATAACTGCAGATAGCGCTCTGAAAACACGAGATATGATGTTTCGATTGATGGATTCATACATATTATGAGGTCCTGAATAGAAATATGAACTTTTTGATTGTGAAAATTTGCGCGAAAAAGCGTGATTTTGAATTATTCCAAAGTTTGTAAAACTGCGAATAGCACTTAAAAACACGAAATATGATGTATTTGGTGTTGGATTCTGCCATATAACGCATTTCTCAAGCAAAATCTTGCTTCTGAGCAGATTTACAGAATCGGAAATTTCTCAACGAGACTCAGAAAAAACGCTGATAACTCGCTGGAAACGCAAAATTTTGTGCATTTGAGTACGGATTTATGCGTATTATGTTCTATTGGATAGATTCTTGTGATTTGCGATACTTTGAGACCGCTGAGAATGTGGTAATTTTGACTTATTCCAAACTTCATATAACTGCAGATAGCGCTCTGAAAACACGAGATATGATGTTTTTGTTGATGGATTCATACATATTATGGGGTCATGAATAGGAATGTGAACTTTCTGATTCTGGAAATCTGCGCGGAAAAGCGTGATTTCAAATTATTCCAGAGTTTGTAAAACTGCGAATAGCACTCTGCAAACACGAAATATGATGTATTTGGAGCTAGATTCTGCCATATAAAGCATTTCTGAAGCAAAATCTTGTTTCTGAGCAGATTTAAAGAATCAAAAATTTCTCAACGAGACTCAAAACAAACGCTGATAACTCGCTGGAAACGCAAAATTTTGTGCATTTGAGGACGGATTCATGCGTATTATGTTGTATTGGATGGATTTATGTGATTTGCGATACTTTAAAACCGCTGAGAATGTGGTAATTTTGACATTTCAAACTTCATATAGCTGCAGATAGCGCTCTGAAAACACGAGATATGATGTTTTTGTTGTTGGATTCATACATATTATGAGATCCTGAATAGGAATATGAACTTTTTAATTGTAAGAATCTGCGCGGAAAAGCGTGATTTTGACTTATTCCAAAGTTTGTAAAACTGCGAATAGCACTCTAGAAACACGAAATATGATGTATTTGGTGCTAGATTCTGCCATATGACGCATTTCTGAAGCAAAATCTTTCTTTTGAGCTGATTTACAGGATCAAAAATTTCTCAACGAGACTCAGAAAAAACGCTGATAACTCGCTGAAATCGCAAAATTTTGTGCATTTGAGGACAGATTCATGCGTATTATGTTGTATAGGATAGATTGATGTGATTTGCAATACTTTGAAACTGCTTAGAATGTGGTAATTCTGACTTATCTCAAACTTCATATAACTGCAGATAGCGCTCTGAAAACACAAGATATGATGTTTTTGTTGATGAATTCATACATATTATGAGGTCCTGAATAGGAATGTGAACTTTCTGATTCTGGAAATCTGCTCGGAAAAGCGTTATTCCGACTTATTCCAAGGTTTGTAAAACTGCAAATAGCACTCTAGAAACACGGAATATTATGTGTTTGATGCTAGATTCTGCCATATAACGCATTTCTGAAGCAAGATCTTGCTTCTGAGCAGATTTGCAGAATCAAGAATTTCCCAACGAGACTAAGAAAAAATGCTGATAACTCGCTGGAAACGCAAAAATTTGTGCATTTGAGGACAGATTCATGCGTATTATGTTGTATTGGATAGATGTATGTGATTTGCGATACTTTGAAACCGCTGAGAATGTGGTAATTTTGACATTTCAAACTTCATATAACTGCAGATAGCGCTCTGAAAACACGAGATATGATGTTTTTGTTGATGGATTCATACATATTATGAGGTCCTGAATAGGAATATGAACTATTTGATTGTGAAAATCTGCGCGGAGAAGCGTGATTTCGACTTATTCCAAAGTTTGTAAAACTGCGAATAGCACACTTAAAACACGAAATATAATGTATTTGGTGCTAGATTCTGCCATGTAACGCATTTCTGAAGCCAAATCCTGTTTCTGAGCAGATTTACAGAATCGGAAATTTCTCAACGAGACACAGAAATAACTCTGATAACTCGCTGGAAACGCAAAATTTTGTGCATTTGAGGACGGATTCATGCGTATTTTGTTGTATTGGATAGATTCATGTGATTTGCGATACTTTGAAACTGCTTAGAATGTGGTAATTTAGACTTATTTCAAACTTCATATAACTGCAGATAGCGCTCTAAAAATACAAGATATGATGTTTTTGTTGATGGATTCATACATATTATGAGGTCCTGAATAGGAATATGGACTTTTTGATTGTGAAAATCTGCGCGGAAAAGCGTGATTCCGATTTATTCCAAAGTTTGTAAATCTGCGGATAGCACTCTGAAAGCACGAAATATGATGTATTTGGTGCTAGATTCTGCCATATAACGCATTTCTGAAGCAAAATCTTGCTTCTGTGCAGATTTACAGAATCAGTCATCTCTCAACGAGACTCAAAAAATAACGCTGATAACTCGCTGAAAACGCAAAATTTTGTGCATTTGAGGGAGGATTCATGGGTATTATGTTGTATTGGATAGATTTATGTGATTTGCGATACTTTGAAACTGCTGAGAATGTGGTAATTTTAACTCATTTCAAACTTCATATAACTGCAGATAGCGCTCTTAAAACACGAGATATTATGTTTTTGTTGATGGATTCATACATATTCTGAGGTCCTGAATAGGAATATGGACTTTTTGATTGTGAAAGTCTGCGCGGAAAAGCGTGATTTCGACTTATCCCAAAGATTGTAAAACTGCGGATAGCACACAGAAAACACGAAATATGATGTATTTGGTGATAGATTCTGCCATACAACGCATTTCTGAAGCAAAATCTTGCTTCTGAGCAGATTTACAGGATCAAAAATTTCTCAACGAGACTCAGAAAAAACGCTTATAACTCGCTGGAAACGCAAATTTTTGTGCATTTGAGGACGGATTCATGCGTATTTTGTTGTATTGGATATATTTATGTGATTTGCGATACTTTGAAACTGTTCAGAATGTGGTAATTTTTGACTAATTTCAAACTTCATATAACTGCAGATAGCGCTCTGAAAACACGAGATATGATGTTTTTGTTAATGGATTCATACATATTATGAGGTCTTGAATAGGAATGTGAGCTTTTTGATTTTGAAAATCTGCGCGGAAAAGCGTGATTCCGACTTACTCCAAAGTTTGTAAATCTGCTAATAGCACTCTAGAAACACGAAATATGATGTATTTGGTGCTAGATTCTGCCATATAACGCATTTCTGAAGCAAAATCTTGCTTCTGTGCAGATTTACAGAATCAGTCATCTCTCAACGAGACTCAAAAAAAAAACACTGATAACTCGCTGGAAACGCAAAATTTTGTGCATTTGAGGGAGGAATCATGGGTATTATGTTGTATTGGATAGATTTATGTGATTTGCGATACTTCGAAACTGCTGAGAATGTGGTAATTTTAACTCATTTCAAACTTCATATAACTGCAGATAGCGCTCTGAAAACACGAGATATTATGTTTTTGTTGATGGATTCATACATATTTTGAGGTCCTGAATAGGAATATGGACTTTTTGATTGTGAAAGTCTGCGCGGAAAAGCGTGATTTCGACTTATCCCAAAGATTGTAAAACTGCGGATAGCATACTAAAAACACGAAATATGATGTATTTGGTGATAGATTCTGCCATACAACGCATTTCTGAAGCAAAATCTTGCTTCTGAGCAGAATCACAGGATCAAAAATTTCTCAACGAGACTCAGAAAAAACGCTGATAACTCGCTGGAAACGCAAAATTTTGTGCATTTGAGGACGGATTCGTGCGTATTTTGTTGTATTGGATAGATTCATGTGATTTGCGATACTTTGAAACTGTTCAGAATGTGGTAATTTTTGACTAATTTCAAACTTCATATAACTGCAGATAGCGCTCTGAAAACATGAGATATGATGTTTTTGTTAATGGATTCATACATATTATGAGGTCTTGAATAGGAATGTGAGCTTTTTGATTTTGAAAATCTGCGCGGAAAAGCGTGATTTCGACTTACTCCAAAGTTTGTGAATCTGCTAATAGCACTCTAGAAACACGAAATATGATGTATTTGGTGCTAGATTCTGCCATATAACGCATTGCTTCTAAGCAGATTTACAGAATCAAGAATTTCTCAACAAGACTCAGAGAAAACGCTGATAACTCGCTGGAAACACAAAATTTAGTGCATTTGATAACGGATTCATGCGTATTATGTTGTATTAGATAGATTTATGTGATTTGCGATACTTTGAAACTGTTCAGGATGTGGTAATTTTTGACTAATTTCAAACTTCATATAACTGCAGATAGCGCTCTGAAAACACGAGATATGATGTTTTTGTTAATGGATTCATACATATAATGAGGTCTTGAATAGGAATGTGAGCTTTTTGATTTTGAAAATCTGCGCGGAAAAGCGTGATTCCGACTTACTCCAAAGTTTGTAAATCTGCTAATAGCACTCTAGAAACACGAAATATGATGTATTTGGTGCTAGATTCTGCCATATAACGCATTGCTTCTGAGCAGATTTACAGAATCAAGAATTTCTCAACAAGACTCAGAGAAAACGCTGATAACTCGCTGGAAACGCAAAATTTCGTGCATTTGAGGACGGATTCATGCGTATTATGTTGTATTAGATAGATTTATGTGATTTGCTATAATTTGAAACTGCTCAGAATGTGGTAATTCAGACTTATTTCAAACTTCATATAACTGCAGATAGCGCTCTAAAAATACAAGATATGATGTTTTTGTTGATGGATTCATACATATTATGAGGTCCTGAATAAGAAATGAACTTTTTGATTGTGAAAATCTGCGCGGAAAAGCGTGATTCCGATTTATTCCAAAGTTTGTAAATCTGCGGATAGCACTCTAAAAACACGAAATATGATGTATTTGGTGCTAGATTCTGCCATATAACGCATTTCTGAAGCAAAATCTTGCTTCTGTGCAGATTTACAGAATCAGTCATCTCTCAACGAGACTCAAAAAAAAACGCTGATAACTCGCTGGAAACGCAGAATTTTGTGCATTTGAGGGAGGATTCATGGGTATTATGTTGTATTGGATAGATTTATGTGATTTGCGATACTTTGAAACTGCTGAGAATGTGGTAATTTTAACTCATTTCAAACTTCATATAACTGCAGATAGCGCTCTGAAAACACGAGATATTATGTTTTTGTTGATGGATTCATACATATTTTGAGGTCCTGAATACGAATATGGACTTTTTGATTGTGAAAGTCTGCGCGAAAAAGCGTGATTTCGATTTATTCCTAAGTTTGTAAAACTGCGAATAGTACTTTAAAAACACGAAATATGATGTATTTGATGCTAGATTCCGCCATATAACGCATTCTGAAGCAAAATCTTGCTTCTGAGCAGATTTACAGAATCAAAAATTTCTCAACGAGACTCAGACAAAACGCTGATAACTCGCTGGAAACGCAAAATTTTGTGCATTTGGGGACGGATTCATGCGTATTATGTTGTATTGGATGAATTTATGTAATTTGCGAAACTTTGAAACTGCTCAGAATGTGGTAATTTTGACTTATTTCAAACTTTATATAACTGCAGATAGCGCTGTAAACACGAGATATGATGTTTTTTGTTGATGGATTCATACATATTATGAAGTCCTGAATAGGAATATGAACTTTTTGATTGTGAAAATCTGCGCGGAAAAAGCGTGATTTCGACTCATTCCAAAGTTTGTAAAACTGCGAATGGCACTCTAAAAATACGAAAAATGATGTAATTTGGTGCTAGATTCTGCCATATAACGCATTTCTGAAGCAAAATCTTGCTTCTGAGCAGATCTACAGAATCAAAAATTTCTCAACGAGACTCAAAAAAAACGCTGATCACTCGCTGGAAACGCAAAATTTTGTGCATTTGAGGACGGATTCATGCGTATTATGTTGTATTGGATAGATTTATGTGATTCGCGATACTTTGAAACTGCTCAGAATGTGGTGATTTAGATTTATTTCAAACTTCATATAACTGCAGATAGCGCTCTAAAAACACGAGATATGATGTTTTGTTGATGGATTCATACATATAATGAGGTCCTGAATAGGAATATGAACTTTCTGATTGTGGAAATCTGCGCGGAAAAGCGTGATTTCGATTTATTCCTAAGTTTGTGAAACTGCGAATAGCACTTTAAAAAGACGAAATATGATGTATTTGGTGCTAGATTCTGCCATATAATGCATTCTGAAGCAAAATCTTGCTTCTGAGCAGATTTACAGAATCGAAAAATTTCTCAACGAGACTCAGAAAAAACGCTGATAACTCGCTGGAAACGCAAAATTTTGTGCATTTGAGGACGGATTCATGCGTATTATGTTGTATTGGATGAATTTATGTGATTTGCGAAACTTTGAAACTGCTCAGAATGTGGTAATTTTGACTTATTTCAAACTTTATATAACTGCAGATAGCGCTGTAAACACGAGATATGATGTTTTTGTTGATGGATTCATACATATCATGAGGTCCTGAATAGGAATATGGACTTTCTGATAGTGAAAATCTGCGCGGAAGAGCGTGATTTCGACTTATTCCAAAGTTTGTAAATCTGCAAATAGCACTCTGAAAACACGAAATATGATGTATTCGGTGCTAGATTCTGCCATATAACGCATTTCTGGAGCAAAATCTTGTGCACTTAAGAACGGATTCATGCGTATCATGTTGTATTGGATAGATTTATGTGATTTGCGATACTTTGAAACCGCTAAGAATGTGGTAATTTTGACTTATTTCAAACTTCATATAACAGCAGATAGCGCTCTGAAGACACGAGATATGATGTTTTTTGTTGATGGATTCATACATATTGTGAGGTCCTGAATAGAAATATGAACTTTTTCATTGTGAAAATCTGCGCGGCAAAGCGTGATTTCGACTTATTCCAAAGTTTGTAAAACTGCGAATGGCACTCTAAAAATACGAAATATGATGTATTTGGTGCTAGATCCTGCCATATAACACATTTCTGAAGCAAAATCTTGCTTCTGAGCAGATTCACAGAATCAAAAATTTCTCAACGAGACTCAAAAAAAAACGCTGATAGCTCGCTGGAAACGCAAAATTTTGTGCATTTGAGGACGGATTCATGCGTATTATGTTGTATTGGATAGATCTATGTGATTTCCGATACTTTGAAACTGCTGAGAATGTGGTAATTTTGACTTATTTCAAACTTCATATAACTGCAGATAGCGCTCTGAAATCACGAGATATGATGTTTTTGTTGATGGATTAATACATATTATGAGGTCCTGAATAGGAATATGGACATTTTCATTGTGAAAATCTGCGCGGAAAAGCGTGATTTCGGCTTATTCCAGAGTTTGTAAAACTGCGAATAGCACACTAAAAACACGGAATATGATGTTTTTGATGCTAGATTCTGCCATACAACGCATTTCTGAAGCAAAAATCTTGTTCCTGAGCAGCAAAAAAAAACGCTGATCACTCGCTGGAAACGCAAAATTTTGTGCATTTGAGGACGGATTCATGCGTATTATGTTGTATTGGATAGATTTATGTGATTTGCGATACTTTGGAACTGTTGAGAATGTGGTAATTTTGACTTATTTCAAACTTCATATAACTGCAGATAGCGCCCTGAAAACACAAGATATGATGCTACTGTTGATGGATTAATACATATTATGAGGTCCTGAATAGGAATTTGAAATTTTTGATTGTGAAAGTCTGCGCGGAAAAGCGTGATTTCGACTTATTCCAAAGTTTGTAAAACTGCGAATAGCACTCTAAAAACACGAAATATGATGTATCTGGTGCTAGATTTCGCCATACAACGCATTTCTGAAGCAAAATCTTGTGTCTGAGCAGATTTACAGAATCAAAAATTTCTCAACGAGACTGAAAGAAACGCTGATACCTCGCTGGAAACGCAAAATTTAGAGCATTTGAGGACGGATTCATGCGTATCATGTTGTATTGGATAGATTTATGTGATTTGCGATACTTTGAAAACTGCTGAGAATGTGGTAATTTTGACTTATTTCAAACTTCATATAACTGCAGTTAGCGCTCTGAAAACACGAGATATGTTGTTTTTGTTGATGGATTCATACATATTATAAGGTCCTGAATAGAAATATGAACTTTTTGATCCAGAAAATCTGCGCGGAAAAGCGTGATTCTGACTTATTCCAAAGTTTGTAAAACTGCGAATAGCACTCTAAAAACACGAAATATGATGTATTTGGTGCTAGATTCTGCCATTTAACGCATTCCTGAAGCAAAACAAGTTGTAGAGCATGTGTAAACAGAGAAATTATCATATTCTAGAATTTAAAATAGCTTGAGAGGACTTTCATATGGGGTATGACATACCCCACAACACCAACCGTGAAACTTTTTTCGAGAACACTAACGGAGGTTCAAGGACGGATTCATGCGTATTATGTTGTATTGAATAGATTCATGTGATTTGCGATACTTTGAAACAGCTGAGAATGTGGTAATTTTGACTTATTTCAAATTTCATATAACTGCAGATAGCGCTCTGAAAAACACGAGATACGATGTTTTTGTTAATGGATTCATACATACTATGAGGTCCTGAATGATAATATAAACTTTTTGATTGTAAAAGTCTGCGCGGAAAAGCGTGATTTCGACTTATTCCAAAGATATTGCTTCTAAGCAGATTTACAGAATCAAAAATTTCTCAACGAGACTCAGAAAAAACACTGATAACTCGCTGTAAACGCAGAATTTTGTGCATTTGAAGACGGATTCATGCGTATCATGTTGTATTGGATAGATTTATGTGATTTGCGATACTTTGAGACCGCTGAGAATCTGGTAATTTTGATTTATTCCAAACCCCATATAACAGCGGATAGCTCTCTGAAAACACGAGATATGATGTTTTTGTTGATGGATTCATACATATCATGAGGTCCTGAATAGGAATATGAACTTTTTGATTGTGAAAATCTGCGCGGAAAAGCGTGATTCCGACTTATTCCAAAGTTTGTTAAACTGCGAATAGCAGTCTAATAATACGAAATATGATGTATTTGGTGCTAGATTCTGCCATATAACGCATTTCTGAAGCAAAATCTTACTTCTGAGCAGATTAACAGAATCAAAAATTTCTCAACGAGACTGAAAGAAACGCTGATAACTCGCTGGAAACGCAAAATTTTGAGCATTTGAGGACGGATTCATGCGTATCATGTTGTATTGGATAGTATTATGTGATTTGCGATACTTTGAAACTGCTGAGAATGTGGTAATTTTGACTTATTCCAAACTCCATATAACTGCAGATAGCGCTCTGAAAACACAAGATATGATGTTTTTGTTGATGGACTCATACATATTATGAGGTCCTGAATAGGAATATGAACTTTTTGATTGTGAGAATCTGCGCGGAAAAGCGTGATTTCGACTTATTCCAGAGTTTGTAAAACTGCGAATAGCACACTAAAACACGAAATATTATGTATTTGCTGCTAGATTCTGCCATACAACGCATTTCTGAAGCAAGATCTTGTTTCTGAGCAGATTTACAGCATCAAAAATTTCTCAACGAGACTCAGAAAAAACGCTCATAACTCGCTGGAAACGCAAAATTCTGTGCATTTGAGGACGAATTCATGCGGAATATGTTGTATTGGATAGATTTATGTGATTTGCGATACTTTGAAACCGCTGAGAATATGGTAATTTTTACTTATTTCAAACTTCATATAACTGCAGATAGCGCTCTGAAAACACGAGATATGATGTTTTTGTTGATGTATTCATACATATTATGAGGTCCTGAATAGGAATATGGATTTTTTGATTGTGGAAATCTGCGCGGAAAAGCGTGATTTCGACTTATACCAAAGTTTGTAAAACTGCGAATAGCACTCTAAAAACGCATTTCTGAAGCAAAATCTTGTTTCTGAGAATATCTACAAAATCAAAAATTTCTCAACGAGACTCAGAAAAAAAGCTGATAACTCGCTGAAAACGCAAAATTTCGTGCATTTGAGGACGAATTTATGCGTATCATGTTGTATTGGATAGATTTATGTGATTTGCGATACGTTGAAACCGCTGAGAATCTGGTAATTTCCACTTATTCCAAACTCCATATAACAGCAGATAGCTGTCTGAAAACACGAGATATGATGTTTTTGTTGATGGATTCGTACATATTATGAGGTCCTGAATAGGAATATGAACTTTTTGATTGTGAAAATCTGCGCGGAAAAGCGTGCTTCCGACTTATTCCAAAGTTTGACAAACTGCGAATAGCACTCTAAAAATACGAAATATGATGTATTTGGTGCTAGATTCTGCCATATAACGCATTTCTGAAGAAAAATCTTACTTCTGAGCAGATTAACAGAATCAAAAATTTCTCAACGAGACTGAAAGAAACGCTGATAACTCGCTGGAAACGCAAAATTTTGAGCATTTAAGGACGGATTCATGCGTATCATGTTGTATTGGATAGATTTATGTGATTTGCGATACTTTGAAACTGCTGAGAATGTGGTAATTTTGACTTATTTCAAACTCCATATAACTGCAGATAGCGCTCTGAAAACACAAGATATGATGTTTTTGTTGATGGACTCATACATATTATGAGGTCCTGAATAGGAATATGAACTTTTTGATTGTGAAAATCTGCGCGGAGAAGCGTGATTTCGACTTATCCCAGAGTTTGTGAAACTGCGAATAGCACACTGAAAACACGAAATATTATGTATTTGCTGCTAGATTCTGCCATACAACGCATTTCTGAAGCAAAATCATGTTTATTAGCAGATTTACAGAATCAAAAATTTCTCAACGAGACTCAGAAAAACGCTGATAACTCGCTGGAAACGCAAAATTTTGTGCATTTGAGGACGGAATCATGCGTATCATGTTGTATTGGCTAGATTTATGTGATTTGCGATACTTTGAAACCGCTGAGAATGTGGTAATTTTGACTTATTTCAAACTTCATATAACTGCAGAAAGCGCTCTGAAAACACAAGATATGATATTTTTGATGATGAATTCATACATATTATGAGGTCCTGAATAGGAATACGAACTTTTTGATTGAGGAAATCAGCGCAGAAAAGCGTGATTTCGACTCATTCCAAAGTTTATTAAACTGCGAATAGCACTCTAAAAACACGAAATATGATGTATTTGGTGCTAGATTTTGCCATATAACGCATTTCTGAAGCAAAATCTTGCTCCCGAGCAGATTTACAGAATCAAAAATTTCTCAACGAAACTCAGAAAAAACGCTGATAACTCGCTGGAAACGCCAAATTTTGTGCATTTGAGGACGGATTCATGTGTATTATGTTTCATTGGATAGATTCATGTGATTTGCGATACTTTGACACTGCTGAGAATGAAGTAATTTTGACTTATTTCAAACTTCATATAACTGCAGATAGCGCTCTAGGAACACGAGATATGATGTTTTTGTTGATGGATTAATACATATTATGAGGTCCTGATTAGAAATATGTACTTATTGATCGTGAAAATCGGCGCGGAAAAGCGTTATTTCGACTTATTCCAAAGTTTGTAAAACTGCAAATAGCACTCTATAAACACGAAATATGATGTATTCATTGCTAGATTCTGCCATATAACGCATTTCTGAAGCAAAATCTTGTTTCTGAGCAGATTTACAGGATGAAAAGTTTTTCAACGAGACTCGGAAAAAAGGCTTATAACTCGCTTAAAACGCAAAATTTTGTGCATTTGAGGACGGATCCATGCATATTATGTTGTATTGGATAGATTCATGTGATTTGAGATACTTTGAAACTGCTCAGAATGTGGTAATTTTGACTTATTTCAAACTTCATATAACTGCAGATAGCGCTCTGAAAACACGAGATATGATGTTTTTGTTGATGGATTTATACATATTATGAGATCCTGAATAGATATATGAACTTTTTGATTGTAAAAATCTGCGCGGAAAAGCGTCATTCCGACTTATTCCAAAGTTTGTAAAACTGCGAATAGCACTCTAAAAACACAAAATATGATGTATTTGGTGCTTAATTCTGCCATATAACGCATTTCTGAAGCAAAATCTTGCTTCTGAGCAGATTTACAGAATCAAGAATTTCTCAACGAGACTCAGAAAAAACACTGATAACTCGCTGGAAACGGAAAATTTTGTGCATTTGAGGACGGATTCATTCGTAATTTGTTGTATTGGATAGATTTATGTGATTTGCGATACTTTGAAACCGCTGAGTATGTGGTAATTTTGACTCATTTCAAACTTCATATAACTGCAGATAGCGCTCTAAAAACACGAGATATGATGTTTTTGTTGATGAATTCATACATACTATGAGGTCCTGAATAGGAATATGAACTTTTTGATTGTGAAAATCTGCGCGGGAAAGCGTGATTTCGACTTATTCCAAAGTTTGTAAAACTGCGAATAGCACACTAAAACCACGAAATATGATGTATTTGCTGCTAGATTCTGCCATATAACGCATTTCTTAAGCAAAATCTTGTTTCTGAGCAGATTTACAGAATCAAGAATTTCTCAACGAGACTCAGAAAAAACGCTGATAACTCGCTGGAAACGCAAAATTTTGTGCATTTGAGGACGGATTCATGCGTATTATGTTGTATTGGATAGATTTATGTGGTTTGCGATACTTTGAAACTGCTCAGAATGTGGTAATTTTGACTTATTTCAAACTTCATATATCTGCAGATAGCGCTCCGAAAACACAAGAAATGATGTTTTTGTTGATGGATTCATACATATTATGAAGCCCTCAATAGGAATATGAACTTTGTGATTGTGAGAATCTGCGCGAGAAAGCGTGATTTCGACTTATTCCAAAGTTTGTAGAACTTTGAATAGCACTCTAAAAACACAAAATATGATATATTCGGAGCTAAATTCTGCCATATAACGCATTTCTGAAGCAAAATCTTACTTCTGAGCAGAGTTACAGAATCAAGAAATTCTCAACGAGACTCAGAAAAAACGCTGATAACTCGCTGGAAACGCAAAATTTTGTGCATTTCAGGACGGATTCATGCGTAATATGTTGTATTGGATAGATTATTGTGATTTGCGATACTTTGAAACCGCTGAGAATGTGGTAATTTTTGACATTTCAAACTTCATATAGCTGCAGCTAGCGCTCTGAAAACACGAGATATGATGTTTTTGTTGATGGATTTATACATTTATGAGGTCCTGAATAGGATTATGAAACTTTTTGATTGTGAAAATCTGCGCGGAAAAGCGTGATTTCGACTTATTCCAAAGTTTGTAAAACTGCAAATAGCACTCCAAAAACACGAACTATGATGTTTTTGGAGCTAGATTTTGCCATATAACGCATTTCCTAAAGCAAAATCCTGCTTCTGAGCAGATTTACAGAATCAAGAATTCCTCAACAAGACTCAGAAAAAACGCTGATAACTCGCTGGAAACGCAAAATTCCGTGCATTTGAGGACGGATTCATGCGAATTATGTCGTATTGGATAGGATTTATGTGATTTGCGATACTTTGAAACTGCTTAGAATGTGGTAATTTTGACTTATTTCAAATATTCATATAACTGAAGAAAGCGCTCTGAAAACACGGGATGTGATGTTCTTGTTGATGGATTCATACATATTATGAAGTCCTTAATAGGAATATGATCTTTTTTGATTGTGAAAATCTGCGCGGGAAAAGCGTGATTTCGACTTATTCCAGAGTTTGTAAAACTGCAATAGCACTCTTAAGAACACGAAATATGATGTATTTAGTGCTCGATTCTTCCATATAACGCATTTCTGAAACAAAATCCTGTTTCTGAGCAGATTTACAGAATCAAAAATTTCTCAACGAGACTCAGAAAAAACGCTGATAACTCGCTGGGAGCGCAAAATTTTGTGCATTTGAGGACGGCTTCATGCGTATTATTTCATATTGGATAGATTTATGTGATTTGCGATACTTTGAAACCGCTGAGAATGTGATAATTTTGACTTATTTCAAACTTCATATAACTGCAGATAGCACTCTGGAAACACAAAGATATGATGTTTTTGTTGATGGATTCATACATATCATGAGGTCCTGAATAGGAATATGAACTTTTTGATTGTGAGAATCTGTGCGGAAAAGAGTAATTCCGACTTATTCCAAAGTTTGTAAAACTGCGAAATAGCACTCTAAAAACACGAAATATGATGTATTCTTCGCTAGATTCTGCCATATAACGCATTTTCCAGAGCAAAATCTTGCTTCCGAGCAGATTTACAGAATCAAAAATTTCTCAACGAGGACTCAGAGAAAACGCTGATTACTCGCTGGAAACGCAAAATTTTGTGCATTTGAGGACGGATTAATGCGTATCAAGTTGTATTGGATAGATTTATGTGATTTGCGATACTTTGAAACCGCTGAGAATGTGGTAATTTTGACTTATTTCAAACTTCATATAACTGCAGATAGCGCTCTGAAAACACGAGATATGATGTTTTTGTTGTTGGATTCATACATATTATGAAGTCCTTAATAGGAATATGAACTTTGTGATTGTGAAAATCTGCGCGGAAAAGCGTGATTTCGACTTATTTCAGAGTTTGTAAAACTGTGAATAGCACTCTAAAAACACGAAATATGATGTATTTGGTGCTAGATTCTGCCATATAACGCATTTCTAAAGCAAAAATCCTGTTTCTGAGCAGATTTACAGGATCAAAAATTTCTCAACGAGACTCAGAAAAAACGCTGATAACTCGCTGGGAAACGCAAAATTTTGGTGCATTTGAGGACGGATTCATGCGTATTATATTGTATTGGATAGATTTATGTGATTTGCGATACTTTGAAACCGCTGAGAATGTGGTAATTTTGACTTATTTCAACCTTCATATAACTGCAGATAGCGCTCTGAAAACACGAGATATGATGTTTTTTGTTGATGGATTCATACATATTATGAAGTCCTCAATAGGAATATGAACTTTTTGATTGTGAAAATACGCGCGGAAAAGCGTGATTTCGACTTATTCCAAAGTTTGTAAAACTGCGAATAGCACTCTTAAAACACAAAATATGATGTATTTGATACTAAATTCTGCCATATGACGCATTTCGTAAAGCAAAATCTTGCTTCTGAGCAGATTTACAGAATCAAGAATTTCTCAACGAGACTCAGAAAAAAACGCTGATAACTCGCTTTGAACGCAAAGTTTTGTGCATTTGAGGACGGCTTCATGCGTATTATGTTATATTGGATAGATTCATATGATTTGCGATACTTTGAAACCGCTGAGAATGTGATAATTTTGACTTATTTCAAACTTCATATAACTGCAGATAGCGCTCTGGAAACACAAGATATGATTTTTTGTTGATGGATTCATACATATTATGAGGTCCTGAATAGGAATATGAACTTTTTGATTGTGAAAATTTGCGCGGAAAAGCATGATTTCGACTTATTCCAAAGTTTGTAAGACTGCAAAAAGCACTCTAAAAACACAAAATATGATGTATTTGGAGCTACATTTTGCTATATAACGCATTTCTGAAGCAAAATCTTGCTTTTGAGCAGATTCACATAATCAAGAATTTCTCAACGAGACTCGGAAAAAACGCTGATAACTCGCTTGAAACGCAAAATTCTGTGCATTTGAGGACGGATTCATGCGTATTATGTTGTATTGGATAGATTTATGTGATTTGCGATACTTTGAAACCGCTGAGAATGTGGTAATTTTTGACTATTTCAAACTTCATATAACTGCAGATAGCGCTCTGGAAACACGAGATATGATGTTCTTGTTGATGGATTAATACATATTATAAAGCCCCTAATAGGAATATGACTTTTTGATTGTGGAAATCTGCGCGGAAAAGCGTGATTTCGACTTATTCCAGAGTTTCTGAAAACTGTGAATAGCACTCTAGAAACGCGAAATATGATGTATTCAATGCTAGATTCTGCCATATAACGCATTTCTGAATCCAAAATGTTGCTTCTGAGCAGATTGACAGAATCAAAAATCTCTCAACGAGACTCAGAAAAAACGCTGAAAACTCGCTGGAAACGCCAAATTTTGTGCATCTGAGGACGGATTCATGCGTATTATGTTGTATTGGATAGATTAATTTGATTGCGATACTTTGAAACCGCTGAGTATGTGGTAATTTTGACATTTCAAACTTCATATAACTGCAGATAGCGCTCTGAAAACACGAGATATGATGTTTTTGTTGATGGATTCATACATATAATGAGGTCCTGAATAGGAATATGAGCTTTTTGATTGTGAAAATCTGCGGGAAAAGCGTGATTTCGACTCATTGCAAAGTTTGTGAAACTGCGAATAGCGCACTAAAAACACGGAATATGATGTATTTGGTGCTAGATTCTGCCATATATCGCATTTCTGAAGCAAAATCCTGTTTCTGAGCAGATTTACGGAATCAAAAATTTCTCAACGAGACTCAGAAAAAACGCTGATAACTCGCTGGGAACGCAAAATTTTGTGCATTTGAGGACGGATTCATGCGTAATATGTTGTATTGGATAGATCTATGTGATTTGCGATACTTTGAAACTGCTCAGAATGTGGTAATTTTGACTCATTTTCAAACTTCATATAACTGCAGATAGCGCTCTGAAAACACGTGATATGATGTTTTCGTTGATGAATTTATACATAATATGGAGTCCTTATTAGGAATATGGACTTTTGATTGTGAAAATCTGCGCGGAGAAGCGTGATTTCGACTCATTCCAAAGTTTGTAAAAACTGCAAATAGCACTCTAAAAACACGAAATATGATGTATTCGGTGCTAAATTCTGCCATATAACGCATTTCTTAAGCAAAATCTTGCTTCTGAGCGGATTCACATTATCAAGAATTTCTTAACGGGACTCAGAAAAACGCTGATAACTCGCAAGGAAACTCAGAATTTTGTGCATTTGAGGTCGGATTCATTCGTATTATGTTGTATTGGATAGATTTATGTGATTTGCGATACTTTGAAACCGCTGAGTATGTGGTAATTTTGGACACATTTTCAAACTTCATATAACTGCAGATAGCGCTCTGAGAACACGAGATATGATTGTTTTTGTTGATGGATCCATACATATTATGAGGTCCTGAATAGGAATATGAACATTTTGATTGTGAAAATCTGCGGGGAAAAGCGTGATTCCGACTTATTCCAAAGTTTGTGAAACTGCGAATAGCACACTAAAAACACGAAATATGATGTACTTTGTGCCAGATTCTGACATATACGCATTTCTGAAGCAAAATCCTGTTTCTGAGCAGATTTACAGAATCAAAAATTTCTCAACGAGACTCAGAAAAAATGCTGATAACTCGCTGGAAACGCAAAATTTTGTGCATTTGAGGACGGATTCATGCGTATTATGTTGTATTGGATAGATTTATGTGATTTGCGATACTTTGAAACCGCTAAGAATGTGGTAATTTTGACTTATTTCAAACTTTATATAACTGCAGATAGCGCTCTGGAAACACGAGATATGATGTTTTTGTTGATGGATTCATACATATCATGAGGTCCTGAATAGGAATATGAACTTTGTGATTGTGAAAATCTGCGCGGAAAACGCGTGATTTCGACTCATTCCAAAGCTTGTAAAACTGCGAATAGAACACTAAAAAGACGAAATATGATGTATTATCGCTAGATTCTGCCATATAACGCATTTCTGGAGCAAAAATCTTCCTTCTGAGCAGATTTACAGATTCAAAAATTTCTCAACAAGACTCAGAGGAAAACGCTGATAACTAGTTGGAAACGTAAGATTTTTGTGCATTTGAGAGCGGACTCATTCGTATTATGTTGTATTGGATAGATTTATGTGATTTGCGATACTTTGAAACCGCTGAGTATGTGGTAATTTTGACTAATTTCGAACTTCACATAACTGCAAATAGCGCTCTGAAAACACGAGATATGATGTTTTTGTTGATGGATTCATACATATAATGAGGTCCTGAATAGGAATATGAGCTTTTTGATTGTGAAAATCTGCGGGGAAAAGCGTGATTCCGACTCATCGCAAAGTTTGTGAAACTGCGAATAGCACACTAAAAACACGAAATATGATGTATTTGGTGCTAGATTCTGCATATATCGCATTTCTGGAGCAAAATCCTGTTTCTGAGCAGATTTACGGAATCAAAAATTTCTCAACGAGACTCAGAAAAAACGCTGATAACTCGCTGGAAACGCAAAATTTAGTACATTTGAGGACGGATTCATGCGTATTATGTTGTATTGGATAGATTTATGTGATTTGCAATACTTTGAAACTGCTCAGATTGTGGTAATTTTGACTTATTTCAAACTTCATATAACTGCAGATAGCGCTCTGAAAACACGAGATCTGATGTTTTTGTTGATGGATTCATACATATTAAGGAGTCCTTAATAGGAATATGAACTCTTTGATCGTGAAAATCTGCGCGGAAAAGCGTGATTTCGACTTATTCCTAAGTTTGTAAAACTGCAAATAGCACTCTTAAAACACGGAATATGATGTATTTGGTGCTAAATTCTGCCATATAACGCATTTCTAAAGCAAAATCTTGCTTCTGAGCAGATTTACAGAATCAAAAATTTCTCAACGAGACTCAGAAAAAACGCAGATAACTCGCTGGAAACGCAAAATTCTGTGCATTTGCGGACGGATTCATGCGTATTATGTTGTATTGGATAGATTTATGTGATTTGCGATATTTTGAAACTGCTGAGAATGTGGTAATTTTGACCTTATTTCAAACTTCATATAACTGGCAGATAGCGCTCTGAAAACACGAGATATAATGTTTTTGCTGATGGATTCATACATATTATGAAGTCCCCAATAGGAATATGAACTTTTTGATTGTGTAGATCTGCGCGGAAAAGCGTGATTTCGACCTATTCCAAAGTTTGTAAAACCGCAAATAGCACTCTAAAAACACGAAATATGATGCATTTATTGCAAGATTCTGCAATATAACGCATTTCTGAAGCAAAATATTGCTTCTAAGCAGATTTACAGAATCAAAAATTTATCAACGAGAATCAGAAAAACGCTGATAACTAGTTGGAAACGCAAGATTTTGTGCATTTGAGAACGGACTCATTCGTATTATGTTGTATTGGATAGATTTATGTGATTTGCGATACTTTGAAACCGCTGAGGTATGTGGTAATTTTGACTCATTTCAAACTTCATATAACTGCAGATAGCGCTCTGGAAAACACGAGATATGATGTTTTTGTTGATGGATTCATACATATTATAAGGTCCTGAATAGGAATATGAACTTTTGATTGTGAAAATCTGCGGGGGAAAAGCGTGATTTCGACTCATTCCAATGTTTGTGTGAAACTGCGAATAGCACACTAAAAACACGAAATATGATGTATTTGGTGCTAGATTCTGCCATATATCGCATTTCTGAAGCAAAATCCTGTTTCTGAGCAGATTTACAGAATCAAAAATTTCTCAACGAGACTCAGAAAAAACGCTGATAACTCGCTGGAAACGCAAAATTTTGTGCATTTGAGGACGGATTCATGCGTATTATGTTGTATTGGATAGATTATGTGATTTGCAATACTTTGAAACTGCTCAGAATGTGGTAATTTTGACTTATTTCAAACTTCATATAACAGCAGATAGCGCTCTGAAAATACGAGATATGATGTTTTTGTTGATGGATTCATACATATCATGAGGTCCTGAATAGGAATATGAACTTTTTGGTTGTGAAAATTTGCGGAGAAAAGCGTGATCCCGACTTATTCCAAAGTTTGTAAAACTGCGATTAGCACACTGAAAACACGAAATATGATGTATTTGGTGCAAGATTCTTCCATATAACGCATTTCTGAAACAAAATCCTGTTTCTCAGCAGATTTACAGAATCAAAAATTTCTCAACGAGACTCAGAAAAAAACGCTGATAACTCGCTGGAAACGCAAATTTTTGTGCATTTGAGGACATCTTCATGCGTATTATTTTATATTGGATAGATTTATGTGATTTGCGATACTTTGAAACCGCTGAGAATGTGATAATTTTGACTTATTTCAAACTTCATATAACTGCAGATAGCGCTCTGGAAACACAAGATATGATGTTTTTGTTGATGGATTCATACATATTATGAGGTCCTGAATAGGAATATGAACTTTTTGATTGTGAGAATCTTTGCGGAAAGAAGTAATTCCGACTTATTCCAAAGTTTGTAAAACTGCGAATAGCACTCTAAAAACACGAAATATGATGTATTCTTCGCTAGATTCTGCCATATAACGCAATTCTAAAGCAGAATCTTGCTTCCGAGCAGATTTACAGAATCAAAAATTTCTCAACGAGACTCAGAGAAAAACGCTGATTACTCGCTGGAAACGCAAAATTTTGTGCATTTGAGGACGGATTAATGCGTATCAAGTTGTATTGGATAGATTTATGTGATTTGCGATACTTTGAAACCGCTGAGAATGTGGAAGTTTTGACTTATTTCAAACTTCATATAACTGCAGATAGTGCTCTGAAAAACACGAAGATATGATGTTTTTTGTTGTTGGATTTCATACATATTATGAAGTCCTTAATAGGAATATGAACTTTTTGATTGTGAAAAATCTGCGCGGAAAAGCGTGATTTCGACTTATTTCAGAGTTTGTAAAACTTGTGAATAGCACTCTAAAAACACGAAATATGATGTATTTGGTGCTAGATTCTGCCATATAACGCATTTCTAAAGCAAAATCCTGTTTCTGAGCAGATTTACAGAATAAAAATTTTTCAACGAGACTCAGAAAAAACGCTATTAAACTCGCTGGAAACGCAAAATTTTGTGCATTTGAGGACGGATTCATGCGTATTATGTTGTATTGGATAGATTTATGTGATTTGCGATACTTGAAAACCGCTGAGAATGTGGGTAATTTTGACTTATTTCAAACTTCATATAACTGCAGATAGCGCTCCGAAAACACGAGAAAATGATGTTTTTGTTGATGGATTCATACATATTATGAGGGTCCTGAATAGGAATATGAACTTTTTGATTGTGAGAATCTGTGCGGAAAAGAGTGATTCCAACTTATTCCAAAGTTTGTAAAACTGCGAATAGCACTCTAAAAACACGAAATATGATGTATTCTTTTGCTAGATTCTTCCATATAACGCATTTCTAAAGCAATATCTTGCTTCCGAGCAGATTTACAGAATCAAAAATTCCTCAACGAGACTCAGAAAAAAACGCTGATAACTCGCTGGAAACGCTAAATTCTGTGCATATTGAGGACGGATTTATGCGTATTATGTTGTATTGGATAGATTCATGTGATTTGCGATATTTTGCAACTGCTGAGAATGTGGGTAATTTTGACTTATTTCAACCTTCATATAACTGCAGATAGCGCTCTGAAAACAAGAGATATGATGTTTTTGTTGATGGATTCATACAAATTATGAAGTCCTCAATAGGAATATGAACTTTTTGATGTGAAAATCTGCGCGGAAAAGCATGATTTCGACTTATTCCAAAGGTTTGTAAGACTGCAAATAGCACTCTCAAAACACAAAATATGATGTATTTTGGAGCTACATTTTGCCATATAACGCATTTCTGAAGCAGAATCTTGCTTCTGAGCAGATTTACAGAATCAAAAATTTCTCAACGAGACTCAGAAAAAACGCTGATAAACTCGCGGGAAACGCAAAATTCTGTGCATTTGCGGACGGATTCATGCGTATTATGTTGTATTGGATAGATTCATTGTGATTTGCGATATTTTGAAACTGCTGAGAATGTGGTAATTTTTGACTTATTTCAAACTTCATATAACTGCAGATAGCGCTCGAAGAACACGAGATATAATGTTTCTGCTGATGGATTCATACATATTATGAAGTCCCCAATAGGAATATGAACTTTTTGATTGTGAGATCAGCGCGGAAAAGCGTGATTTCGACTTATTCCAAAGTTTGTAAAACCGCAAATAGCACTCTAAAAACACGAAATATGATGCATTTATTGCTGGATTCTGCCAATATAACGCATTTCTGAAGCAAAATATTGCTTCTAAGCAGATTTACAGAATCAAAAATTTCTCAACGAGACTCAGAAAAAACGCTGAATAACTAGTTGGAAACGTAAGATTTTTGTGCATTTGAGAACGGACTCATTCGTATTATGTTGTATTGGATAGATTTATGTGATTTGCGATACTTTGAAACCGCTGAGTATGTGGTAATTTTGACTCATTTTCGAACTTCATATAACTGCAGATAGCGCTCTGAAAACACGAGATATGATGTTTTAGTTGATGAATTCATACATATAATGAGGGTCCTGAATAGGAATATAAGCTTTTTGATTGTGAAAATCTGCGGGGAAAAGCGTGATTTCGACTCATTGCAAAGTTTGTGAAACTGCGAATAGCGCACTAAAAACAGGGAATATGATGTATTTGGTGCTAGATTCTGCCATAGTATCGTATGTCTGAAGCCAAAATCCTGTTTCTGAGCAGATTTACGGAATCAAAATTTCTCAACGAGACTCAGAAAAAACGCTGATAACTCGCTGGAAACGCAAAATTTTGTGCATTTGAGGACGGATTCATGCGTATCATGTTGGTATTGGATAGATTTATGTGATTTGCAATACTTTGAAACTGCTCAGAATGTGATAATTTTGACTTATTTCAAACTTCATATAACTGCAAATAGCGCCGCTCTGAAACACGAGATATGATGTTTTTGTTGATGGATTCATACAT
>OZ022324.1:35121416-35181341 GCA_963989225.1 Dromius quadrimaculatus | reverse complement strand
GTTTTTTCTGAGTCTCGTCGAGAGATTTTTGATTCTGTAAATCTGCTCAGAAGCAAGATTTTTGTTTCAGAAATGCGGTATATGGCAGAATCTAGCTCCAAATACATCATATTTCGTGTTTTTAGAGTGCTATTTGCAGTTTTACAAACTTTGGAATAGTCGGAATTAGCTTTTCCGCGCAGATTTTCACAATCAAAAAGTTCATATCCCTATTCAGAACCCCATAATATGTATGAATCCATCAACATAAACATCATATCTCGTGTTTGTAGAGCGCTATCTGCAGTTATATGAAGTTTGAAATAAGTCAAAATTACCACATTCTCAGCAGTTTCAAAGTATCGCAAATCACATAAATCTATCCAATACAATATAATACGCATGAATCTGTCCTCAAATGCACAAAATTCTGCGTTCCCAGCGAGTTATCAGCGTTTTTTCTGATTCTCGTTGGAAAATTTTTTGATTCTGTGAATCTGCTCAGAAGCAAGATTTTGCTTCAGAAATGTGTTATACGGGCTGAATCCAACACCAAATACATCATATTTCGCGTTTTAAGAGTGCTATTCGCAATTTTACAAACTTTGGAATAAGTCGAAATTACGCTCCTCCGGGCAGATTTTCACAATCAAAAGTTGATATTCCTATTCAGGACCTCATAATATGTATGAATCCATCAACAAAAACATCATAGTTCGTGTTTTCAAAGCGCTTTCTGCAGTTATATGAAGTTTGAAATAAGTCAAAAATTACCACATTCTTAGCGGTTTCAAAGTATCGCAAATCACATAAATCTATCCAATACAACATAATACGCATGACCCCGTCCCCTAATGAACAAAATTTTGCGTTTTCCAGCGAGTTATCAGCGTTTTTCTGAGTCTCGTCGAGAAACTTTTGATTCTGTAAATCTGCTTAGAAATAAGATTTTGCTTCAGAAATGCGTTATATGGCAGAATCTAGCACCAAATACATCATGTTTTGTGTTTTTAGAGCGCTATTCGCAGTTTTACAAACTTTGGAATAAGTCGAAATCACGCCTTTCCGCGCAGATTTTCACAATCAAAAAGTTTATATTCCTTTTCAGGAACTCATAATATGTATGAATCCATCAACAAAAACATCATATCTTGTGTTGTCAGAGCGCTATCTGCAGTTATATGAAGTTTGAAATAAGTCAAAATTACCACATTCTCAGCGGTTTCAAAGTATCGTAAATTACACAAATCTATCCAGTATAACATAATACGCATGAATCTGTCTCAAAATGCACAAAATTTTGCGTTTCCAGCGAGTTATCAGCGTTTTCTCTGAGTCTGGTTGAGAAATTTTTGATTCTGTAAATCTGCTCAGAAGCAAGATTTTGCTTCAGAAATGCGTAATATGACAGAATCTAGCACCAAGTACACTCATATTCCGTGTTTTTAGAGCGCTATTTGCAGTTTTACAAACTTTGGAATATAGCCGGAATCACGCTTTTCCGGCGCAGATTTTTACAATCAAAAAGTTCATATTCCTATTCAGGACCTCATAATATGTATATATCCATCAACAAAAACATCATATCCCGTGTTTTCAGAGCGCTATCTGCAGTTATATGAAGTTTGAAATAAGTCAAAATTACCATATTCTCAGCAGTTTCAAAGTATCCGCAAATCACATAAATCCATCCAATACAACATAATACGCATGAATCTGTCCTCAAATGCACAAAATTTTGCGTTACCAGCGAGTTATCAGCCTTTTCTCTGAGTCTGGTTGAGAAATTTTTGATTCTGTAAATCTGCTCAGAAGCAAGATTTTGCTTCAGAAATGCGTCATATGGCAGAATCTAGCACCAAAATACATCATATCTTGTGTTTTTAGAGCGCTATTTGCAGTTTTACAAACTTTGGATTATGTCGGAATCACGCTTTTCCGCGCAGATTTTCACAATCAAAAAGTTCATATTTCTATTCAGGATCTCATAATATGTATGAATTCCATTAACAAAAACTTCATATCTCGTGTTTTCAGAGCGCTATCTGCAGTTATATGAAGTTTGAAATAAGTCAAAATTACCACATTCTCAGCAAGTTCAAAGTATCGCAAATCACATAAATCTATCCAATACAACATAAGTCGCATGAATCTGTCCTCCAAATGCACAAAATTCTGCGTTTCCCAGCGAGTTATCAGCGTTCTTCTGAGCCTCGTTGAGAAATTTCTGATTCTGTAAATCTGCTCGGAAGCAAGATTTTGCTTCAGAAATGCGTTATTTGGCAGAATCTAACACCAAATACATCATATTTCGTGTTTTTAGAGCGCTATTCGCAGTTTTACAAACTTTGGAATAAGTCGGAATCGCGCTTTTCCGCGCAAATTTTCACAATCAAAAAGTTCATATTTTCATTCAGGATCTCATAATATGTATGAATCCATCAACAAAAACATCATATCTTGTGTTTGTAGAGCGCTATCTGCAGTTATATGAAGTTTGAAATTAGTCAAATTTACCACGTTCTCAGCGGTTTCAAAGTATCGCAAATCACATAAATCTATCCAATACAACATAATACGCGTGACCCGTTCTCAAATGCACAAAATTTTGCGTTTCCAGCGAGTTATCAGCGTTTTTTCTGAGTCTCGTTGAGAAATTTTTGATTCTGTAAATCTGCTCAGAAACAAGATTTTGCTTTAGAAATGCGTTATATGGCGGAATCTAGCACCAAATACATCATATTTCGTGTTTTTAGTGTGCTATTCGCAGTTTTACAAACTTTGGTATAAGTCGGAATCACGCTTTTCCGCGCAAATTTTCCAAATCGAAAAGTTCATTTTGCTATTCAGGACATCATAATATGTATGAATACATCAACAAAAACATCATATCTTGTGTTTCCTAGAGCGCTATCTGCAGTTATATGAAGTTTGAAATAAGTCAAAGTTACCACATTCTCAGCGGTTTTAAAGTATCGCAAATCACATAAATCTATCCAATACAACATAATACGCATAAATATGTCCTCAAATGCACAGAATTTTGCGTTTCCAGCAAGTTTTCAGCGTTTTTTCTGAGTCTCGTTGAGAAATTTTTGATTCTGTAAATCTGCTCAGAAGCAAGATTTTACTTCAGAAATGCGTTATATGGCAGAATCTAGCACCAAGTACATCATATTTCGTGTTTTCAGAGTGCTATTTGCAGTTTTACAAACTTTGGAATAAGTCGAAATCAAGCTTTTCCGCGCAGATTTTTCACAATCAAAAAGTTCATGTTCCTATTCAGGACCTCATATATGTATGAATACATCAACAAAAACATCATTTCTCATGTTTGCAGAGCGCTATCTGCAGTTATATGAAGTTTGAAATAAGTCAAAATTACCACATTCTCAGCGGTTTCAAAGTAACGCAAATCACATAAATATATCCAATACAACATAATACTCATGAATCCGTCCTGAAATGCACAACATTTTGCGTTTCCAGCGAGTTATCAGCGAATTTTCTGAGTCTCGTTGAGAAATTTTTGATTCTGTAAATCTGCTCAGTAGCAAGATTTTGCTTCTGAAATGCGTTATATGACAGAATTTAGCATCAAATACATCATATTTCGTGTTTTTAGAGCGCTATTCACAGTTTCACAAACTTTGGAATAAGTCGAAATCAACAAAAACATCATATCTTGTGTTTTAAGAGCGCTATCTGCAGTTATATAAAGTTTGAAATAAGTCAAAATTACCACAATCTCAGCAGTTTCAAAGTATCGCAAATCACATAAATCTATCTAATACAGCAAAATACGCATGAATCCGTCCTAAAAATGCACAAAATTTTGCGTTTCCAGCGAGTTATCAGCGTTTTTTCTGAGTCTCGTTGAGAAATTTTTGATTTCTGTGAATCTGCTGAAAGGCAAGAATTGCTTCAGAAATGCGTTATATGGCAGAATCTAGCACCAAATACATCATATTTCGTGTTTTTAGTGTCCTGTTTGCAGTTTTACAAACTCTGGAATATGTCGAAATCACGCTTTTCAGCGCAGATTTTCAGAATCAAAAAGTTCATTTTCCTATTCAGGACCTCATAATATGTATGAATCCATCAACAAAAACTTAATATCTCGTGTTTCCGGAGCGCTATCTGCAGTTATATGAAGTTTGAAATAAGTCAAAATTACCACATTCTCAGCTGTTTCAAAGTATCGCAAATCACATAAGTCCTATCCAGCACAACATAATACGCATGAATTTGTCCTCAAATGCGTTTTTTCTGAGTTTCGTTGAGAGATTTTTGATTCTGTAAATCTGCTCAGAAACAAGATTTTGCTTTAGAAATGCGTTATATGGCAGAATCTAGCACCAAATACATCATATTTCGTGTTTTTAATGTGCTATTCGCAGTTTTTACAAACTTTGGAATAAGTCGAAATCACGCTTTTCCGCGCGAATTTCCATAATCAAAAAGTTCATATTCCTATTCAGGACCTCAGAATATGTATGAATCCATCAACAGAAAAATCATTTCTCGTGTTTTCAGAGCGCTATCTACAGTTATATGAAGTTTGAAATAATTCAAAATTACCACATTCTCAGCAGTTTCAAAGTATCGCAAATCACATAAATCTATCCAATACAACATAATACGCATGAATCCGTCCTCAAATGCACAAAGTTTTGCGTTCCAAGCGAGTTATCAGCGTTTTTTCTGAGTCTCGTTGAGAGATTTTGGATTCTGTATCTGCTCAGAAGCAAGATTTTGCTTTAGAAATGCGTTACATGGCAGAATCTAGCACCAGATACATCATATTTCGTGTTTTTATAGCGATATTCGCAGTTTTACAAACTTTGGAATAAGTCGAAATCACGCTTTTCCGGGCAGATCTTCACAATCAAAAAGTTCATATTCCTATTCAGGAACTCATGATATGTATTGATCCATCAACAAAAACATCATATCTCGTGTTTTCAGAGCGCTATCTGCAGTTATATGAAGTTTGAAATAAGTCAAAATTACCACATTCTCAGCGGTTTCAAAGTATCGCAAGCCACATGAATCTATCCAATACAACTTGATACGCAATAATCCGTCCTCAAATGCACAAAATTTCGCGTTTCCAGCGAGTAATCAGCGTTTTCCTCTGAGTCTCGTTGAGAAATTTTTGATTCTGTAAATCTGCTCAGAAGGAAGATTTTGCTTCAGAAATGCGTAATATGGCAGAATCTAGCAATAAATACATCATATTTTGTGTTTTTAGTGTGCTATTCGCAGATTTACAAGCTTTGGAATAAGTCGAAATCACGCTTTTCTGCGCAGATTTTCACAATCAAAAAGTTCATATTCCTATTCAGGACCTCATAATATGTATGAATTCATCAACAAAAACATCATATCTTGTGTTTCCAGAGCGCTATCTGCAGTTAGATAAAGTTGGAATAAGTCAAAATTATCACATTCTCAGCGGTTTCAAAGTATCGCAAATCACATAAATCTATCCAATATAACATAATACGCATGAAGCCGTCCTCAAATGCACAAAATTTTGCGTTTCCAGCGAGTTATCAGCGTTTTTTCTGAGTCTTGTTGAGCAATTTTTGATTCTGTAAATCTGCTCAGAAATAGGATTTTGCTTCAGAAATGCGTTATATGGAAGAATTCTTGCACCAAATACATCATATTTCGTGTTTTCAGTGTGCTATTCGCAGTTTTACAAACTTTGGAATAAGTCGGGATCACGCTTTTCTCCGCAAATTTCCACAATCAAAAAGTTCATATTCCTATTCAGGACCTCATGATATGTATGAATCCATCAACAAAAACATCATATCTCGTGTTTTCAGAGCGCTATCTGCAGTTATATGAAGTTTGAAATGAGTCAAAATTACCACATACTCGGCGGTTTCAAAGTATCGCAAATCACATGAATCTATCCAATACAACATAATACGGATGAATCCGTCCTCAAATGCACAAAACTTTGCGTTTAAAGCGAGTTATCAGCGTTTTTCTGAGTCTCGTTGAGAAATTCTTGATTCTGTAAATCTGCTCAGAAGCAAGATTTTGCTTCAGAAATGCGTCATATGGCAGAATTTAGCATCAAATACATCATATTTTGTGTTTTTGGAGTGCTATTTGCAGTTTTACAAACTTTGGAATAAGTCGCAGTCACGCTTTCCCGCGCAGATTTTTACAATCAAAAAGTTCATATTCCTATTCAGGACCTCATAATATGTATGAATCCATCAACAAAAACATCATTTCTCGTGATTTCAGAGCGCTATCTGCAGTTATATGAAGTTTGAAAGTTTTAAAATTCCACATTCTCAGCGGTTTCAAAGTATCGCAAATCACATAGATCTATCCAATACAACATAATACGCATGAATCCGTCCTCAAATGCACAAAATTTTGCGTTTCCAGCGAGTTATCAGCGTTTTTTCTGAGTCTCGTTGAGAAATTTTTGATCCTGTAAATCTGCTCAGAAACAGGATTTTGCTTTAGAAATGCGTTATATGGCGGAATCTAGCACCAAATACATCATATTTCGTGTTTTCAGAGTGCTATTCACAGTTTACAAACTCTGAAATAAGTTGTAATCACGCTTTTCCGCGCAGATTTTCACAATCAAAAAGTTCATATACCCATTAAGGACTTCATAATATGTATGAATCCAACAACAAAAACATCATATCTCGTGTTTTCAGAGCGCTATCTGCAGTTATATGAAGTTTGAAATAAGTCAAAATTACCACATTCTCAGCGGTTTCAAAGTATCGCAAATCACATAAATCTATCCAATACAAACTTGATACGCATTAATCTGTCCTTAGATGCACAAAATTTTGCGTTTCCAGCGAGTAATCAGCGTTTTTCTCTGAGTCTCGTTGAGAAATTTTTGATTCTGTAAATCTGCTCAGAAGAAAGATTTTGCTTCAGAAATGCGTTATATGGCAGAATCTAGCAATAAATACATCATATTTTGTGTTTTTAGTGTGCTATTCGCAGTTTTACAAGCTTTGGAATGAGTCGAAATCACGCTTTTTCCGCGCAAATTTTCACATCAAAAAGTTCATATTCCTATTCAGGACCTCATAATATGTATGAATTAATCAACAGAAACATCATATCTTGTGTTTCCAGAGCGCTATGTGCAGTTATATGAAGTTTGAAATAAGTCAAAATTATCACATTCTCAGCGGTTTCAAAGTATCGCAAATCACATAAATCTATCCAATATAACATAATACACAGGAAGCCATCCTCAAATGCACAAAATTTTGCGTTTCCAGCGAGTTATCAGCGTTTTTTCTGAGTCTCGTTGAGAAATTTTTGATTCTGTAAATCTGCTCAGAAACAGGATTTTGCTTCAGAAATGCGTTATATGGAAGAATCTTGCACCAAATACATCATATTCCGTGTTTTTAGTGTGCTATTCGCAGTTTTACAAACTTTGGAATAAGTCGGGATCACGCTTTTCTCCGCAAATTTCCACAATCAAAAAGTTCATATTCCTATTCAGGACCCCATGATATGTATGAATCCATCAACAAAAACATCATATCTCGTGTTTTCAGAGCGCTATCTGCAGTTATATGAAGTTTGAAATGAGTCAAAATTACCACATACTCAGTGGTTTCAAAGTATCGCAAATCACATGAATCTATCCAATACAACATAATACGCATGAATCCGTCCTCAAATACACAAAATTTTGCGTTTCCAGCGAGTTATCAGCGTTTTTTTCTGAGTCTCGTTGAGAAATTTTTGATCCTGTGAATCTGCTCAGAAACAGGATTTTGCTTTAGAAATGCGTTATATGGCAGAATCTAGCAACCAAATACATCATATCTCGTGTTTTTAGTGTGGCTATTTGCAGTTTTACAAACTCTGGAATAAGTCGTAATCACGCTTTTTCCGCGCAGATTTTCACAATCAAAAAGTTCATATTCCTATTAAGTAATTCATAATATGTATAAATTCATCAACAAAAACATCATATCTCGTGTTTACAGAACGCTATCAGCAGTTATATGAAGTTTGAAATAAGTCAAAATTACCACATACTCAGCGGATTCATAGTATCGCAAATCACATAAATCTATCCAATACAACATAATACGCATGAATCCGTCCTCAAATGCACAATAATTTGCGTTACCAGCGAGTTATCAGCGTTTTTTCCGAGTTTCGTTGAGAAATTTTTGTTCCAGTAAATCTGCTCAGGAGCAAGATTTTGCTTTAGAAATGCGTTATATGGCTGAATCTAGCCCCAAATACATCATATTTTGTGTTTTTAAGTGCTATTCGCAGTTTCACAAACTTTGGAATGAGTCAAAATCACGCTATTCCGTGCAGATTTTCACAATCAAAAAGTTCATATTCCTATTCAGGACCACATAATATGTATGAATCCATCATCAAAATCATCATATCTCGTCTTTTCAGAGCGCTATCTGCAGTTATATGAAGTTTGAAATAACTCAAAATTAACCACATTCTCAGCGGTTTCAAATTATCGCAAATCACATAAATCTATCCAATACAACATAATTCGCATGGATCCCTCCTCAAATGCGGAGAATTTTGCGTTCCCAGCGAGTTATAAGAGTTTTTTCTGAGTCTCGATAAGAAATTTTTTGATTCTGCAAATCTGCTCAGAAGCAAGATTTTGCTTCAGAATTGCGCTATATGGCAGAATCTAGCACCAAATACATCAAATTTTGCGTTTTTAGAGTGCTATTCGCAGTTTTACAAACTTTGGAATGAGTCAAAATCACGCTTTTCCGCGCAGATTTTCACAATCAAAAATTACATATTCCTATTCAGGACCTCATAAAATGTATGAATACATCAACAAAAAACATCATATCTCGTGTTTTCAGAGCTCTATCTGCAGTTATATGAAGTTTGAAATGAGTCAAAATTACCACATTCTCAGCGGTTCCAAAGTATCGCAAATCACATAAATCTATCCATTACAACATAATACGCATGAATCCGTCCCTCAAATGCACGAAATTTCGCGTTTCCAGCGAGTTATCAGCGTTTTCTCTGAGTCTCGTTGAGAAATTTTGGATTCTTTAATCTGCCCAGAAGTAGGATTTTGCTTCAGAAACGCGTTATATGGCAGAAACTTGCACCAAATACATCATATTTCGTGTTTTTAGAGTGCTATTCGCAGTTTTACAAACTTTGGAATGTGTCGAAATCACGCTCTTCCGAGCAGATTTTCCCAATCAAAAAGTTCATATTCCTATTCAGGACCTCATAATATGTATGAATCCATCAACAGAAATATCATATCTCGTGTTTTCAGTGCGCTATCTGCTGTTATATGAAGTTTGAAATAAGTCAAAATTACCACATTCTCAGCGGTTTATAAGTATCGCAAAACACATAATTCTATCCAATACAACATAATACGCAAGAATCCGTCCTCAACTGCACAAAATTTTGCGTTTCCAGCGAGTTTCCAGCGTTTTTTCTAAGTCTCGTTGAGAAATTATTGATTCTGTAAATCTGCTCAGAAACAAGATTTTGCTTCAGAAATGCGTTAAATGGCAGAATCTAGCACCAAAAACATCATATTTCGTGTTTTTTAGAGTGCTATTCGCAGTTTTACAAACTTTGGAATAAGTCGAAATCACGCTTTCCCGCGCAGACTTTCACAATCAAAAATTCCAAATTCCTATTCAGGACCTCATAATATGTATTAATCCATCAACAATAGCATCATATCTTGTGTTTTCAGGGCGCTATCTGCAGTTATATGAAGCTTGAAATGAGTCAAAATTTACCACATTCTCAGCAGTTCCAAAGTATCGATAATCACATAAATCTATCCAATACAACATAATACGCATGAATTCGTCCTCAAATGCACAAAATTTTGCGTTTCCAGCGAATGATCAGCGTTTTTTTTGAATCTCGTTGAGAAATTTTTGATTCTGTAAATCTGCTCAGAAGCAAGATTTTGCTTCAGAAATGCGTTATATGGCAGAATCTAGCACCAAATACATCATATTCCGTATTTTAAGAGTGCCATTCGCAGTTTTACAAACTTTGGAATAAGTCAAAATCACGCTTTTTCGCGCAGATTTTCACAATCAAAAAGTTCATATTCCTATTCAGGACTTCATAATATGTATGAATCCATCAACAAAAACATCATATCTCGTGTTTTTAGAGCGCTATCTGCAGTTATATGAAGTTTCAAATAAGTAAAAATTACCACATTCTCAGCGGTTTCAAAGTATCGCAAATCACATAATTCTATCCAATACAACATGATACGCATGAATCCGTTCTTAAATGCACAAGATTTTGCTCCAGAAAATGCGTTATATGGCAAAATCTAGCACCGAAAACATCATATTTCGTGTTTTCAGAGTGCTATTTGCAGATTTACAAACCTTGGAATAAGTCGAAATCACGCTTTTCCGCGCAGATTTTCACAATCAGAAAGTCCATATTCCTATTCAGGACCTCATGATATGTATGAATCCATCAACAAAAACATCATATCTCGTGTTTACAGCGCTATCTGCAGTTATATAATGTTTGAAATGAGTCAAAATTACCACATTCTGAGCAGTTTCAAAGTTTCGCAAATCACATGAATTCATCCAATACAACATAATACGCATGAATCCGTCCTCAAATGCACAAAATTTTGCGTTTCCAGCGAGTTATCAGCGTTTCTTCTGAGTCTCGTTGAGAAATTTTCGATTCTGTAAATCTGCTCAGAAGCAAGATTTTGCTTCAGAAATGCGTTATATGGCAGAATCTAGCACCAAATACATCATATTTCGTGTTTTTAAAGTGCTATTCGCAGTTTTACAAACTTTGGAATAAATCGAAATCACGCTTTTCCGCGCAGATTTTCACAATCAGAAAGTTCATATTCCAATTCAGGACCTCATAATATGTATGAATCCATCAACAAAAACATCATATCTCGTGTTTTCAGAGCGCTATCTGCAGTTATATGAAGTTTGAAATAAGTCTAAATTACCACATTCTAAGCAGTTTCAAAGTATCGCGAATCACATAAATCTATCCGATACAACATGATACGCATGAATCCGTTCTTAAATGCACAAGATTTTGCTCCAGAAATGCGTTATATGGCAGAATCTAGCACTAAATACATCATATTTCGTGTTTTTAGTGTGCTATTCGCAGATTTACAAACTTTGGAATAAGTCGAAATGTCGCTTCTCCGCGCAAATTTTCAGGATCAAAAAGCTCACATTTTTATTCAATACCTCATAACATGTATAAATCCATCAACAAAAACATCATATCTCGTGTTTTCAGAGCGCTATCTGCAGTTATAAGGAATTTGAAATAAGTCAAAATTACCACATTCTCAGCGGTTTCAAAGTATCGCAAATTACATAAATCTATCCAATACAACATGATACGCATGAATCCGTTCTTAAATGCACAAGATTTTGCTCCAGGAATGCGTTATATGGCAGAATCTAGCAAAAATACATCATATTTCGTGTTTTCAGAGTGCTATTTGCAGATTTACAAACTTTGGAATAAATCTAAATCATGCTTTTCCGCGCAGATTTTCACAATAAAAAAGTTCATATTTCTATTCAGGACCTCATAATATGTATGAATCCATCAACAAAAACATCATATCTTGTGTTTTTTAGAGCGCTATCTGCAGTTATATGAAGTTTGGAATAAGTCTGAATTACCACATTCTGAGCAGTTTCAAATTATAGCAAATCACATAAATCTATCTAATACAACATAATACGCATGAATCCGTCTTTAAATGCACAAAATTTTGCGTTTCCAGCGAGTTATCAGCGTTTTTTCTGAGTCTCGTTGAGAAATTTTTGATCCTGTAAATCTGCTCAGAAGCAAGATTTTGCTTCAGAAATGCGTTATATGGCAGAATCTATCACCAAATACATTATATTTTTTACAAACTTTGGAATAAGTCGAAATCACGCTTTTCCGCGCAGATTTTCACGATCAAAAAGTTCATATTCCTATTCAGGACCTCATAATATGTATGAATCCATCAACAAAAACATCATATCTCGTGTTTTCAGAGCGCTATCTGCAGTTATATGAAGTTTGAAAGAGGTCAAAATTACCACATGCTCAGCGGTTTCATAGTATCGCAAATCACATAAATCTATCCTATACAACATAATACGCATGAATCCGTCCTCAGATGCACAAAATTTTGCGTTTCCAGCGAGTTATCAGGGTTTTTTCTGAGTCACGTTGAGAAATTTTTGATTCTGTAAATCTGGTCAGAAGCAAGATTTTGCTTGAGAAATACGTTATATGGCAGAATATAGCACCAAATACATCATATTTCGTGTTTTTAGAGTGCTATTCGCAGTTTTACAAACTTTGGAATAATTCAAAATCACGCTTTCCCGCGCAGACTTTCACAATCAAAAAGTTCATATTTCTATTCAGGACCTCATAATATGTATAAATCCATCAATAAAAAAATCATATCTCTTGTGTTCAGAGCGCTATCTTCAGTTATATGAAGTTTAAAATGTGAAAATTACCACATTCTCAGCGGTTTCAAAGTATCGCAAATCACATGAATCTATCCAATACAACATAATACGCATGAATCTGTCCTCAAATGCACAAAATTTTGCGTTTCCAGCGAGTTATCAGCGTTTTTTCTTGGTCTCGTTGGGAAATTCTTGATTCTGCAAATCTGCTCAGAAGCAAGATTTTGCTTCAGAAATGCGTTATATGGCAGAATCTAGCATCAAATACATGATATTACGTGTTTTTAGAGTGCTATTTGCAGTTTTACAAACTTTGGAATAAGTCGGAATCACGCTTTTCCGAACAGATTTCCAGAATCAGAATGTTCACATTCCTATTCAGGACCTCATAATATGTATGAATCCATCAACAAAAAACATCATATCTTGTGTTTTCAGAGCGCTATCTGCAGTTATATGAAGTTTGAGATAAGTCAGAATTACCACATTCTGAACAGTTTCAGAGTATTGCAAATCACATCAATCTATCCTATATAACATAATACGCATAAATCTGTCCTCGAATGCACAAAATTTTGCGATTCCAGCGAGTTATCAGCGTTTTTTCTGAGTCTCGTTGAGAAATTTTTGATCCTGTAAATCAGCTCAAAAGAAAGATTTTGCTTAAGAAATGCGTCATATGGCAGAATCTAGCACCAAATACATCATATTTCGTGTTTCTAGAGTGCTATTCGCAGTTTCACAAACTTTGGAATAAGTCAAAAATCACGCTTTTTCCGCGCAGATTTTTACAATTAAAAAGTTAATATTCCTATTCAAGATCTCATAATATGTATGAATCCATCAACAGAAACATCATATCTTGTGTTTTCAGAGCGCTATCTGCAGTTATATGGAGTTTGAAATGTCAAAATTACCACATTCTCAGCGGTTTCAAAGTATCGCAAATCACATAAATCTATCCAATACAACATAATACGCATGGATCCGTCCTCAAATGCACAAAATTTTGCGTTTTCAGCGAGTTATCAGCGTTTGTTTTGAGTCTCGTTGAGAAATTTTTGATTCTGTAAATCTGCTCAGAAACTAGATTTTGCTTCAGAAATGCTTTCTATGGCAGAATCTAGCTCCAAATACATCATATTTCGTGTTTTTGAGTGCTATTCGCAGTTTTACAAACTTTGGAATAATTCAAAATCACGCTCTTCCGCGCAGATTTTCAAAATCAAAAAGTTCATATTTCTATTCAGGACCTCATAATATGTATGAATTCATCAATCGAAACATCATATCTCGTGTTTTCAGAGCGCTATCTGCAGTTATAAGAAGTTTGAAATGTCAAAATTACCACATTCTCAGCGGTTTCAAAGTATCGCAAATCACATAAATCTATCCAATACAACATAATACACATGAATCCGTCTTCAAATGCACAAAATTTTGCGTTTCCAGCGAGTTATCAGCGTTTTTTTCTTGCTCTCGTTGAGAAATTTTTGATTCTGTAAATTTGCTCAGAAGCAGAATTCTGCTTCAGAAATGCGTTATATGGCAGAATCTAGCAATGAATACATCATATTTCGTGTTTTTAGAGTGCTATTCGCAGTCTCACATACTTTGGAATAAGTCGGAATCACGCTTCCCCGCGCGGATTTTCACAATCAAAAAGTTCAGATTCCTATTTAGGACCTCATTATATGTATGAACCTATGAAAAAAAACATCATATCTTGTGTTTTTAGAGCGCTATCTGCGATTATATGAAGTTTGAAATAAGTCAAAATTACCACATTCTTAGCGGTTTCAAAGTATCGCAAAACACAAAAATCTATCCAATACAACATAATACGCATGAATCCGTCCTCAAATGCACAGAATTTTGCGTTTCCACCGAGTTATCAGCGATTTTTCTGAGTCTCGTTGAGAAATTTTTGATTTTGTAAATCTGCTCAGAAAAAGGATTTTGCTTCAGAAATGCGTTATATGGCAGAATCAAGCACCAAATACATCATATTTCCTGTTTTTAGTGTGCTATTCGCAGTATTAAAAACTTTGGAATAAGTCGAAATCACGCTTCTCCCCGCACATTTTCACAATCAAAAAGTTCATATTCCTATCCAGGACCTCATAATCTGTATAAATCCATCAACAAAAACATCATATCTCGTGTCTTTAGAGCCCTATCTGCAGTAAAATGAAGTTTGAAATAAGTCAGAATTACCACATTCTGAGCAGTTACAAAGTATCGCAAATCACATCAATCTATTCTATACAACATAATATGCATGAATACGTCCTCAAATGCACAAAATTTTGCGTTTCCAGCAAGTTATCATCGTTTTTTCTGAGTCTCGTTGAGAAATTTTTGATTCTGTAAATCTGCTCAAAAGTAAGATTTTGCTTCAGAAATGCGTTATATGGCAGAATCTAGCTCCAAATACATCATATTCCGTGTTTTTAGAGTGCTATTTGCAGTTCTACAAACTATGGAATAAGTCGAAATCACGCTTTTCCGCGCAGATTTTCACAATCAAAAAATTCTTATTCCTATTTAGAACCTCATAATATGTATAAATCCATCAACAGAAACATCATATCTCGTGTTTTCAGAGCGCCATCTGCAGTTATATGAAGTTTGAAATAAGTCAAAATTACCACATTCTGAGCAGTTTCAAAGTATCGCAAATCACATAAATTTATCCAATACAACATGATACGCATGAATCCGTCCTCGAATGCACAAAATTTTGCGTTTCCAGCGAGTTATCAGCGTTTTTTCTGAGTCTCGTTGTGGGATTTTTGATTCTGTAAATCTGCTCAGAAGCAAGATTTTGCTTCAGAAATGCGTTATATGGCAGAATCTAGCTCCAAATACATCATATATCGTGTTTTTAGAGTGCTATTTGCAGTTTTACAGAATTTGGAATAAGTCGAAATCACTCTTTTCCGCGCAGATTTTCACAATCAAAAAGTTCATATACCCATTCAGGACCTCATGATATGTATGAATCCATCAACAAAAACATCATATCTCGTGTTTCCAGAGCGCTATCTGCAGTTATATGAAGTTTGAAATAAGTCAAAGTTACCACATTCTCAGCGGTTTCAAAGTATCGCAAATCACATAAATCTATCCAATACAACATAGTACGCATGAATCTGTCCTCAAATGCACAAAATTTTGCGTTTCCAGCGAGTTATCAGCGTTTTTTCTGAGTCTCGTTGAGAAATTTTTGATTCTGTAAATCTGTTCAGAAGCAAGATTTTGCTCCAGAAATGCGTTATATGGCAGAATCTAGCTCCAAATACATCATATTTCGTGTTTTTAGAGTGCTATTCGCAGTTTTACAAACTTTGGAATAAGTCGAAATCACGCTTTTCCGCGCATATTTTCACAATCAAAAAGTTCATATTCCTATTTAGGACCTCATAGTATGTATAAATTCATCAACAAAAATATCATATCTCGTGTTTCCAGAGCGCTATCTGCAGTTATATGAAGTTTGAAATAAGTCAAAATTACTACATTCTCAGCGGTTTCAAAGTATCGCAAATCACATTAATCTATCCAATACAACATAATACGCATAAATCCGTCCTCATATGCACAAAATTTAGCGTTTCCAGCGAGTTATCAGCGTTTTTTCTGAGTCTCGTTGAGAAATTTTTGATTCTGTAAATCTGCTTAGAAGCAAGATTTCGCTTCAGAAATGCGTTATATGCAGAATCTAGCTCCAAATACATCATATTTTGTGTTTTTAAAGTGCTTTTTGCAGTTTTACAAACTCCAGAATGAGTCTAAATCACGCTTTTCGCGCAGATTTTCACAATCGAAAAGTTCATATTCCTATTCAGGACCTCATAATATGTATGAATCCATCAACAAAAACATCATATCTCGTGTTTTCAAAGCGCTATCTGCAGTTATATGAAGTTTGAAATAAGTCAAAATTAAAACATTCTGAGCAGTTCCAAAGTATCGCAAATCACATAAATCTATCCAATACAACATAATACGCATGAATCCGTCCTCAAATGCACAAAATTCTGCGTTTCCAGCGAGTTATCAGCGTTTTTTCTGAGTCTCGTTGAGAAATTTTTGATTCTGTGAATCTGCTCAGAAGCAAGATTTTGCTCCAGAAATGCGTTATATGGCAGAATCCAGCACCAAATACATCATATTTCGTGTTTTTAGAGTGCTATTTGCAGTCTTACAAACTTTGGAATAAGTCAAAATCACGGTTTTCCGTGCAGATTTTCACAATCAAAAAGTTCATATTCCTATTCAGGACCTCATAATATGTATGAATCCATCAACAAAAACATCATATCTCGTGTTTTCAGAGCGCTATCTGCAGTTATATAAATTTGTAATGTAAAAATTACCACATTCTGAGCAGTCTCAAAGTATCGCGAATCACATGAATCTATCCAATACAACATAATACGCATGAAGCCGTCCTCAAATGCTCGATATTTTGAGTTTCCAGCAAGTTATCAGCGTTTTTTCTGATTCTCGTTGAGAAATTTTTGATTCTGTAAATCTGCTCAGAAGCAAGATTTTGCTCCAGGAATGCGTTATAAGGCAGAATCTAGCACCCAATACATCATATTCCGTGTTATCAGTGTGCTATTCGATGTTTTACAAACTTTGGAATGAGTCGAAATCACGCTTTTCTGCGCAGATTTTCACAATCAAGAAGTTTATATTCCTATGCAGGACCTCATAATATGTATAAATTCATCATCAGAAACATCATATCTCGTGTTTTCAGAGCGCTATCTGCAGTTATATGAAGTTTGAAATAAGTCAAAATTACCACATTCTCAGCAGTTTCAAAGTATCGCAAATCACACAAATTCATCCAATACAACATAATATGCATGAATCCGTCCTTAAATGCACAAAATTTTGCGTTTCCAGCGAGTTATCAGCGTTTTTTCTGAGTCTCGTTGAGAAATTTTTGATTCTGTAAATCTGCTCAAAAGTAAGATTTTGCTTCAGAAATGCGTTATATGGCAGAATCTAGCTCCAAATACATTATATTTCGTGTTTTTAGAGTGCTATTTGCAGTTTTACAAACTATGGAATAAGTCGAAATCACGCTTTTCCGCGCTGATTTTCACAATCTAAAAGTTTATATTCCTCTTCAGAACCTCATAATATGTATAACTGTATCAACGAAAACATCATATCTCGTGCTTTCAGAGCGCTATCTGCAGTTATATGAAGTTTGAAATAAGTCAAAATTACCACATTCTGAGCAGTTTCAAAGTATCGCAAATCACATAAATTTATCCAATACAACATAATACGCATGAATCCGTCGTCAAATGCACAAAATTTTGCGTTTCCAGCAAGTTATTAGCGTTTTCTCTGAGTCTCATTGAGAAATTTTTGATTCTGTGAATCTGCTCAGAAGCAAGATTTTGCTTCAGAAATGCGTTATATGGCAGAATCTAGCTCCAAGTACATCATATTTTGTGTTTTTAGAGTGCTATTTGCAGTTTTACAAACTTTGGAATGAGTCAAAATCACGCTTTTCCGCGCAGATTTTCACAATCAAAAAGTTTATATTCCTATGCAGGACCTCATAATATTTTTGAATCCATCAACAAAAACATTATATCTCGTGTTCTCAGAGCGCTATCTGCAATTATACTAAGTTTGAAATAAGTCAAAATTAAAACATTCTGAGCAGTTCCAAAGTATCGCAAATCGCATAAATCTTTCCAATACAACATAATACGCATGAATCGGTCCTCAAATGCACAAAATTTTGCGTTCCCAGCGAGTTATCAGGGTTTTTTCTGAGTCTCGTTGAGAAATTTTTGATTCTGTAAATCTGCTCAGAAGCAAGGTTTTGCTTTAGAAATGCGTTATATGGCAGAATCTAGCTCCAAATACATCATATTATGTGTTTTAAGAGTGCTATTCGCAGTTTTACAAGCATTGGAATAAGTCGGAATCACGCTTTTCCGCGCAGATTTTCACAATGAAAAAGTTCATATTCCTATTCAGGACCCCATAATATGTATGAATCCATCAACAAGAACATCATATCTCGTGTTTTCAGAGCGCTATGTAGCGGGCCTAACTCAATATGATGTTTTTATGTGGTTGTTGTGGTTGTTATAATTAATTCAATTTTTCTATTGAAAAATAATAGACATGTTGAAAGTCTGTCCAATTCAAATTATTCATTTTCTCCTATACAAAGTGCTTAATCCATTTTAGTTTCGTTTATTCTCACATTTATTAGAGCGCGACCTGAAAGTTCGGTCTAACGCTATAACTGGTGACCCAGACGTGATCATCACAATGGATCAACCTGAAGCAAATATTCCTGACATTTCCGTTATTTCCGCTTCATTCAAGATTCCAAAGTTCTGGCCAGCAGTTCCTCAGCTATGGTTTGCACAACTGGAAGGTTATTTCAGCGCACATCGCATAACCTTAGAGTTGACAAAATTTGGTAAACTCATTGGAGCATTGACCCTCCAACCGTGTGGTGGAGAAAAGTTGCAAGAACTGTGTGGTGGGGTATGACATACCCTAGCAATGAAAACAAGATAAATATACAAATCAACAGTTTTATCTTAGATTCTTCCGATGATTCTCTTAACTTGGTATATATTGAACATAACAAAATATATATAATCTTCTTGAGGAGTAGAAAGAATAAATGGTAGAGAAAATTGTCAATGTTCATAATTGACCGTTTTAAAAAAATATATTTCATTCATCCTCATCTCACAACTTGAATGTTAGATGGAAACTAACTTATTCTCTATGGAATAAACACTTAACTATCGGTAGAAGAACAGAGAAATTTTGATACAAAAATATTGTAACACAATAAAGTTATGAACTCTCAATTCTACATCAATTTGAGCATGAAAAAATGGCATGTTCTAAACAAACAGCCTTATCACATTTGTTGCACACATAAAGGTCCGTAGTCAGAACGCGGTTTTAAACACAGGCCTGTGTCTATTTTATATATAACCATGACGACGTAACACTGTTTTGACATGTTGTCATGGTTATGCATAAGCCTGACCTAGAACCGGGTTTGAAACTGCGTCCTGACTACGGGCCAAAATGTCTTACGTTCTTCCGTTCTAGTACAAATGTTACACCTTTTCGAAGTACTTTAACGATTAGACGGTCTTCCTAGAGGTATATTTGCTTAACTATAATCTGAACTTATACCACATTAATTTGTTACACTAACTGTGTGGTGGGGCATGTGATACCCCGAACAACTTTGAAACGCTATAACTCGATAACAGCAGGAAATATAATGACGAACCTACCACTAAGATATTCTGCAACGCAAGTAAGACAGCTACTGACCTCTTTGAGACAGTAATCCATCAAATAATGAAGAGACGAACATGAGTAGCATCTATGGGGTATGACATACCCCACCACATGGCTGAAGGGTTAACTCCTGCTTACGCCAATGAAGTTCAAGACATTATAATCGCTCCTCCGGCTGAATTACCTTATACTACCCTGAAAAAAGAATTAATTCGTCGTTTTGCTCCCTCTGGAAAAGAAAACTTACATCAGCTATTCAACGTAACTTTAGACGGAGACAAGAAGCCTTAACAACTTTTACGAATCATGAGACAACTATTGGGAAAAAGAGTCATCGATGAAACTATTCTCGAAGAATTATTTCTCCAAAAAATGCCTATTAACATTCAAACTGTTCTCGCGATCCAAGTTAATTCCTCTCTTAATGAAAAAGCAGAGGTAGCGGATAAAATTTCAAACATCCTTCAAACTACTACATCTGAAACAGAGCAAGACTATCCCTCGTTTCACCTCCTCAGACAAGAAATCAAAGAACTGAAGCAACAAGTGTGAAATTCCATTTCCCAATCATCATGCTGCTGGTATCATCAGAATTATCAAGACAAGGCAAAGAAATGCATTCAACCCTGCACTTGGAAAAATTGTCTAAAACAAAATAATGTATTTAATAATTCAAGTCTATTTTCGAACACTTATATTCGTTACATTTCTAGTAATTCTGGCTCTCATACTCCCGATCCTGAACCAGAGTCAAAACTTTTGTTTCTGACCGATGAAAATTCCGGAAGAAAATTTTTAGTTGACAGCGGTGCCCAAGTAAGTGTCATCGCTCGAACGACAGTTTTCAATAAAAAATCAATACAAATTATCTTACGTGCAGCTAATAATTCGAGCATCTATACATATGGTTTCACGAATATAACATTGAATTTTGGCTTGTCAAGATCTTTCACTTGGAAATTTATAATTGCAAATGTAAAACATTCGATATTAGGAGCAGTTTTGTTATCTCATTCCAAATTGATTATTGATCTAAACTCTAAACGTGTTACAGAGAAGTACCCTATACACCAAACTAATTATGAAATATATTCTAATACAATTTTACAATCTACCACTCCATTCACTGATATACTTTCTCAATACCCAAAATTAACTGACGACCTAAACGTCAAACGTCAAATCAAACATGATGTCATTGGTGAATACTCACAACAGGATTACCCATATATGCTAAGCCTCGACGATTAGCGCCTGAAAAATTAATAATAGCAAAAGAAGAGTTCCTCAAAATGTTAGAAATGGGAATTATTTGACCTTCCTCTAGTTGCTGGGCTTCACCACTTCATTTGGTACAGAAGAAGTCTGGTGGATACCGTCCCTGTGGAGATTACAGAGCTCTCAATGCACAAACTATTCCGGATAGATATCCACTTCCACACTTACAAGACTTTACATACAACCTACAAGTTACTACTATTTTTTCAAAATTAGACCAGGTGTTTGGGCTGTCCTTCAACAGAAAGTTGAAGACCATTGGGAGCCAATTTCTTTCTTTTCCACCACTTTAACAGACACACAAAAAAACTACAGCACTTTTGGTAGAGAGTTACTTGCAATATTTTTGGCAATCAAAAAGCTCAGATACTACCTGGAAGGGAGAAAATTTTTTATTCTCACTGATCACAAACCCCTTACATACATTTCAAAATAATTACCAACGATAATTACTCGCAACGCGAGATACGTCATTTAGATTTCATACTTCAATCCACCAATGACATACGTCACATATCAGGTAAACAAAATCCGGTAGCCGATGCACTTTCTCGAATTTCAGTCAACGCACTCTTTTACCGTCAAAATATAGATTACAACAAAATAGCTCAGGCTCAATCAAATGACAAAGATTTACAAGAACTTTCACAATCGAAAAATACAAATTTATCATTTGTCAAATGTAAATTACCTAAATCACCCTTAGAATTATATTGTGATATTTCAACGAACATTTACAGGCCATATATTCCAAAGCAATTTCAAGAACACATATTTCAACATTTTCATTCTATTACACACCCAAGCATAAGAACAACAATCAAATTGATAACCTCAAAATTTGTCTGGAAGGACATAAAGAAAGATATATCAATCAAAGCTAAAGAATGTTCACAATGTCAACGCGCAAAGATACCATGACATACAAAATCATCCATCTTACAAATCAACACACCTAATATACGTCTTCATTAAATTCACATTGATCTAGTCAAGTTACCGGTATCCGAGGGATATAATTATGTTCTAACTTGCATTGACAGGTTCACTAGATGGCCTGAAGCTATTCCACTAAAAGATTGTTCCGCACAATCTGTTGCTAGAGCATTAGTGGACAACTGGATAGCAAGGTTCGGTGTTCCAGCCAACATAACAACAGATAGAGGACAACAATTCAATTCATTATTATTTCAAAATCTCATTGAACTTCTTGGAACAAATCACATTCAAACGACAGCTTATCACCCTTAATCAAACGGCATGGTAGAGAGATTCCACAGACAGTTAAAAACAGCTTTTAAAACGTACCAAAACCAAAAAGATTGGCTAAATTTTCTGCCAATTGTTTTATCAGGAATTAGAACCACTGCTAAAGAAAGTATCAAATGTAGTCCTGCAGAACTCGTATACGGTACTCATCTTACTTTGCCAGGTGAATTTAGTCCTAGCCTCAGTTCTCATCTACGACGAACTATTGATTTGCAACAATATCTTCGAAACCTGCAATCAAGCATTCAAGGACTCAAACCTGCAACTATATCTTCAACAAAAACAACTAATCACACGTACATCCCACTCAGCCTATACAAAACATCACACGTCTTCATTAGAAACGACAAAATTGGTCTAATCCTGGAACAAGCTTTCAACGGTCCTTATAAAGTCATAAAACGCTACGACAAATACTTTGCCATTTTGATAAACAATAAAATGGAAACCATATCTATAGATCGTTTGAAACCTGCTTTTATATAATTTTTGGAAAAGTCATTCTGTCCGATGACACTTATCAACCGCCATTAATATTTTTTGAATCTATTTCTAAGAGGGGGGAGTATGTAGCGGGCCTAGCTCGATGTGATGTTTTAATGTGGTTGTTGTGGTTGTTGTGGTTGTTATAATTATTTCAATTTTTCTATTGAGAAATAATAAACATGTTGGAAGTCTGTCCAATTTAAATTATTTATTTTCTTATATACATAGTGCTTATTCCATTTTAGTTTCGCTTATTTTCACAATTATTATAGCGCGACCTGAAAGTTCGGTCTGACGCTATAGCTATCTGCAGTTATATGAAGTTTGAAATGTCAGAATTATCACATTCTGAGCAGATTCAAAGTATCGCAAATCACATAAATCTACCCAATACAACATAATACGCATGAATCCGTCCTCAAATGTACAAAATTTTGCGTTTCCAGCAAGTTATCAGCGTTTTTTCTGAGTCTCGTTGAGAAATTTTTGATTCTGTAAATCTGCTCAGAAACAAGATTTTGCTTCAGAAATTCGTTATATGGTAGAATATTGCACCAAATACATCATATTTTGTGTTTTTAGAGTGCTATTTGCAGTTTTATAGACTTTGGAATAAGTCAAAATCACGCTTTTCCGCGCAGATTTTCACAATCAAAAAGTTTATATTCCTATTCAGAACCTCATAATATGTTTGAATTCATCAACAAAAACATCATATCTCGTGTTTTCAGAGTGCTATCTGCAGTTATATGAAGTTTGAAATAAGTCAAAATTACCACATTCTCAGCGGTTTCAAAGTATAGTACATCACATGAATCTATCCAATACAACATAATACGCATGAATCCGTCCTCAAATGCACAAATATCTTGCGTTTCCAGCGAGTTATTAGCGTTTTTTCTGAGTCTCGTTGAGAAATTTTTGATTCCGTAAATCTGCTCAGAAGCAAGATTTTACTCCAGAAATGCGACATATGGCGGAATCTAGCACCAAATACATCATATTTTGTGTTTTTAGAGTGCTATTCGCAGTTTTACAAACATTGGAATAAGTCGGAATCACTCTTTTCCGCGCAGATTCTCACAATCAAAGAGTTCATATTTCTATTCAAGAACTCATAATATGTATGAATCCATCAACAAAAACATCATATCTCGTGTTTTCAGAGCGCTATCTGCAGTTATATGAAGTTTGGAATAAATCGAAATTACCACATTCTCAGCGGTTTCAAAGTATCGCAAATCACATAAATCTATCCAATACAACATAATTCGCATGAATCCGTCCTTAAATGCACAAAATTTTGCGTTTCCAGCAAGTTATCAGCGTTTTTTCTGGGTCTCGTTGAGAAATCTTTGATTCTGTTAATCTGCTCTGAAGCAGGATTATGCTTCAGAAATGCGTTATATGGCAGAATCTAGCAATAAATAAATAATATTTCGTGTTTTTAGAGTGCTATTCGCAGTTGTACAAACTTTGGAATAAGTCGAAATCACGCTTCTCCGCGCAGATTTTCACAATCAAAAAGTCTATATTCCTATTCAGGACCTCATAATATAAATGAATCCATCAACAGAAACATCATGTCTCGTGTTTTCAGAGCGCTATCTGCAGTTATATGAAGTTTGAAATAAGTCAAAATTACCACATTCTCAGCGGTTTCAAAGTATCGCAAATCACATAAATCTATCCAATACAACATAATATGCATGAATCCGTCCTCGAATGTACAAAATTTCGCGTTTCCAGCAAGTTATCAGCGTTTTTTCTGAGTCTCGTTGAGAAATTTTTGATTCTGTAAATCTGCTCAGAAACAAGATTCTGCTTCAGAAATGCGTTATATGGCAGAATCAAGCACCAAATACATCATATTTCGTGTTTATAGTGTGCTATTCGCAGTTTTATAGACTTTGGAATAAGTCGAAATCACGCTTTTCCGCGCAGATATTTTACAATCAAAAAGTTCATATTCCTAATCAGGACCTCATAATATGTTTGAATCCATCAACAAAAACATCATATCTCGTGTTTTCAGAGCGCTATCTGCAGTTATATGAAGTTTGGAATAAGTCAAAATTACCACATTCTCAGCAGTTTCAAAATATCGCAAATCACATAAATCTATCCAATACAACATAATACGCATGAATCCGTCCTCAAATGTACAAAATTTTGCGTTTCCAGCAAGTTATCAGCGTTTTTTCTGAGTCTCGTTGAGAAATTTTTGATTCTGTAAATCTGCTCAGAAACAAGATTTTGCTTCAGAAATGCGTTATATGGTAGAATATTGCACCAAATACATCATATTTCGTGTTTTTAGAGTGCTATTTGCAGTTTTATAGACTTTGGAATAAGTCAAAATCACGCTTTTCCGCGCAGATTTTCACAATCAAAAAGTTCATATTCCTATTCAGAACCTCATAATATGTTTGAATTCATCAACAAAAACATCATATCTCGTGTTTTCAGAGTGCTATCTGCAGTTATATGAAGTTTGAAATAAGTCAAAATTACCACATTCTCAGCAGTTTCAAAGTATAGTAAATCACATGAATCTATCCAATACAACATAATACGCATGAATCCGTCCTCAAATGCACAAATATTTTGCGTTTCAAGCGAGTTATCAGCGTTTTTTCTGAGTCCCGCCGAGAAATTTTTGATTCTGTAAATCTGCTCAGAAACAAGATTTTGCTTCAGAAATGCGTTATATGGCTGAATCTAGCACCAAATACATCATATCTCGTGTTTTTAGTGTGCTATTCGCCGTTTTACAAACTTTGGAATAAGTCGATATCACGCTTTTCCGCGCGAATTTTCACAATCAAAAAGTTCATATTCCTATTCAGGACCTCATAATATGTATGAATCCATCAACAAAAACATCATATCTTGTGTTTTTAGAGCGCTATCTGCAGTTATATGAAGTTTGAAATAAGTAGAAATTACCACATTCTGAGCAGTTTCAAAGTATCGCAAATCACATAAATCTATCCAATACAACATGATACGCATGAATCCGTCTTCAAATGCACAAAATTTTGCGTTTCCAGCAAGTTATTAGCGTTATTTCTGAGTCTCGTTGAGAAATTTTTGATTCTGTAAATCTGCTCAAAAGCAAGATTTTGCTTCAGAAATGCGTTATATAGCAGAATCTAGCACCAAATACATTATATTTAGTGTTTTTAGAGTGCTACTCGCTATTTTACAAACTTTGAAATGAGTCAAAATCACGCTTTTCCGCGCAGATTTTCACAATCAAAAAGTTCATATTCCTATTCAGGACCTCATAATATGTATGAATCCATCAACAAAAACATCATATTTCGTGTTTTCAGAGTGCTATCTGCAGTTACATGAAGTTTGAAATAAGTCAAAATTACCACATTCTCAGCGGTTCCAAAGTATCGTAAATTACATGAATCTATCCAATACAACATAATACGCATGAATCCGTCCTCAAATGCACAAATATTTTGCGTTTCAAGCGAGTTATCTGCGTTTTTTCTGAGTCCCGTCGAGAAATTTTTGATTCTGTGAATCTGCTCAGAAACAAGATTTTGCTTCAGAAATGCGTTATATGGCTGAATCTAGCACCAAATACATCATATCTTGTGTTTTTAGTGTGCTATTCGCCGTTTTACAAATTTTGGAATAAGTCGATATCACGCTTTTCCGCGCAAATTTTCACAATCAAAAAGTTCATATTCCTATTCAGGACCTCATAAAATGTATGAATCCATCAACAAAAACATCATATCTCGTGTTTTTAGAGCGCTATCTGCAGTTATATGAGGTTTGAAATAAGTAGAAATTACCACATTCTGAGCAGTTTCAAAGTATCGCAAATTACATAAATCTATCCAATACAACATGATACGCATGAATCCGTCTTCAAATGCACAAAGGTTTGCGTTTCCAGCAAGTTATTAGCGTTATTTCTGAATCTCGTTAAGAAATTTTTGATTCTGTTAATCTGCTCAGAAGCAAGATTTTGCTTCAGAAATGCGTTATATAGCAGAATCTAGCACCAAATACATTATATTCAGTGTTTTTAGAGTGCTACTCGCTATTTTACAAACTTTGAAATGAGTCAAAATCACGCTTTTCCGCGCAGATTTTCACAATCAAAAAGTTCATATTCCTATTCAGGACCTCATAATATGTATGAATCCATCAACAAAAACATAATATCTTGTGTTTTCAGAGCGCTATCTGCAGTTATATGAGATTTGAAATAGGTCGAAATTACCACATTCTCAGCGGTTTCAAAGTATCGCAAATCACATAAATCTATCCAATACAACATAATAAGCATGAATCCGTCTTTAAATGCCCAGAATTTTGCGTTTCCAGCGAGTTATCAGCGTTTTCTCTGAGTCTCGTTGAGAAATTTCTGGTTCTGTAAATCTGCTCAGAAGCAAGATTTTGCTACAGAAATGCGTTATATGGCAGAAAATGGCACCAAATACTTCATATTTTGTGTTTTTAGAGTGCTTTTCGCAATTCTACAGACTTTGGAATAAGTCGAAATCACGCCTTTGCGCGCAGATTCTCACAATCAAAAAGTTTATATTCCTATTCAGGACCTCATAATATGTATGAATCCATCAACAAAAACATCATATCTTGTGTTTTCAGAGCGCTATCTGCAGTTATATGAAGTTTGAAATAAGTCAAAATTACCACATTCTGAGCAGTTTCAATGTATCGCAAATCATAAAAATCTATCCAATACAACATAATACGCATGAATCCGTCCTCAAATGCACAAATTTTTGCGTCTCCAGCGAGTTATCAGCGTTTTTACTGAGTCTCGTTAAGGAATTTTTGATTAAGTAAATCTGCTCAGAAGCAAGATTTTGCTTCAGAAATGCGTTATATGGCAAAATCTAGCACCAAATACATCATATTTCGTGTTTTTAGAGTGCTATTCGCAGTTTAACACACTTTCGAATAAGTCGAAATTACGCTTTTCCGCGCAGATTTTCACTTCCAAAAAATTCATATTCCTATTCAGGACCTCATAATATGTATGAATCCATTAACAAAAACATCATATCTCGTGTTTTAAGAGCGCTATCTAGAGTTATATGAAGTTTGAAATAAGTCAAAATTACCACATTTTCAGCGGTTTCAAAGTATCGCAAATCACATAAATCTATCCAATACAACATAATACGCATGAATCCGTCCTCAAATGTACAAAATTCTGCGTTTCCAGCAAGTTATCAGCGTTTTTTTCTGAGTCTCGTTGAGAAATTTTTGATTCTGTAAATCTACTCAGAAACAAGATTTTGCTTCAGAAATGCGTTATATGGCAGAATCTAGCACCAAATACATCATATTTCGTGTTTTTAGTGTGCTTTTCGCAGTTTTACAAACTTTGGAATAAGTCGGAACCACGCTTTTCCGCGCAGATTTTCACAATCAAAAAGTTCATTTTCCTATTCAGGACCTCATAATATTTATGAATCCATCAACAAAAACATCATATCTCGTGTTTTCAGAGCGCTATCTGCAGTTATATGAAGTTTGAAATAAGTCAAAATTACCACATTCTCAGCAGTTTCAAAGTATCGCGAATCACATAAATCTATCCAATACAACATAATATGCATGAATCCGTCCTCAAATGCACAAAATTTTGCGTTTCCAGCGAGTTATCAGCGTTTTTTCTGAGTCTCGTTGAGGAATTTTTTATCCTGTATATCTGATCAGAAGCAAGATTTTGCTCCAGATATGCGTTATATGGCAGAATCTAGCTCCAAATACATCATATTTCGTGTTTTCAGAGTGCTATTTGCAGTTTTACAAACATTGGAATAAGTCGGAATCACTCTTTTCCGCGCAGATTCTCACAATCAAAAAGTTTATATACTTATTCAGGACCTCTTAATATGTATGAATCCATCAACAAAAACATCATATCTTGTGTTTTCAGAGCGCTATCTGCAGGTATATGAAGTTTGAAATAAGTCAAAATTACCACATTCTGAGTAGTTTCAATGTATCGCAAATCACGAAAATCTATCCGGTACAACATAATACGCATGGATCCGTCCTCATATGCACAAAATTTTGCGTTTATAGCGTGTTATCAGCGTTTTTTCTGAGTCTCGTTGAGAAATTTTGATTCTGCTAATCTGCTCAGAAGCAAGATTTTGCTTCAGGAATGCGTTATAGGGCAGAATATAGCAACAAATACATCATATTTCGTGTTTTTAGAGTGCTATTCGCAGTTTTACAAACTTTGGAATAAGTCGAAATCACGCTTTTCCGCGCAGATTTCCACAATCAAAAAGTTCATATTCCGATCCAGGACCTCATAATATGTATGAATCCATCAACAAAAACATCATATCTCGTGTTCTCAGAGCGCTATCTGCAGTTATATGAAGTTTGAAATTAGTCAAGTTTACCACATTCTCAGCGGTTTCAAAGTATCGCAAATCACATAAATCTATCCAATACAACATAATACGCATGAATCCGTCCTCAAATGCACAAAATTTTGCGTTTCCAGGGAGTTATCAGCGTTTTTTCTGAGTCTCGTTGAGAAATTTTTGATTTAGTAAATCTGCTCAGAAGCAAGATTTTGCTTCAGAAATGCGTTATATGGCAGAATCTATCTCCAAAAACATCATATTTCGTGTTTTTAGAGTGCTATTGCAGTTCCACAAACATAGGAATAAGTCGGAATCACGCTTTTCCGCGCAGATTTTAACAATCAAGAAAGTTCATATTCCCAATCGGGACCTCATAATATGTATGAATTCATCAACAAAAACATCATATCTCGTGTTTTCAGAGCGCTATCTGCAATTATATGAAGTTTGAAATAAGTCAAAATTACCACATTCTCAGCAGTTTCCGAGTATCGCGAATCACATAAATCCATCCAATACACCATAATATGCATGAATCTGTCCTCAAATGCACAAAATTTTGCGTTCCCCGTGAGTTATCAGCGTTTTTTCTGAGTCTCGTTGAAGAATTTTTGATTCTGTAAATCTGCTCAGAAACAAGATTTGGCTTCCGAAATGCGTTATATGGCAGAATCTAGCACCAAATACATCATATTTTGTGTTTTTTTAGTGTTCCATTCGCAGTCTTACAAACTTTGGAATAAGTCGAAATCACGCTTTTCCGCGCAGATTTTCACAATCATAAAGTTTATATTCCTATTCAGGACTCCATAATATGTATAAATCCAACAACAAAAACATCATATCCCGTGTTTTCAAAGCGCTATCTGCTGTTATATGAAGTTTGAAATAAGTCAAAATTACCACATTCTCAGCAGTTTCAAAGTATCGCAAATCACATAAATCTATTCAATACAACATAATACGCATGAATTCGTCCTCAAATGCACCAAATTTTGCGTTTCCAGCGAGTTATCAGCGTTCTTTCTGAGTCTTGTTGTTAAATTTTTGATTCTGTAAATCTGCTCAAAAGCAAAATTTTGCTTTAGAAATGCGTTATATGGCAGAATCTAGCACCAAATACATCATATTCCGTGTTTTCAGAGTGCTATTCGCAGTTTTACAAACATTGGAGTAAGTCAGAATCACGCTTTTCCGCGCAGATTTTAACAATCAAGAAGTTCATATTCCTAATCAGGACCTCATAATATGTATGAATCCATCACAAAAACATCATATCTTGTGTTTTCAAAGCGCTATCTGCAGTTATATGAAGTTTGAAATAAGTAGGAATTACCACATTCTGAGCAGTTCCAAAGTATCGCAAATCACATCAATCTATCCAACACAACATAATTCGCATGAATTCGTCCTCAAATGCACAAAATTTCCCGTTTCCAGCGAGTTATAAGCGTTATTTCTGAGTCTCGTTGAAAAATTTTTGATTCTGTAAATCTGCTCAGTAGCAAGATTTTGCTTCAGAAATGCGTTATATGGCAGAATATAGCAATAAGTACATCATATTTCGTGTTTTTAGAGTGCCATTCGCAGTTTCAAACTTTGGAATAAGTCGAAATCACGCTTTTGCGCGCAGATTTTTACAAACAAAAAGTTCAAATTCCTAATCAGGACCTCACAATATGTATGAATCCATCAACAAAAACATCATATCTAATGTTTTCAGAGCGCTATCTGCAGTTATATGAAGTTTGAAATAAGTCAAAATTACCCACATTCTCAGCGGTTTCAGAGTATCGCAAATCACATAAATCTATACAATACAACATGATACGCATGAATCCGTCCTCAAATGCACTAAATTCTGCGTTTCCAGCGAGTTATTAGCGTTTTTTCTTACTCTTGTTGAGAAATTTTTGGTTCTGTAAATCTGCTCAGAAACAAGATTTTGCTTCAGGAATGCGTTATATGGCAGAATCTAGCACCAAATACATCATATTCCGTGTTTTTAGTGTGCTATTCGCAGTTTTACAAACTTTGGAATAAGTCGAAATCACGCTCTTCCGCGCAGATTTTCACAATCGAATAGTTCATATTCCTATTCAGGACCTCATAATATGTATAAATCCATCAACAAAAACATCATATCTTGTGTTTTCAGAGCGCTATCTGCAGTTATATGAAGTTTGAAATAAGTCAAAATTACCACATTCTGAGCAGTTCCAAAGTATCGAAAATCACATAAATTCATCCAATACAACATAATACGCATGAATTTGTCCTCAAATGCACAAAATTTCGCGTTTCCAGCGAGTTATCAGCGTTTTTTCCTGAGTCTCGTTGAGAAATTGTTGGTTCTGTAAATCTGCTCAGAAGCAAGATATTGCTTCAGGAATGCGTTATACGGAAAAATCTAGCACCAAATACATCATATTTCGTGTCTTTAGAGTGCTATTCGCATTTTTACAAACTTTGGAATAAGTCGAAATCACACTTTTCCGCGCAGATTTTTACATTCAAAAAATCCATATTCCTATTCAGGACCTCATAATATGTATGAATCCATCAACAAAAACATCATATCTCGTGTTTTTCAGAGCGCTATCTGCAGTTATATGAAGTTTGAAATAAGTCAAAATTACCACATTCTCAGCGGTTTCAAAGTATCGCAAATCACATAAATCTATCCAATACAACATAATACGCATTATTCCGTCCTCAAATGCTCAAAATTTTGCGTTTCCAGCGAGTTATCAGCGTTTTTTCGGAGTCTCGTTGAGAAATTTTTGATTCTGTAAATCTTCTCAGAAACAAGATTCTGCTTCAGAAATGCGTTATATGGCAGAATCTAGCACCAAATACATCATATTCCGTGTTTTTAGTGTGCTATTCGCAGTTTTACAAACTTTGGAATAAGTCGAAATCACGCTCTTCCGCGCAGATTTTCACAATCGAATAGTTCATATTCCTATTCAGGACCTCATAATATGTATAAATCCATCAACAAAAACATCATATCTTGTGTTTTCAGAGCGCTATCTGCAGTTATATGAAGTTTGAAATAAGTCAAAATTACCACATTCTGAGCAGTTCCAAAGTATCGAAAATCACATAAATTCATCCAATACAACATAATACGCATGAATTTGTCCTCAAATGCACAAAATTTCGCGTTTCCAGCGAGTTATCAGCGTTTTTCCTGAGTCTCGTTGAGAAATTTTTGATTCTGTAAATCTGCTCAGAAGCAAGATATTGCTTCAGGAATGCGTTATACGGAAAAATCTAGCACCAAATACATCATATTTCGTGTCTTTAGAGTGCTATTCGCATTTTTACAAACTTTGGAATAAGTCGAAATCACACTTTTCCGCGCAGATTTTTACATTCAAAAAATCCATATTCCTATTCAGGACCTCATAATATGTATGAATCCATCAACAAAAACATATCTCGTGTTTCCAGAGCGCTATCTGCAGTTATATGAAGTTTGAAATAAGTCAAAATTACCACATTCTAAGCGGTTTCAAAGTATCGCAAATCACAAGAATCTATCCAATACAACATAACACGCATGAATCCGTCCTCAAATGCACAAATTTTCTGCGTTCCCAGCAAGTTATCAGCGTTTTTCTCAGTCTCGTTGAGAAATTCTTGATTCTGTACATCTGCTCAGAAACAAGATTTTGCTTCAGAAATGCGTTTTATGGCAGAATCTAGCACCAAATACATCATATTTCGTGTTTTCAGAGTGCTATCCGCGGTTTTACAAACTTTGGAATAAGTCGAAATCACGCTTTTCCGCGCAGATTTTCCCAATCAAGAAGTTCATATTCCTATTCAGGTCCTCATAATATGTATGAATCCATCAACAAAAACATCATATCTCGTGTTTTCAGAGCGCTATCTGCAGTTATATGAAGTTTGAAATAAGTCAAAATTACCACATTCTCAGCGGTTTCAAAGTATCATAAATCACAAAAAATCTATCCAATACAACATAATACGCATGAATCCCGTCCTCAAATGCACAAAATTTTGCGTTTCCAGCGAGTTATCAGCGTTCTTTCTGAGTCTCGTTGAGAAATTTTTGATTCTGTAAATCTGCTCAGAAACAAGATTTTGCTTCAGAAATGCGTTATATGGCAAAATCTAGCACCAAATACATCATATTTCGTGTTTGTAGTGTGCTATTCGCAGTCTTACGAACTTTGGAATAAGTCGAAATCACGCTTTTTCGCGCAGATTTTCACAATGAAGAAGTTCATATTCCTAATCAGGACCTCATGATATGTATGAATCCATCAACAGAAACATCATATCTCGTGTTTTCAGAGAGCTACCTGCAGTTATATGAAGTTTGGAATAAGTGAAAATTACCACATTTTCAGCGGTTTCAAAGTATCGCAAATCACATAAATCTATCCAATACAACATAAAACGCATTATTCCGTCCTCAAATGCACAAAATTTTTGCGTTTCCAGCGAGTTATCAGCGTTTTTTCGGAGTCTCGTTGAGAAATTTTTGATTCTGTAAGTCTGCTCAGAAACAAGATTCTGCTTCAGAAATGCGTTATATGGCAGAATCTAGCACCTAATACATCATATTCTGTGTTTTTAGTGTGCTATTCGCAGTTTTACAAACTTTGGATTAAGTCGAAATCACGCTTTTCCGCGCAGATTTTCACAATCGAATAGTTCATATTCCTATTCAGGACCTCATAATATGTATAAATCCATCAACAAAAACATCATATCTTGTGTTTTCAGAGCGCTATCTGCAGTTATATGAAGTTTGAAATAAGTCAAAATTACCACATTCTGAGCAGTTCCAAAGTATCGCAAATCACATCAATTTATCCAATACAACATAATACGCATGAATCCGTCCTCAAATGCACAAAATTTTGCGTTTCCAGCGAGTTATCAGCGTTTTTCCTGAGTCTCGTTGAGAAATTTTTGATTCTGTAAATCTGCTCAGAAACAAGATTCTGCTCCAGAAATGCGTTATATGGCAGAATCTAGCATCAAATACATCATATTTCGTGTTTTTAGTGTGCTATTCGCAGTTTCACAAACTTTTGAATAAGTCGGAATCACGCTTTTCCGCGCAGATTTTCACAATAAAAAAGTTCATATTCCTATTCAGGACCTCATAATATGTATGAATCCATCACCAAAAACATCATATCTCGTGTTTTCAGAGCGCAGTTATATGAAGTTTGTAATAAGTCAAAATTACCACATTTTGAGCAGTTGCAAAGTATCGTAAATCACATAAATTCATCTAATATAACATAATACGCATGAATCCATCCGCAAATGCACAAAATTTTGCGTTTCCAGCGAGCTATCAGCGTTTTCCCTGAGTCTCGTTGAGAAATTTTTGATTCTGTTAATCTGCTCAGAAGCAAGATTTTGCTTGAGAAATGCGTTATCTGGCAGAACCTAGCAACAAATACATCATATTTCGTGTTTTTAGAGTGCTATTAGCAGTTTCACCTTCTTTGGAATAAGTCGAAATCACGCTTTTCCGTGCAAATTTTCACGATCAAAAAGTTCATATTCCTATTCAGGACCTCATAATATGTATGAATCCATTAACAGAAAAATCATATCTTGTGTTATCAGACCGCTATCTGCAGTTATATGAAGTTCGAAATAAGTCAAAATTACCACATTCTGAGCAGTTTCAAAGTATCGCAAATCACATAAATCTATCCAATACTACATAATACGCATGAATCTGTCCTCAAATGCACAAAGTTTTGCGATTCCAGCGAGTTATCTGCATTTTTTCTGAGTCTCGTTGAGAAATTTTTGATTCTGTAAATCTGCTCAGAAGCAAGATTTTGCTTCAGAAATGCGTTATATGGCAAAATCTAGCACCAAATACATCATATTACGTGTTTTTAGAGTGCTATTTGCAGTTTTACAAACTTTAGAATAGGTCGAAATCATGCTTTCCCGCGCAGATTTTTACAATGAAAAAGTTCATATTCCTATTCAGGACCTCATAATATGTACGAATCCATCAACAAAAACATCATATCTCGTGTTTTCAGAGCGCTATCTGCAGTAATATGAAGTTTTAAATCAGTCAAAATTACCACATTCTCAGCAGTTTCAAAGTATCGCAATTCACATAAATCTATCCAATACCACATAATACGCATGAATCCGTCCTCAAATGCACAAAATTTTGCGTTACCAGCGAGTTATCAGCGTTTTCTCTGAGTCTCGTTGAGAGATTTTTGATTCTATAAATCTGCTCAGAAGCAAGATTTTGCTTCAGAAATGCGTTATATGGCAGAATCTAGCAACAATTACATCATATTACGTGTTTTTAGAGTGCTATTTGCAGTTTTACAAACTTTAGAATAAGCCGAAATCACGCTTTTCCGCGCAGATTTTCACAATCAAAAAGTTCATATTCCTATCCAGGACCTCATAATATGTATAAATCCATCAACAAAAACATCATATCTCGTGTTTTCAGAGCGCTATCTGCAGTTATATGAAGTTTGAAATAAGTCAAAACTACCACATTCTTAGCAGTTTCAAAGTATCGCAAATCACATCAATCTATCAAATACAACATAATACGCATGAATCCGTCCTCAAATGCACAAAATTTTTCGTTTTCAGCGAGTTAAAAGCGTTTTTTCTGAGTCTCGTTGAGAAATTTTTGATTCTGTAAATCTGCTCAGAAGCAAGATTCTGATTCAGAAATGCGTTATATGGCAGAATCTAGCTCCAAATACATTATATTACGTGTTTTTAGAGTGCTATTTGCAGTTTTACAAACTTTGGAATAGGTCAAAATCACGCTTTTCCGCGCAGATATTCACAATCAAAAAGTTCATATTCCTATTCGGGACCTCAAAATATGTATGAATCCATCAACAAAAACATCATATCTTGTGTTTTCAAAGCGCTATCTGCAGTTATATGAAGTTTGAAATAAATCAAAATTACCACATTCTCAGCAGTTCCAAAGTATCGCAAATCACATAAATCTATTCAATACAACATTAAACGCATGAATCTGTCTTAAAATGCACATAATTTTGCGTTTCCAGCGAGTTATCAGCGTTTTTTCTGAGTCTCGTCGAGAAATTTTTGATTCTGTAAATCTGCTCAGAAGCAAGATATTGCTTCAGAAATGCGTAATATGGCAGAATCTAGCACCAAATACATCATATTTTGTGTTTTTAGAGTGCGTTTTGCAGTTTTACAGACTTTGGAATAAGTCGAAATCACGCTTTTCCGGGCAGATTTGCACAATCAAAAAGTTCATATTCCTATCCAGGACCTCATAATATGTATGAATCCATCAACAAAAACATCATATCTTGTGATTTCAGAGCGCTATCTGCAGTTATATGAAGTTTGAAATAAGTCAAAATTACCTCATTCTCAGCAGTTCCAAAGTATCGCAAATCACATAAATCTATCCAATACAACATTATACGCATGAATCTGTCCTCAAATGCACATAATTTTGCGTTTCCAGCGAGTTATCAGCTATTTTTTGGAGTCTCGTTGAGCAATTTTTGATTCTGTAAATCTGCTCAGAAGCAAGATATTGCTTTAGAAATGCGTTATATGGCAGAATCTAGCACCAAATACATCATATTTCGTGTTTTTAGAGTGCGTTTTGCAGTTTTACAAACTTTGGAATAAGTCGAAATCACGCTCTTCCGTGCAGATTTTCACAATCAAGAAGTTCATATTCCTATTCAGGACCTCATAATATGTATGAATCCATCAACAAAAACATCATATCTCGTGTTTTCAGAGCGCTATCTGCAGTTATATGAAGTTTGAAATAAGTCATAATTACCACATTCTGAGCAGTTTCAAAGTATCGCAAATCACATAAATCTATCCAATACAACATAATATGCATGAATCCGTCCTCAGATGAACAAAATTTTGCGTTTCCAGCGTGTTATCAGCGTTTTTTCTGAGTTTCGTTGAGAAATTTTTGATTCTATAAATCTGCTCAGAAGCAAGATTCTGCTTTAGAAATGCGTTATATGCAGAATCTAGCACCAAATACATTATATTACGTGTTTTTTAGAGTGCTATTCGCAGTTTTACAAACTCTGGAATACGTCAAAATCACGCTTTTCCGCGCAGATATTCACAATCAAAAAGTTCATATTCCTATTCAGGACCTCAAAATATGTATGATTCCATCAACAATTACATCATATCTCGTGTTTTTAGAGCACTATCGGCAGTTATATGAAGTTTGAAATAAGTCAAAATTACCACATTCTCAGCGGTCTCAAAGTATAGCAAATCACATAAATCTTTCCAATACAACATAATACGCATGAATCCGTTCTCAAATGCACATAATTTTGCATTTCCAGAGAGTTATAAGCGTTTTTTCTGAGTCTCGTTGAGAAATTTTTGATTCTGTAAATCTGCTCAGAAGCAAGATTTTGATTCAGGAATGCGTTATATGGCAGAATTCAGCACTAAATACATCATAATACGTGTTTTGAGAGTGCTATTTGCAGTTTTACAAACTTCAGAATATATCGAAATCACGCTTTTCCGCTCAGATTTTCACAATCAAAAAGTTCATATTCCTTCTCAGGACCTCATAATATGTATGAATCCATCAACAAAAACATCATATCTGGTGTTTTCAGAGCGCTATCTGCAGTTATATGAAGTTTGGAATAAGTCAAAGTTACCACATTCTCAGCAGTTCCAAAGTATCGCAAATCACATAAATCTATCCAATACAACATTATACGCATGAATCTGTCCTCAAATGCACATAATTTTGCGTTTCCAGCGAGTTATCAGCAATTTTTCCGAGTCTCGTTGAGCAATTTTTGATTCTGTAAATCTGCTCAGAAGCAAGATATTGCTTTAGAAATGCGTTATATGGCAGAATCTAGCACCAAATACATCATATTTCATGTTTTTAGCGTGCGTTTTGCAGTTTTACAGACTTTGGAATAAGTCGAAATCACGCTTTCCCGTGCAGATTATCACAATCAAAAAGTTCATATTCCTATTCAGGACCTCATAATATGTATGAATCCATCAACAAAAACATCATATCTCGTGTTTTCAGAGCGCTATCTGCAGGTATATGAAGTTTGAAAAAAGTCAAAATCACCACATTCTAAGCAGTTTCAAAGTATCGCAAATCACATAAATCTATCCCATACAACATAATATGCATGAATCCGTCCTCAGATGAACAAAATTTAGCGTTTCCAGTGTGTTATCAGCGTTTTTTCTGAGTTTCGTTGAGAAATTTTTGATTCTATAAATCTGCTCAGAAGTAAGATTCTGCTTCAGAAATGCGTTACATGGCAGAATCTAGCACCAAATACATTATATTACGTGTTTTTAGAGTGCTATTTGCAGTTTTACAAACTTTAGAATAAGTCAAAATCACGCTTTTCCGCGCAGATTTTCACAATCAAAAAGTTTATATTCCTATTCAGGTCCTCATGATATGTATGAATCTATCAACAAAAACATCATATCTCGTGTTTTCAGAGCGCTATCAGCAGTTATATGGAGTTTGAAATAAGTCAAAATTACCACATTCTCAGCAGTTTCAAAGTATCGCAAATCACATAAATCGATCCAATACAACATGATACACATGAATCCGTCCTCAAATACACAAAATTTTTGCGTTTCCAGCGAGTTATCAGCGTTTTCTCTGGGTCTCGTTGAGGAAATTTCTATTCTGTAAATCTGCTCAGAAGCAAGATTTTGCTTCAGAAATGCGTTATATGACAGAATCCAGCACCAAATACATCATATTACGTGTTTTTAGAGTGCTATTTGCAGTTTTACAAACTTTGGAATAAGTCGAAATCACGCTTTTTCCGCGCAGATTCTCACAATCAGAAAGTTAATATTCCTATTCAGGACCTCATAATATCAACGCATCTATGAACAATAACATCATATCTTGTGTTTCCAGAGCGCTATCTGCAGTTATATGAAGTTCTAAGTCTTGTTGAGGAATTTTTGATTCTGTAAATCTGCTAAGAAGCAAGATTTTGCTTCATAAATGCGTTATATGGCAGAATCTAGCACCAACTACATCATATTTCGTGTTTTTTAGAGTGCTATTTGCAGTTTTACAAACTTTGGAATAAGGCAATATTACGCTCTTCCGCGCGGAATTCCACAATCAAAGAGTTCATATTCCTATTCAGGACCTCATAATATGTATGAATCCATCAACAAAAACATCATATCTTGTGTTTTCAGAGCGCAATCTGCAGTTATATGAAGTTTAAAATAAGTCAAAATTACCACATTCTCAGCAGTTTCAAAGTATCGCAAATCACATATATCTATCAGATATAACATAATACGCATGAATCCGTCCTCAAATGCACAAAATTTTGCGTTTCCAGCGAGTTATCAGCGTTTTTTCTGAGTCTCGTTGAGGAATTTTTGATTCTGTAAATCTGCTCAGAAGCAAGATTTTGCTTCGGAAATGTGTTATATGGCAGAATCCAGCACCAAATACATAATATTCCGAGTTTTTAGAGTGCTATTTGCAGTTTTGCAAACTTTGGAATAAGTCGAAATAAAGCTTTTCCGCGCAAATTTTTACAATCAAAAAGTTCATATTCCTATTCAGGACCTTGTATTATGTATGAATCCATCAACAAAAACATCATATCTTGTGTTCTCAGAGCACAATCCGCAGTTATTTAAAGTTCAGAATAAGTTAAAATTACCACATTCTCAGCAGTTTCAAAGTATCGCAAATCACATAAATCTATCCGATATAACATAATACGCATGAATCCGTCCTCAAATGCACAAAATTTTGCGTTTCCAGCGAGTTATCAGCGTTTTTTCTGGGTCTCGTTGAGGAGTTTTTGATTCTGTAAATCTGCTCAGATGCAAGATTTTGCTTCGGAAATGTGTTATATGGCAGAATCCAGCACCAAATACATGATATTCCGAGTTTTTAGAGTGCTATTTGCAGTTTTACAAACTTTGGAATAAGTCGAAATCACGCTTTTCCGCGCAGATTTTCACAATCAAAAAGTTCATATTTCTATTCAGGACCTCATAATATGTATGGATCTATCAACAAAAACATCATATCTCGTGTTTTCAGAGCGCTATCTGCAGTTATATGAAGTTTGAAATAAGTCAAAATTACCACATTTTCAGCAGTTTCAAAGTATCGCAAATCACATAAATCTATCCAATACAACATAAAACGCATAAATCCGTCCTCAAATGCACAAAATTTTGCGTTTCCAGCGAGTTATCAGCGTTTTTTCTGAGTCTCGTTGAGAAATTTCTGATTCTATAAATCTGCTTAGAAGCAAAAGCAAAAGCGTTATATGGCAGAATCTAGCACTAGATACATCATATTACGTGTTTTTAGAGTGCTATTTGCAGTTTTACAAACTTTAGAATAAGTCGAAATCACGCTTTTCCGCGCAGATTTTCCACAATCAAAAAGTTCATATTCCTATTCAGGACCTCATAATATGTATGAATCCATCCACAAAAACATCATATCTCGTGTTTTCAGAGCGCTATCTGCAGTTATATGAAGTTTGAAAAAAGTCAAAATATCCCATTCTTAGCAGTTTCAAAGTAACGCAAATCACATAAATCTATTCAATACAACATAATACGCATGAATCCGTCCTCAAAATGCACAAAAATTTTGCGTTTCCAGCGAGTTATCAGCGTTTTTTCTGAGTCTCGTTGAGAAATTTTTGATTCTGTAAATCTGCTCAGAAGCAAGATTCTGCTTCAGAAATGCGTTATATGGCAGAATCTAGCACCAAATACATCATATTTTGTGTTATTAGAGTGCTATTTGCAGTTTTACAAACTTTTGAATAAGTCGAAATCACGCTTTTTCGCGCAGATTTTTACAATCAAAAAGTTCATATTCCTTTTCAGGACATCATAATATGTATGAATACATCAACAAAAACATCATATCTCGTGTTTTCAGAGCGCTATCTGCAGTTATATGAAGTTTGAAATAAGTCAAAATTACCACATTCTCAGCAATTTAGAAGTATCGCAAATCACAAAAATCTATATATTACAACATAATACGCATGAATTTGTCCTCAGATAAACAACATTTTGCGTTTCCAGCGAGTTATCTGCGTTTTTTCTGAGTCACGTTGAGAAATTTTTGATTCTATAAATCTGCTCAGAAGCAAGATTTTGCTTTAGAAATGCGTTATATGGCAGAATCTAGCACCAAATACATCATATTACGTGTTTTTAGAGTGCTATTTGCAGTTTTACGAACTTTAGAATAAGTCGAAATCACGCTTTTCCGCGCAGATTTTCACAATCAAATAGTTCATATTCCTATTCAACACCTCATAATATGTTTGAATCCATCAACAAAAACATCATATCTCGTGTTTTCAGAGCGCTATCTGCAGTTATATGAAGTTTGAAATGAGTCAGAATTACCACATTCTCAGCAGTTTCATAGTATCGCAAATCACATAAATCTATCCAATACAACATAATACGCATGGATCTGTCCTTAAATGCACAAGATTTTGCGTTTCCAGCGAGTAATCAGCGTTTTTTCTGTATCTAGTTGAGAAATTTCTGATTCTATAAATCTGCTCAGAAGCAAGATTTTGCTACAGAAATGCGTTATATGGCAGAATTTAGAACCAAATACATCATATTACGTGTTTTTAGAGTGCTATTTGCAGTTTTACAAACTTTGGAATGAGTCGAGAACACGCTTTTCCGCGCAGATTTTAACAAGCAAAAAGTTCATATTCCTATTCAGGACCTCATAATATGTGTGAATCCATCAACAAGAACATCATATCTCGTTTTTTCAGAGCGCTATCTGCAGTTATATGAAGTTTGAAATAAGTCAAAATTACCACATTCTCAGCGGTTTCAAAGTATCGCAAATCACATAAATCTATCCAATACAACATAATACGCATGAATCCGTCCTCAAATGCACAAAATTTTGCGTTTCCAGCGAGTTATCAGCGTTTTTTCTGAGTCTCGTTGAGAAATTTTTGACTCTGTAAATCTGCTCAAAAGCAAGATTTTGCTTCAGAAATGCGTTATATGGCAGAATCTAGCACCAAATACATCATATTTTGTGTTTTTAGAGTGCTATTTGCAGTTTTACAAACTTTTGAATAAGTCGAAATCACGCTTTTTCGCGCAGATTTTTTACGATCAGAAAGTTCATATTCCTATTCAGGACATCATAATATGTATGAATACATCAACAAAAACATCATATCTCGTGTTTTCAGAGCGCTATCTGCAGTTATATGAAGTTTGAAATAAGTCAAAATTACCAGATTCTCAGCAATTTCAAAGTATCGCAAATCACAAAAATCTATCTATTACAACATAATACGCATGAATCCGTCCTCAGATGAACAAAATTCTGCGTTTCCAGCGAGTTATCTGCGTTTTTTCTGAGTCACGTTGGGAAATTTTTGATTCTATAAATCTGCTCAGAAGCAAGATTTTGCTTCAGAAATGCGTTATATGGCAGAATCTAGCACCAAATACATCGTGTTTTTAGAGAGCTATTTGCAGTTTTACGAACTTTAGAATAAGTCGAAATCACGCTTTTCCGCGCAGATTTTCACGATCAAAAAGTTCATATTCCTATTCAACACCTCATAATATGTTTGAATCCATCAACAAAAACATCATATCTCGTGTTTTCAGAGCGCTATCTGCAGTTATATGAAGTTTGAAATAAGTCAGAATTACCACATTCTCAGCAGTTTCATAGTATCGCAAATCACATAAATCTATCCAATACAACATAATACGCATGGATCTGTCTTCAAATGTACAAAATTTTGCGTTTCCAGCGAGTTATCAGCGTTTTTTCTGAGTCTCGTTGAGAAATTTTTGATCCTGTAAATCTGCTCAGAAGTAGGATTTTGCTTCAGAAATGCGATATATATCAGAATCTATCACCAATTACATCATATTTCGTGTTTCAAGAGTCCTATTTGCAGTTTAACAAACTTTGGAATAAGTCGAAATCATGCTTTTCCGCCCAGATTTTCACAATCAAAAAGTTCATATTCCTATACAGGACCTCATAATATGTGTGAATCCACCAACAAGAACATCATATCTCGTGTTTTCGGAGCGCTATCTGCAGTTATATGAAGTTTGAAATAAGTAAAAATTACCACATTCTGAGCAGTTTCAAAGTACCGCAAATCACATAAATCTATCCAATACAACATAGATTGATTACCTGTTCTATCTGTAAAAATGTCTTCAATATTGATTGTGTTGACATCACCACTTCTGAAGCTAGAAGAATTAGTTCCTCTAAAATGGGCTTAAAATGGAATTGTAGTTCCTGTGAAACCCTTGCTAGTGATATTAACAGTTTAAAGTCCTTAATCGTGAGCCTACAAAATGATATTTTATCTCTCAAAAATTAATGTGATGAATCATTTTCTAATAAACAGTTCCATCTACATATCACTGAATCTATTATTGGTGAAATAAATGATAGGCAAAAAAGATCTTGCAACATAATTATTTATAATTGCAATGAGATTGACGGTTCCGAGCAAAAAACTTTTGAAAATGACAAATAAATTCTCCTACAATAAAGCCAATACGGTTAGGTCGTGCAGATCCCACTAAAACAACACCTCGACCAATAAAACTGCAATTACCGTCAATTACCGAAGTTGCGAAAATTTTTAAAAACATAAAAAGTATCAAGTCTATAAACTCTTTAAATCATTTATCTATTTTACGTGACAGAACTCCTATGCAAATTGAATATTCCAAATTTGTAAAACGTGATCTTGATGACCGTGTAGCGAAGGGTGAAAGCAACATCAAAATTAAATATATTAGTAACGTTCCCAAAATTATTTCGGAAAACTAATGCATCCCAACAGTTATCCAACCTATGTTAAATTCTATTATCAAAATTGCAGGGGCTTAAATTCTAAATGTAAGGATTTTTATGTTAATTGTTGTTCATTTAATTATGATATAGTTATATTAAGTGAAACTTGGCTTCATAACTCCGTCAATAATAGTGAAATCTTTCCTTCCAACTATAATGTTATTCGAAAAGACCGAGACTTTATAGCGTTGAATAAATCAAAAGGCGGTGGTATCTTAATAGCTTTGAACCAGGATGTAGAATACGATATTTTGGATTCTTCACACATCTCAAAAGTTTTTTCTGCCATAGACTTTCTTGCGTGTAGATGCCGTATTCGTAATTTTCGATTTATTTTGTGTGCTATTTATATTCCACCTAACATTGGCTGCAATGATTTTGTATTGTTGTTTGAAGCTTTAGAAGTATTGCTTAATTGTAATGAGTTCTTATTATTTGTTGGGGACATTAATACTCCCAATTTCATTGATATTGAATCAAATTCCACAAAGTCTCTTTGTCTTTCCAATTTTTGTAATCTACTTAATCTCCAAAATATTAATAATGTGGTGAACAAATTTGATGGTATTCTAGATCTTGTACTCACCAACTTTGATATCTCGCTTGAGATCCTAAAATGTGACTCTCCATTAATTCAAGAGGATTCCTATCATCCTGCAATTTGTTTTGAATTGAATAGTGTTGTAGATTCTAAGCGTTCTAAATTTTCTGTCAACAACAACAAGCCACGCTAAAATTTCCGAAAGGCTAACTTCAACAGACTCTATGAAGATCTTTATTTATATGATTGGTCCAACTTGTCTCTGTTTGATAATGTTAACGAAGCCGTTCATGAGTTTTACAACATACTTTATAAAATATTGGATGATTCAGTACCTAAGTCTAAACCGGTGAAATCAAATTTTCCGGTATGGTTCACTCCCGAAATAAGATACAATGTGAAATCAAAAGAGTACTATAGACGTAAATGGGTCCACACTAGGTGTGTTACTTACTTAAATGAATTCAAACGCTTGAGAAGCCTAACTAAGGAGCAGATATCTGAGGCTTATGACAAGTATTTGGTAAATATTGAGATTAACATTAAAGCAAATCCTTCAGACCTGTGGAGATATGTTCATTCTAAACAGGGGATGTCTCGCATTCCTCCTAATTTAAATGATGGTTCCAAAAACTTTGATTCTCCTCAAGATATCGTCGACGCTTTTGCTAATTTTTTTTCTAGTTTTTTTCATCCAAATACGTCGTCGGATGCTATTCATTATTCTTCAGGTAATCATCATTTGTCCTTCAATGTCGATAAGATCACTGAAGTTGATGTTATTGCTGTAATGTCAACCTACTCGAATAAAACTTCAGCAGGTGATGACCAAATACCGAGCTACTTAATCAGAGACTGTCGCTTTATATTTGCGGAACCTCTTACTTTCATAATCAACTTAGCCATCAGAACCCATATTTTTCCTAGCATGTGGAAGAAAACAATAATCTGTCCAATTCATAAAAAAGGTAACAAGAATTTGATTCAAAACTATCGTCCCATTTCGTTGCTGAATAATTTAGCAAAAGTACTCGAAAAAATTTTGTATAATACCATCTACAATAATACGCGGTCAATTATTTCCAGTAATCAACATGGTTTCGTCAAAGGAAGATCCACAACAACTAATCTAGCTGCTTTTACACAGTATGCTTCAAATATCCTTGATATTCGTAGACAATTAGATGTTGTTTACACAGACTTTTCTCGTGCTTTCGACTTGATAGATCACGAAATACTCCTTCATAAAATTTCTAATTTTGGTGCCACTCCTGGCTTGACAAGTTTACTCCGTTCTTACCTCACTGATAGAAATTGTTGTGTTCATTATAATGGCTTTTTCTCTTTCCAATTTATTGCTACATCCGGTGTGCCACAAGGCTCTAACCTGGGACCTTTGCTTTTTGTACTTTTCATTGATGAACTCATTCAGTCCTTTTCATGTCCAGTCTTGGCTTATGCAGACGACATTAAAGTTTTCAATCCCATTGCATCACTGGAAGATTCTGCCTTTTTCCAAAGAGACCTGGACTATATGACTAATTGGTGCATGAAAAACAAGCTGCATTTAGATACTGAAAAATGTTGTGTGATAAGTTTCACTCGCTGTCATTCACAGATCACATTTCCTTACAGCCTAAATGGTGTAATTCTCTCTCGAAATATGTCGACTGTTGATCTAGGGGTAACTCTCACTCACAATTTATCTGTTTTGGAACATATTAATGGCATCTGTACTTCTGCCAGTAGAACGCTTGGTTACATTATAAGAATTTCCAGATCTTTCAGGGACACTTCATTATTGAAAATCTTGTATTATGCCTTGGTGGTTAGTAAATACCTTAGTATGGTACCCACTCCACACATATCAAATATTAGCTATTGAAAGGATCCAGCGCCGATTTATGAAATTTTTATCCTTCAAAGTTGACAACTTTTATCCGGAGATTGGTATCGACAACGAAGGACTTCTTGAGCGCCATAATATGATTTCTTTATCTGAAAGGAGAGAATTTTTGTCTGCGAAATTTCTTTATCTTCTTCTCCATAACAAAATAGATTCTCCCTACCTGCTGTCTTGCATCAGATTCTTTGCTCCCAGACTTGCCTCCAGACATCATATGACCTTCCAGTTACCAACGCCAGATACGGATGTTTTAAGAAGATCTCCTGTCCACATCATGTGTCGCAATGCTGAACGTCATTATGAAGATATATTTATTTGAAATTTTGGATTTATTGAATTACCTATATTAATTTTTTTTTTATGTATATGCATATATTTTTTTGTCTTTTTTTGAATTTGTATTTTTCCCTGTAATTGGATTTCTGTTGGGAATATATATATATTATTATTATTATTATTATCATTAATGCGCATGAATCCGTCCTCAAATGCACTAAATTTTGCGTTTCCAGCGAGTTATCAGCGTTTTTCCTGAGTCTTGTTGAGAAATTTTTGATTTTGTAAATCTGCTCAGAAGCAAGATTTTGCCTCAGAAATGCATTATATGGCAGAATCTAGCACCAAATACATCATATTTCGTGTTTTTAGAGTGCCATTTACAGTTTTACAAACTTTGGTATAAGTCGAAATCACGCTTTTCCGCGCAGATTTTCACAATCAAAAAGTTTCATATTACTATTCAGGGCCTCATAATATGTATGAATTCATCATCAAAAACATCATATCTTGTGTTTTCAGAGCACTATCCGCAGTTATATGAAGTTTGAAATAAGTCAAAATTACCACATTCTGAGCAGTTTCAAAGTATCGCAAATCACATAAATCTATCCAATACAACATAATACGCATGAATCCGTCCTCAAATGCACAAAATTTTGCGTTTCCAGCGAGTTATTACCGTTTTTTCTAAGTCTCGTTGAGAAATTTTTGATTCTGTAAATCTGCCTAGAAGCAAGATTTTGCTTCAGAATTGCGTTATATGGCAGAATCTAGCACCAAATACATCATATTTCGTGTTTTTACAGTGCTATTCGCAGTTTTACAAACTTGAGAATAAGTCGAAATCACGCTTTTCCGCGCAGATTTTTACAATCAAAAAAATCATATTCCTACTCGGGACCTCATAATATGTATGAATCCATCAACAAAAACATCATATCTCGTGTTTTCAGAGCACTATCTGCAGTTATATGAAGTTTGAAATAAGTGAAAATCACCACATTCTGAGCAGTTTCAAAGTATCGCAAATCACATAAATTCATCCAATACAACATAATACGCATGAATCTGTCCTCAAATGCACAAAATTTTGCGTTTATAGCGAGTTATCAGCGTTTCTTCTGAGTCTTGGTGAGAAATCTTTGATCCTATAAATCTGCTCAAAAGCAAGATTTAGCTTCAGAAATGCGTTATATGGCAGAATCTAGCACCAAATACATCATATTACGTGTTATTAGAGTGCTATTTGCAGTTTTACAAACTTTGGAAAAAGTCGGAATCACGCTTTTCCGCGCGGATTTTCACAATCAAAAAGTTCATATTTCCATCCAGGACCTCATAATATGTTCGAATCCATCAACAAAAACATCATATCTCGTGTTTTCAGAGCGCTATCTGCAGTTATATGAAGTTTGAAATAAGTCAAAATTACCACATTTCTCAGCAGTTCCAAAGTATTGCAAATCATATAAATCTATCCAATTCAACATCATACGCATAAATCCGTCCTCAAATGCACATCATTTTGCGTTTCCAGCGAGTTATCAGGGTTTTTTCTGAGTCTCGTTGAGAATTTTTTGATTCTGTAAATCTGCTTAGAAGCAGGATTTTGCTTGAGAAATGCGATATATGGCAGAATCTAGCACCAAATACATCATATTTCGTGTTTCAAGAGTGCTTTTCGCAGTTTTACAAACTTTGGAATAGGTCAAAATCACGCTTTTCCGTGCAGATTTTCACAATCAAAAAGTTCAAATTCCTATTCAGGACCTCATAATATGTATGAATTCATCAACAAAAACATCATATCTCGTGTTTTCAGAGCGCTATCTGCAGTTATATGAAGTTTGAAATAAGTCAAAATTACCACATTCTCAGCGGTTTCAAAGAATCGCAAACCACATGAATCTATCCAATACAACATAATACGCATGAATCCGTCCTCAAACGCACAAAATTTTGCGTTTCCAGCGAGTTATCAGCGTTTTTTCTGAGTCTCGTTGGGAAATTTTTGATTCTATAAATCTGCTCAGAAGCAAGATTTTGCTTCAGAATTGCGTTATATGGCAGAATCTAGCACCAAATACATCATATTACGTGTTTTTAGAGTGCTATTTGTAGTTTTACAAACTTAAGAATAAGTCGAAATCACGCTTTTTCGCGCAGATTTTCACAATAAAAAAGTTCATATTTCTATTCAGGACCTCATAATATGTATGAATCTATCAACAAAAACATCATATCCCGTGTTTTCAGAGCGCTATCTGCAGTTATATGAAGTTTGAAATAAGTCAAAATTACCACATTCTCAGCAGTTTCAAAGTATCGCAAATCACATAAATCTATCCAATACAACATGATACGCATAAATCCGTCCTCAAATGCACATAATTTTGCGTTTCCAGCGAGTTATAAGCGTTTTCTCTGAGTCTTGTTGGAAAATTTTTGATTCTGTAAATTCGCTCAGAAGCAAGATTTTGCTTCAAAAATGCGTTGTATGGAAGAATCTAGCACCAAATACATCATATTTCATGTTTTTAGAAAGCTATTTGCAGTGTCACCAACTTTGGAATAAGTCGAAATCACGCTTTTCCGAGCAGATTTTCACAATCAAAAAGGTCATATTCCTATTCAGGACCTCATAATATGTATGAATCCATCAGCAAAAACATCATATCTCGTGTTTTCAGAGCGCTATCTGCAGTTATATGAAGTTAGAAATAAGTCAAAATTACCACATTCTGAGCAGTTTCAAGAATCGCAAATCACATAAATCTATCCAATACAACATAATTCCCAAGAAGCCGTCCTCAAATGCACAAAATTTTGCGTTTTCAGCGAATTATCAGCGTTTTTTCTGAGTCTCGTTGTGAAATTTTTGATTCTTTTAAATCTGCTCAGAAGCAAGATTTTGCTTCAGAAATGCGTTATATGGCAGAATCTAGCACCAAATACATCATATTTCGTGTTTTTAGAGTGCTATTCGCAGTTTTACAAACTTTGGAATAAGTCGAAATCACGCTTTTCCGAGCGTATTTTCACAATCAAATAGTCCATATTCCTATTCAGGACCTCATAATATGTATGAATTCATCATCAAAAACATCATATTTTGTGTTTTCAGAGCGCTATCTGCAGTTATATGAAGTTTGAAATGAGTCAAAATCCACATTCTGAGCAGTTTCAAATTATCGCAAATCACATAAATCTATCCAATACAACATAATACGCATGAATCCGTCCTCAAATGCACAAAATTTTGCGTTTTCAGCGAGTTATTACCGCTTTTACTGAGTCTCGTTGAGAAATTTTTGATTCTGTAAATCAACCTAGGAGCAACATTTTGCTTCAGAATTGCGTTATATGGCAGAATCTAGCACCAAATACTTCATATTACGTGTTTTTAGAGTGCTATTTGCAGTTTTACAAACTTTAGAAAAAGTCGGAATCACGCTTTTCCGCGCGGATTTTCACAATCAAAAAGTTCATATTTCTATTCGGGACCTCATAATATGTTTGAATCCATCAACAAAAACATCATATCTCGTGTTTTCAGAGCGCTATCTGCAGTTATATGAAGTTTGAAATAAGTCAAAATTACCACATTCTCAGCAGTTCCAAAGTATCGCAAATCATATAAATCTATCCAATCCAACCATTATACGCATGAATCCGTCCTCAAATGCACATAATTTTGCGTTTCCAGCGAGTTATCAGGGTTTTTTTCTGAGTCTCGTTGAGAAATTTTTGATTCTGTAAATCTGCTTAGAAGCAAGATTTTGCTTCAGAAATGCGTTATATGGCAGAATCTAGCACCAAATTCATCATATTTCGTGTTTTTAGAGTGCTTTTCGCAGTTTTACAAACTTTGGAATAAGTTAAAATCACGCTTTTCCGTGCAGATTTTCACAGTCAAAAAGTTCATATTCCTATTTAGGACCTCATAATATGTATGAATTCATCAACAAAAACATCATATCTCGTGTTTTCAGAGCGCTATCTGCAGTTATATGAAGTTTGAAATAAGTCAAAATTACCACATTCTCATCGGTTTCAAAGAATCGCAAACCACATGAATCTATCCAATACAACATAATACGCATGAATCCGTCCTCAAATGCACAAAATTTTGCGTTTCCAGCGACTTATCAGCGTTATCTCTGAGTCTCGTTGAGAAATTTTTGATTCTGTAAATCTGCTCAGGAGCAAGATTTTGCTTCAGAAATGCGTTATATGGCAGAATCTAGCACCAAATACATCATATTCCGTGTTTTGAGAGTGCTATTTGCAGTTCTACAAACTTTGGAATAAGTCATAATCACGCTTTTACGCGCAGATTTTCACAATCGAAAAGTCCATATTCCTATTCAAGACTTCATAATATGTATGAATCCATCAATAAAAACATCATATCTTGTGTTTTCAGAGCGCTGTCTGCAGTTATATGAAGTTTGAAATAAGTCAAAATTACCACATTCTGAGCAGTTCCAAAGTATCGCAAATCACATAAATCTATCCAAAACAACATAATACGCATGAATCTGTCCACAAATGCACAAAATTTTGCGTTTCCAGCGAATGATCAGCGTTTTTTCTGAGTCTCGTTAAGAAATTTTTGATTCTGTAAATCTGCTCCGAAGCAAGATTTTGCTTCAGAAATGCGTTATATGGCAGAATCTAGAGCCAAATACATCATATTACGTGTTTTTAGAGTGCCATTCGCAGTTTTACAAACTTTAGAATAAGTCAAAATCACGCTTTTCCGAGCAGATTTTCACAATCAAAAAGTTCATATTCCTATTCAGGACCTCATAATATGTATGAATTCATCAACAAAAACATCATATCTTGTGTTTTTCAGAGCCCTATCTGCAGTTATATGAAGTTTGAAATAAGTCAAAATTACCACATTCTGAGCAGTTTCAAGGTATCGCAAATCACAAATCACATAAATCTATCTAATACAACATAGTACGCATAAATCTGTCCTCAAAATGCACAAAATTCCGCGTTTCCAGCGAGTTATCAGCGTTTTTTCTGTATCTCGTTGAGAAATTTCTGATTCTATAAATCTGCTTAGAAGCAAGATTATGCTACAGAAATGCGTTGTATGGCAGAATCTAGCACCAAATACATCATATTACGTGTTTTCAGAGTGCTATTTGCAGTTTTACAACTTCAGAATGAGTTGAAATCACGCTTTTCCGCGCAGATTTTCATAATCAAAAAGTTCATATTCCTATTCAGGACCTCATAATATGTATGAATCCATCAACAAAAACATTATATCTCGTGTTTTCAGAGCTCTATCTGCAGTTATATGAAGTTTGAAATAAGTCAAAATTACCACATTCTGAGCAGTTTCAAAGTATCGCAAATCACATAAATCTATCCAATACAATATAGTACGCATGAATCCGTCCTCAGATGCACAAAATCTTGCGTTTCCAGCAAGTTAAAGCGTGTTCTATGAGTCTCGTCGAGAAATTTTTGATTCTGTAAATTCGCTTAGAGCAAGATTTGATTCAAAAATGCGTTATATGGAAGAATCTAGCACCAAAATATATCATATCTCGAGTTTTTAGAATGCTATTTGCAGTGTTACAACTTTGAAATGAGTCGAAATCACGCTTTTCCGCGCAGATTTTCACGATCAAAAAGTTCATATTCCTATTCAGGACCCCATAATATGTATGAATCCATCAGCAAAAACATCATATCTCGTGTTTTCAGAGCGCTATCTGCAGTTATATGAAGTTCGGAATGAGTCAAAATTACCACATTCTGAGCAGTTTCAAGAATCGCAAATCATATAAATCTATCCAATACAACATAATTCGCAAGAAGCCGTCCTCAAATGCACAAAGTTTTGCGTTTCCAGCGAGTTATCAGCGTTCTTTCTGAGTCTCGTTGAGAAATTTTCGATTCTGGTGAATCTGCTTAGAAGCAAGATTTTGCTTCAGAGATGCGTTATATGGCAGAATCTAGCACCAAATACATCATATTCCGTGTTTTCAGAGTGCTATTTGCAGTTTTACAAACTTTATCACGCTTTTCCGCGCAGATTTTCACAATCGAAAAGTCCATATACCTATTCAAGACCTCATGATATGTATGAATCCATCAACAAAAACATCATATCTCGTGTTTTCAGAGCGCTATCTGCAGTTATATCAAGTTTGAAATAAGTCAAAATTACCACATTCTGAGCAGTTTCAAAGTATCGCAAATCACATAAATCTAACCAATACAATATAATACGCATGAATCCGTCCTCAAATGCACAAAATCTTACGTTTCCAGCAAGTTAAAAGTGTGTTCTATGAGTCTCGTTGAGAAATTTTTGATTCTGTAAATTTGCTTAGAAGCAAGATTTTTGATTCAAAAATGCGTTATATGGAAGAATCTAGCATAAAATATATCATATTTCGTGTTTTTAGGAAGCTATTTGCAGTGTTACAAACTTTGGAATAAGTCGAACTCACGCTTTTCCGCGCAGATCTTCACGATCAAAAAGTTCATATTCCTATTCAGGACCTCATAATATGTATGAATCCATCAGCAAAAACATCATATCTCGTGTTTTCAGAGCGCTATCTGCAGTTATATGAAGTTCGAAATAAGTCAAAATTACCACATTCTGAGCAGTTTCAAGAATCGCAAATCACAATAAATCTATCCAATACAACATAATTCGCAAGAAGCCGTCCTCAAATGCACAGAGTTTTGCGTTTCCAGCGAGTTATCAGCGTTTTTTTCTGAGTCTCGTTGAGAATTTTTGATTCTGTGAATCTGCTTCGAAGCAAGATTTTGCTTCAGAAATGCGTTATATGGCAGAATCTAGCAACAAATACATTATATAACGTGTTTTTAGAGTGCTATTTACACTTTTACAAACTTTAGAATAAGACGAAATCACGCTCTTCCGCGCAGTTTTTCACAATCAAAAAGTTCATATTCCTATTTAGGACCTCATAATATGTATGAATCAATCAACAAAAACATCATATCTCGTGTTTTCAGAGCGCTATCTGCAGTTATATGAAGTTTGAAATAAGTCAAAATCACCACATTCTCAGCAGTTTCAATGTATCGCAAATGACATAAATCTATCCAATACAACATAATACGCATGAATCCGTCCTCAAATGCACAAAATTTTGCGCTTCCAGCGGGTTATCAGCATTTTTCTGAGTCTCGTTGAGGAATTTTTGATCCTGTAAATCTGCTCAGAAGCAAGATTTTGCTTCAGAAATGCGTTAAATGGCAGAATCTAGCACTAAATACATCATATTTCGTGTATTTATAGTCCTATTTGCAGTTTAACAAACTTTGGAATGAGTCGGAATCACGCTTTTCCGCGCAAATTTTCAAAATCAAAAAGTTCATATTCCTATTCAGGACCTCATAATATGTGTGAATCCATCAACAAGAACATCATATCTCGTGTTCTCAGAGCGCTATCTGCAGTTATATGAAGTGTGAAATAAGTCAAAATTACCACATTCTGAGCGGTTTCAAAGTATCGCAAATCACATAAATCTATCCAATACAACATTATACGCATGAATCCGTCCTCAAATGGACAAAATTTTGCGTTTCCAGCGAGTTATCAGCGTTTTTTCCGAGTCTCGTTGAGAAATTTTTGATTCTGTAAATCTGCTCAGAAGCAAGATTTTGCTTAAGAAATGAGATATATGGCAGAGTCTATCACCAAATACATCATATTTCGTGTTTTTAGAGTGCTATTTGCAGTTTTACAAACTTTGGAATAAGTCAAAATCACGCTTTTCCGCGCAGATTTTTACAATCGAAAAGTCCATATTTCTATTCAAGACCTCATAATATGTATCGATCCATCAACAGAAACATCATATCTTGTGTTTTCAGAGCGCTATCAGCAGTTATATGAAGTTTAAAATAAGTCAAAATAACCCCATTCTGAGCAATTACAAAGTATCTCAAATCACATAAATCTATCCAATACAAAATAATACGCATGAATCCGTCCTCAAATGCACAAAATTTTGCGTTTCCAGCGAGTTATCTGCGTTTTTTCTGAGTCTCGTTGAGAAATTTTTGTTTCTGTAAATCTGCTCAGAAGCAAGATTTTGCTTCAGAAATGCGTTATATGGCAGAATCCAGCACCAAATACATCATATTTCGTGTTTTTAGAGTGCTATTTGCAGTTTTACAAACCTTAGAATAAGTCGAAATTACGCTTTTCCGCGCAGATTTTCACAATCAGAAAGTTCATATTCCTATTCAGGACCTCATAATATGTATGAATCCATAGACAAAAACATCATATCTCGTGTTTTCGGAGCGCTATCTGCAGTTATTTGAAGTTTGAAATAAGTCAAAATTACCACATTCCGAGCAGTTTCAAAGTATCGCAAATCACACAAATCTATCCAATACAACATGATACGCATGCATCTGTCCTCAAATGCACAAAATTTGGCGTTTCCAGCAAAATATCAGCGTTTTTTCTGAGTCTCGTTGAAAATTTTTGATTCTGCAAATCTGCTCAGAAGCAAGATTTTGCTTCAAAAATGCGTTATATGCAGAATCTAGCTCAAAAAAACATCAGATCTCGTGTTTTTAGAGGGCTATTTGCAGTTTTACAAACTTAGGAATAAGTCGAAATCACGCTTTTCCGCGCGGATTTTCACAATCAAAAAGTTCATATTCCTATTCAGGACCTCAGAATATGTATGAATCCATCAACAAAAACATCATATCTCGTATTCTCAGAGCGCTATCTGCTGTTATATGAAGTTTGAAATAAGTCAAAATTACTACATTCTGAGCAGTTTCAAAGTATCGCAAATCACATAAATCTATCCAATACAACATAATACGCATGAATTCGTCCTCGAATGCACTAAATTTTGGCGTTTTAACCGAGTTATCAGCGTTTTCTCTGAGTATCGTTGAGGAATTTTTGATCCTGTATATCTGCTCAGAAGCAAGATTTTGCTTCAGAAATAAGTTATATGGCAGAATCTAGCACCAAATACATCATATTTCGTGTTTTTAGAGTGCTATTTGCAGTTTTACAAACTTTGGAATAAGTCGAAATCACGCTTTTCCGCGCAGATTTCCACAATCGAAAAGTCCATATTCCTATTCAAGACTTTATAATATGTATGGATCCATCAACAGAAACATCATATCTGGTGTTTTCAGAGCGCTATCAGCAGTTTTATAAAGTTTGAAATAAGTCAAAATAACCCATTCTGAGCAGTTTCAAAGTATCTCAAATCACATAAGTCTATCCAATACAACATAATACGCATGAATCCGTTTCAAATGCACAAAATTTTGCGTTTCCAGCGAGTTATAAGCGTTGAGAAATTTTTGATTATGTAAATCTGCTTAGAAGCAAGATTTTACTTCAGAATTGCGTTATATGGCAGAAACTAGCACCAAATACATCATATTCCGTGTTTTTAGAGTGCTATTTGCAGTTTTACAAACTCAAGAATAAGTCAAAATCACGCTTTCCCGCGCATATTTTCACAATAAGAAGTTCGTATTCCATTCAGGACCTCATAATATGTATGGATTCATCAACAAAAACATCATATCTCGTGTTTTCAGAGCGCTATCTGCAGTTATTTGAAGTTTGAAATAAGTCAAAATTACCACATTCTGAGCAGTTTCAAAGTATCGCAAATCACACAAATCTATCCAATACAACATGATACGCATGCATCTGTCCTCAAATGCACAAAATTTGGCGTTTCCAGCAAGTTATCAGCGTTTTTTCTGAGTCTCGTTGAAAAATTTTTGATTCTGCAAATCTGCTCAGAAGCAAGATTTTGCTTCAAAAATGCGTTATATGGCAGAATCTAGAACCAAATACATCATATTTCAAGTTTTTAGAGTGCTATTCGCAGTTTTACTAACTTAAGAATATGTCGAAATCACGCTTTTCCGCGCAGATTCTCACAATCAAAAAGTTCATATTCCTATTCAGGACCTTATAATATGTATGAATCCACCGACAAAAACATCATATCTCGTGTTTTCGGAGCGCTATCTGCAGTTATATGAAGTGTGAAATAAGTCAGAACTACCACATTCTGAGCGGTTTCAAAGTATCGCAAATCACATAAATCTATCCAATACAACATAATAAGCATGAATCTGTCCTCAAATGAACAAAATTCTGCGTTTCCAGCGAGTTATCAGCGTTTTTTCTGAGTCACGTTGAGGAATTTTTGATTCTGTAAATCTGCTCAGAAGCAAGATTCTGCTTCAGAAATGCGTTACATGGCAGAATCTAGCACCAAATACATCATATTTCGTGTTTTTAGAGTGCTATTTGCAGTTTTGCAAACTTTGGAATGTCGAAATCATGCTTTTCCGCTCGAATTTTCAAATCAAAAAGTTCATATTCCTATTCAGGACCTCATAATATGTATGAATTCATCAACAAAAACATCATATCTCGTGTTTTCAGAGCGCTATCTGCAGTTATATGAAGTTTGGAATAAGTCAAAATTACCACATTCTCAGCAGTTCCAAAGTATCGCAAATCACATAAATCTATCCAATACAACATAATACGCATGAATTCGTCCTCAAATGCACAAATTTTTCGCGTTTCCAGCGAGCTATCAGCGATTTTTCTGAATCTCGTTGAGAAATTTTTGATTCTGTTAATCTGCTCAGAAGCAAGATTCTGCTTCAGGAATGCGTTATATGGCAGAATCTAGCACCAAATACATCATATTTCGTGTTTTTAGAGTGCTATTTGCAGTTTTACAAACTTTGGAAAAAGTCGGAATCACGCTTTACCGCGCAGATTTTCACAATCAAAAATTCATATTCCTATTCAGGACCTCATAATATGTATGAATCCATCAACAAGAACATCATATCTCGTGTTTTCAGATCGCTATCTGCAGTTATATGAGATTTGAAATGAGTTAAAATTACCACATTCTTAGCGGTTTCAAAGTATCGCAAATCACATAAATCTATCCAATACAACATGATACGAATTAATCCGTCCTCAAATGCACAAAATTTTGCGTTTTCAGCGAGCTATCAGCGTTTTTTCTGAGTCTCGTTGAGAAATTTTTGATTCTGCAAAACTGCTCAGAGGCAAGATTTTGCTTTAGAAATGCGTTATATGGCAGAATCTAGCACCAAATACATCATATTTCGTGTTTTCAGAGTGCTATTTGCAGTTTTACAAACCTTAGAATAAGTCGAAATTACGCTTTTCCGCGCAGATTTTCACAATCAAAAATTCATATTCCTATTCAGGGACCTCATAATATGTGTGGATCCATCAACAAGAACATCATATCTCGTGTTTTCAGAGCGCTATCTGCAGTTATATGAAGTTTGAAATAAGTCAAAATTACCACATTCTGAACAGTTCCAAAGTATCGCAAATCACATAAATCCATCCAATACAACATTATACGCATAAATCCGTCCTCAAATGGACAAAATTTTGCGTTTCCAGCGAGTTATCAGCGTTTTTTCTGAGTCTTGTTGAGAAATTTTTGATTCTGTAAATCTGCTCAGAAGCAAGATTTTGCTCCAGAAATGAGTTATATGGCAAAATCTATCACCAAATACATCATATTTCGTGTTTTTAGAGTGCTATTTGCAGTCTTACAAACTTTGGAATGAGTCGAAATCACGCTTTTCCGCGCAGATTTCCACAATCGAAAATTCCATATTCCTATTAAAGACCTCATAATATGTATGAATCCATCAACAAAAACATCATATCTCGTGTTTTCAGAGCGCTATCTGCAGTTATATGAAGTTTGAAATAAGTTAATTACCACACTCTCAGCGGTTTTCAAACTATCGCAATTCACATAAATCTATCCAATACAACATAATACGCATGAATCCGTCCTCAAATGCACAAAATTTTGCGTTTCCAGCAAGTTATAAGCGTTTTTTCTGAATCTCGTTGAGGAATTTTTGATTATGTAAATCTGCTTAGAAGCAAGATTTTACTTCAGAATTGCGTTATATGGCAGAAACTAGCACCAAATACATCATATTCCGTGTTTTTAGAGTGCTATTTGCAGTTTTACAAACTTAAGAATAAGTCAAAATCACGCTTTTCCGCGCAGATTTTCACAATCAAAAAGTTCGTATTCCCATTCAGGACCTCATAATATGTATGAAATTCATCAACAAAAACATCATATCTCGTGTTTTCAAAGCGCTAACCGCAGTTATATGAAGTTTGAATGAGTCAAAATTACCACATTCTCAGCGGTTTCAAAGTATCGCAAATCACATAAATCTATCCAATACAACATGATAAGCATGAATCTGTCCTCAAATGCACAGAACCTTGCGTTTCCAGCGAGTTATCAGCGTTTCTTATTAATTTCGTTGAGAAATTTTTGATTCTGTAAATCTGCTCAGAAGCAAGATTTAGCTTCAGAAATGCGTTTATATGGCAGAATCTAGCACCAAATACATCATATTTCAAGTTTTTAGAGTGCTATTCGCAGTTTTACTAACTTTAGGATAAGTCGAAATCGCGCTTTTCCGCGCAGATTCTCACAATCCAAAAGTTCATATTTCTATTCAGGACCTAATAATATGTATGAATCCATCGACAAAAACATCATATCTTGTGTACTCGGAGCGCTATCTGCAGTTATATGAAGTGTGAAATAAGTCAAAATTACCACATTCTGAGCGGTTTCAAAGTATCGCAAATCACATAAATCTATCCAATACAACATAATACGCATGAATCTGTCCTCAAATGCACAAAATTCTGCGTTTCCAACGAGTTATCAGCGTTTTTTCTGAGTCACGTTGAGAAATTTTGATTCTGTAAATCTGCTCAGCAGCAAGATTTTGCTTCAGAAATGCGTTATATGGCAGAATCTAGCACCAAATACATCATATTCCAAGTTTTTAGAGTGCTATTCGCAGTTTTTACCAACTTTAGAATAAGTCGAAATCACGCTTTTCCGCGCAGATTCTCACAATCAAAAAGTTCATATTTCTATTCAGGACCTCATAAT
>OZ022324.1:35031509-35121216 GCA_963989225.1 Dromius quadrimaculatus | reverse complement strand
ATCCAGTACAACATAATACGCAAGAGTCCGTCCTCAAATGCACAAAATTTTGCGTTCCCAGCTAGTTATTACCGTTTATTCTGAGTCTCGTTGAGAAATTTTTGATTCTGTAGATCTGCCTAGAAGCAAGATTTTGCTTCAGAAATGCGTTATATGGCACAATCTAGCACCAAATACATCATATTTGTGTGTTTAGAGTGCTATATGCAGTTTTACAAACTTTTGAATAAGGCGAAATCTCGCTTTTGCGCGCTGATTTTCAAAATCAAAAAGTTTACATTCCTATTCTCGACCTCATGATATGTATGAATCCATCAACAAAAATATCATATCTCGTGTTTTCAGAGCGCTATCTGCAGTAATATGAAGTTTGAAATAAGTCAAAATTACTACATTCTCAGCGGTTTCAAAGTATCGCAAATCACATAAATCTATCCAGTACAACATAATACGCAAGAATCCGTCCTCAAATGCACAAAATTTTGCGTTTCCAGCTAGTTATTACCGCTTTTTCTGAGTCTCGTTGAGAAATTTTTGATTCTGTAAATCTGCCTAGAAGCAAGATTTTGCTTAAGAAATGCGTTATATGGCAGAATCCAGCACCAAATACATCATATTTCCTGTTTTTAGAGTGCTATTCGAGGTTTCACAAACTTGAGAATAAGTCGAAATCATGCTTTTCCGCGCAGATTTTCACAATCAAAAAAGTCATATTCCTATTCAGGACCTCATAATATGTATGAATCCAACAACAAAAATATGATATCTTGTGTTTTCAGAGCGCTATCTGCAGTTATATGAAGTTTGAAATAAGTAAAAATTACCACATTCTGAGCAGTTTCAAAGTACCGCAAATCAAATTCTTCTGAGTTTCGTTGAGAAATTTTTGATTCTGTGAATCTGCTCGGAAGGAAGATTTTGCTTCAGAAATGTGTTATATAGCAGGACCTAGCAACAAATACATCATATTTCGTGTTTTTAGAGTGCTATTTGCAGTTTCACAAACTTTGGAATAAGTCGAAATCACGCTTTTCCGTGCAAATTTTTACAATCAAAAAGTTCATATTCCTATTCAGGACCTCATAATATGTATGAATCCATCAACAGAAACATCATATCTCGTGTTATCAGAGCGCTATCTGCAGTTATATGAAGTTCGAAATAAGTCAAAATTACCACATTCTGAGCAGTTTCAAAGTATCGCAAATCACATAAATCTATCCAATACAACATAATACGCATGAATCTGTCCTCAAATGCACAAAATTTTGCGATTCCAGCGAGTTATCTGCATTTTTTCTGAGTCTCGTTGAGAAATTTTTGATTCTGTAAATCTGCTCAGAAGCTAGATTTTGCTTCAGAAAAGCGTTATATGGCAGAATCTAGCACCAAATACATCATATTACGTGTTTTTAGAGTGCTATTTGCAGTTTTACAAACTTCAGAATAGGACGAAATCACGCTTTCCTGCTTAGATTTTCACAATGAAAAAGTTCATATTCCTATTCAGGACCTCATGATATGTATGAATCCATCAACAAAAACATCATATCTCGTGTTTTCAGAGCGCTATCTGCAGTTATATCAAGTTTGGAATCAGTCAAAATTACCACATTCTCAGCAGTTTCAAAGTATCGCAAATCACATAAATCTATCCAATACCACATAATACGCATGAATCCGTCCTCAAATGCACAAAATTTTGCGTTTCCAGCGAGTTATCAGCGTTTTTCCTGAGTCTCGTTGAGAGATTTTTGATTCTATAAATCTGCTCAGAAGCAAAATTTTGCTTCAGAAATGTGTTATATGGCAGAATCTAGCACCAAATACATCATATTTCGTGTTTTCAGAGTGCTATTTGCAGTTTTACAAACATTGGAATAAGTCGGAATCACGCTTTTCCGCGGAGATTTTCACAATCAAAAAGTTCATATTCCTATTCAGGACCTCATAATATGTATGAATCCATCAACAAAAACATCATATCTTGTGATTTCAGAGCGCTATCTGCAGTTATATGAAGTTTGAAATAAGTCAAAATTACCACATTCTCAGCAGTTCCAAAGTATCGCAAATTACATAAATCTATTCAATACAACATTATACGCATGAATCTGTCCTCAAATGCACTTAATTTTGCGTTTCCAGCGAGTTATCAGCGATTTTTCTGAGTCTCGTTGAGCAATTTTTGATTCTGTAAATCTGCTCAGAAGCAAGATATTGCTTTAGAAATGCGTTATATGGCAGAATCTAGCACCAAATACATCATATTTAGTGTTTTTAGAGTGCGTTTTGCAGTTTTACAAACTTTGGAAAAAGTCGAAATCGCGCTTTTCCGTGCACATTTTTACAATCAAGAAGTTCATATTCCTATTCAGGACCTCATAATATGTATGAATCCATCAACAAAAACATCATATCTCGTGTTTTCAGAGCGCTATCTGCAGTTATATGAAGTTCGAAATAAGTCATAATTACCACATTCTGAGCAGTTTCAAAGTATCGCAAATCACATAAATCTATCCAATACAACATAATATGCATGAATCCGTCCTCAGATGAACTAAATTTTGCGTTTCCAGCGTGTTATCAGCGTTTTTTCTGAGCTTCGTTGAGATATTTTTGATTCTATAAATCTTTTCAGAAGCAAGATTCTGCTTCAGAAATGCGTTATATGGCAGAATCTAGCACCAAATACATTATATTACGTGTTTTTAGAGTGCTATTCGCAGTTTTACAAAGTTCAGAATGGGTCGAAATCACGCTTTTCCGCGCATATTCTTACAATCGAAAAGTTTATATCCCTATTCAGGGCCTCATGATATGTATGAATATATCAACAAAAACATCATATCCCGTGTTTTCAGAGCGCTATCTGCAGTTATATGAAGTTTGAAATAAGTCAAAATTACCACATTCTCAGCAGTTTCAAAGTATCGCAAATCACATGAATCGATCCAATACAACATAATACACATGAATCCGTCCTCAAATACACAAAATTTTTGCGTTTCCAGCGAGTTATCAGCGTTTTCTCTGAGTCTTGTTGAGAAATTTTTGATTCTGTTAATCTGCTCAGAAGCAAGATTATGCTTCAGAAATGCGTTATATGACAGAATCCAGCACCAAATACATCATATTACGTGTTTTCAGAGTGCTATTTGCAGTTTTACAAACTTTGGAATAAGTCGAAATCACGCTTTTCCGCGCAGATTCTCACAATCGGAAAGTTAATATTCCTATTCAGGACCTCATAATATCAACGCATTCATCAACAATAACATCATATCTTGTGTTTCCAGAGCGCTATCTGCAGTTATATGAAGTTTGGAATAAGTCAGAATGACCACAATCTGAGCAGTTTCAAAGTATCACAAATTAAATAAATCTATCCAATACAACATAATACGCATGAATCCGTTCTCAAATGCACAAAATTTTGCATTTCCAGCGAGTTATCAGCGTTTTTTCTGAGTCTCGTTGAGAAATTTTTGATTCTGTAAATCTGCTCAGAAGCAAGATTTTGATTCAGAAATGCGTTATATGCCAGAATCTAGCTCCAAATACATCATATTTTGTGTTTCTAGTGTGCTATTTGCAGTTTTACAAACTTTGGAATAAGTCGAAATCACGCTTTTCTGCGCAGATTTTCACAATCAAAAAGTTCATATTCCTATTCAGGACCTCATAATATGTATGAATCCATCAACAATAACATCATATCTCGTGTTTTCAGAGCGCTATCTGCAGTTATATGAAGTTTAAAATAAGTAAAAATTACCTCATTCTGAGCAGATTCAAAGTATCGCAAATCACATAAATCTATTCAATACAACTCAATACGCATGAATCCGTCCGCAAATGCACTATATTTTGCGTTTCCAGCGAGTTATCAGCGTTTTTTCTGAGTTTCGTTAAGAAATTTCTGATTCTATAAATCTGCTCAGAATCAAGATTTTGCATCAGAAAAGCGTTATATGGCAGAATCTAGCACCAAATACATCATATTACGTGTTTTTAGAGTGCTATTTGCAGTTTTACAAACTTTAGAATAAGTCGAAATCACGCTTTTCCGCGCAGATTTCCACAATCAGAAAGTTCATATTCCAATTCGGGACCTCATAATATGTATGAATCCCTCCACAAAAACATCATATCTCGTTGAGAAATTTTTGATTCTATAAATCTGCTCAGAAGCAAGATTTTGCTTGAGAAATGCGTTATATGGCAGAATCTAGCAACAAATACATCATATTTCATTCTGAGCAGTTTCAAAGTATCGCCAATCACATTAATCTATCCAATACAACATAATACGCATGAATCCGTCCTCAAATGCACAAAATTTTGCGTTCCCAGCGAGTAATCAGCGTTTTTTCTGTATCTCGTTGAGAAATTTCTGATTCTATAAATCTGCTCAGAAGCAAGATTTTGCTACAGAAATGCGTTATATGGCAGAATCTAGCACCAAATACATCATATTACGTGTTTTTAGAGTGCTATTTGCAGTTTTACAAACTTTGGAATGAGTCGAAATCACGCTTTTCCGCGCAGATTTTAACAATCAAAAAGTTCATATTCCTATTCAGGACCTCATAATATGTGTGAATCCATCAACAAGAACATCATATCTCATTTTTTCAGAGCGCTATCTGCAGTTATATGAAGTTTGAAATAAGTCAAAATTACCACATTCTCAGCGGTTTCAAAGTATCGCAAATCACATAAATCTATCCAATACAACATAATACGCAAGGATCCGTCCTCAAATGCACAAAATTTTGCGTTTCCAGCGAGTTATCAGCGTTTTTTCTGAGTCTCGTTGAGAAATTTTTGATTCTGTAAATCTGCTCAAAAGCAAGATTTTGCTTCAGAAATGCGTTATATGGCAGAATCTAGCACCAAATACATCATATTTTGTGTTTTTAGAGTGCTATTTGCAGTTTTACAAACTTTTGAATGAGTCGAAATCACGCTTTTTCGCGCAGATTTTTACAATCAAAAAGTTCATATTCCTATTCAGGACATCATAATATGTATGAATACATCAACAAAAACATCATATCTTGTGTTTTCAGAGCGCTATCTGCAGTTATATGAAGTTTGAGATAAGTCAAAATTACCACATTCTCAGCAATTTCAAAGTATCGCAAATCACAAAAATCTATCTATTACAACATAATACGCATGAATCCGTCCTCAGATGAACAAAATTTTGCGTTTCCAGCGAGTTATCTGCGTTTTTTCTGAGTCACGTTGAGAAATTTTTGATTCTATAAATCTGCTCAGAAGCAAGATTTTGCTTCAGAAATGCGTTATATGCCAGAATCTAGCACCAAATACATCATATTACGTGTTTTTAGAGTGCTATTTGCAGTTTTACGAACTTTAGAATAAGTCGAAATCACGCTTTTCCGCGCAGATTTTCACAATCAAAAAGTTCATATTCCTATTCAACACCTCATAATATGTTTGAATCCATCAACAAAAACATCATATCTCGTGTTTTCAGAGCGCTATCTGCAGTTATATGAAGTTTGAAATAAGTCAGAATTACCACATTCTCAGCAGTTTCATAGTATCGCAAATCACATAAATCTATCCAATACAACATAATACGCATGGATCTGTCCTCAAATGCACAAAATTTTGCGTTTGCAGCGAGTTATCAGCGTTTTTTCTGAGTCTCGTTGAGAAATTTTTGATCCTGTAAATTTGCTCAGAAGTAGGATTTTGCTTCAGAAATGCGTTATATATCAGAATCTAGCACCAAATACATCATATTTTGTGTTTCAAGAGTCCTATTCGCAGTTTAACAAACTTTGGAATAAGTCAAAATCACGCTTTTCCGCGCAGATTTTCACAATCAAAAAGTTCATATTCCTATACAGGACCTCATAATATGTGTGAATCCATCAACAAGAACATCATATCTCGTGTTTTCGGAGCGCTATCTGCAGTTATATGAAGTTTGAAATAAGTAAAAATTACCACATTCTGAGCAGTTTCAAAGTACCGCAAATCACATAAATCTATCCAATACAACATAGATTGATTACCTGTTCTATCTGTAAAAATGTCCTCAATATTGATTGTGTTGACATCACCACTTCTGAAGCTAGAAGAATCAATTCCTCTAAAATGGGCTTAAAATGGAATTGTAGTTCCTGTAAAACCCTTGCTAGTGATATTAACAGTTTAAAGTCCTTAATCGTGAGCCTACAAAATGATATTATATCTCTCAAAAATAAATGTGATGAATCATTTTCTAATAAACAGTTCCATCTACATATCACTGAATCTATTATTGGTGAAATAAATGATAGGCAAAAGAGATCTTGCAACATAATTATTTATAATTGCAATGAGATTGACGGTTCTGAGCAAAAAACTTTTGAAAATGACTGTAAAATCGTTGGCATGATTTTGGATAATTTACAAATAAATTCTCCTACAATAAAGCCGATACGGTTAGGTCGTGCAGATCCCACTAAAACAACACCTGGACCAATAAAACTGCAATTACCGTCAATTACCGATGTTGCGAAAATTTTTCAAAACATAAAAAGTATCAAGTCTATAAACTTTTTAAATCATTTATCTATTTCACGTGACAGAACTCCTATGCAAATTGAATATTTCAAATTTGTAAAACGTGATCTTGATGACCGTGTAGCGAAGGGTGAAAGCAACATCAAAATTAAATATATTAGTAACGTTCCCAAAATTATTTCGGAAAACTAATGCATCCCAACAGTTATCCAACCTATGTTTAATTCTATTATCAAAATTGCAGGGGCTTAAATTCTAAATGTAAGGATTTTTATGTTAATTGTTGTTCATTTAATTATGATATAGTTATATTAAGTGAAACTTGGCTTCATAACCCCGTCAATAATAGTGAAATCTTTTCTTCCAACTATAATGTTATTCGAAAAGACCGAGACTTTATAGCGTTGAGTAGATCAAAAGGCGGTGGTATCTTAATAGCTTTGAACCAGGATGTAGAATACGATATTTTGGATTCTTCACACATCACAAAAGTTTTTTCTGCTATAGACTTTCTTGCGTGTAGATGCCGTATTCGTAATTTTCGATTTATTTTGTGTGCTATTTATATTCCACCTAACATTGGCTGCAATGATTTTGTATTGTTCTTTGAAGCTTTAGAAATATTGCTTAATTGTAATGAGTTCTTATTATTTGTTGGGAACTTTAATACTCCCAATTTCATTGATATTGAATCAAATTCCACAAAGTCTCTTTGTCTTTCCAATTTTTGTAATCTACTTAATCTCCAAAATATTAATAATGTGGTAAACAAATTTGATGGTATTCTAGATCTTGTACTCACCAACTTTGATATCTCGCTTGAGATCCTAAAATGTGACTCTCCATTAATTCAAGAGGATTCCTATCATCCTGCAATTTGTTTTGAATTGAATAGTGTTGTAGATTCTAAGCGTTCTAAATTTTCTGTCAACAACAACAAGCCACGCTACAATTTCCGAAAGGCTAACTTCAACAGACTCTATGGAGACCTTTATTTATATGATTGGTCCAACTTGTCTCTGTTTGATAATGTTAACGAAGCCGTTCATGAGTTTTACAACATACTTTATAAAATATTGGATGATTCAGTACCTAAGTCTAAGCCGGTGAAATCAAATTTTCCGGTATGGTTCACTCCCGAAATAAGATACAATGTGAAATCAGAAGAGTACTATAGACGTAAATGGGTCCACACTAGGTGTGTTACTTACTTAAATGAATTCAAACGCTTGAGAAGCCTAACTAAGGAGCAGATATCTGAGGCTTATGACAAGTATTTGGTAAATATTGAGATTAACATTAAAGCAAATCCTTCAGACCTGTGGAGATATGTTCATTCTAAACAGGGGATGTCTCGCATTCTACCTAATTTAAATGATGGTTCCAAAAACTTTGATTCTCCTCAAGATATCGTCGACGCTTTTGCTAATTTTTTTTCTAGTTTTTTTCATCCAACTACGTCGTCGGATGCTATTCATTATTCTTCAGGTAATCATCATTTGTCCTTCAATGTCGATAAGATCACTGAAGTTGATGTTATTGCTGTAATGTCAACCTTCTCGAATAAAACTTCAGCAGGTGATGACCAAATACCGAGCTACTTAATCAGAGACTGTCGCTTCATATTTGCGGAGCCTCTTACTTTCATAATCAACTTAGCCATCAGAACCCATATTTTTCCTAGCATGTGGAAGAAAACAATAATCTGTCCAATTCATGAAAAAGGTAACAAGAATTTGATTCAAAACTATCGTCCCATTTCGTTGCTGAATAATTTTGCAAAAGTACTCGAAAAAATTTTGTATAATACCATCTACAATAATACGCGGTCAATTATTTCCAGTAATCAACATGGTTTCGTCAAAGGAAGATCCACAACAACTAATCTAGCTGCTTTTACACAGTATGCTTCTAATATCCTTGATATTCGTGGACAATTAGATGTTGTTTACACAGACTTTTCTCGTGCTTTCGACTTGATAGATCACGAAATACTCCTTCATGAAATTTCTAAGTTTACTCCGTTCTTACCTCACTGATAGAAATTGTTGTGTTCATTATAATGGCTTTTTTTCTTTCCAATTTATTGCAACATCCGGTGTGCCACAAGGCTCTAACCTGGGACCTTTGCTTTTTGTACTTTTCATTGATGAACTCATTCAGTCCTTTTCATGTCCAGTCTTGGCCTATGCAGACGACATTAAAGTTTTCAATCCCATTGCATCACTGGAAAATTCTGCCTTTTTCCAAAGAGACCTGGACTATATGACTAATTGGTGCATGAAAAACAAGCTGCATTTAAATACTGAAAAATGTTGTGTGATAAGTTTCACTCGCTGTCATTCACAGATTACATTTCCTTACAGCCTAAATGGTGTAATTCTCTCTCGAAATATGTCGACTGTTGATCTGGGGGTAACTTTCACTCACAATTTATCTGTTTTGGAACATATTAATAGCATCTGTACTTCTGCCAGTAGAACGCTTGGTTTCATAATAAGAATTTCCAGATCTTTCAGGGACACTTCATTATTGAAAATCTTGTATTATGCCTTGGTGGTTAGTAAATTGGAATATGCATCCTTAGTATGGTACCCACCCCACACATATCAAATATTAGCTATTGAAAGGATCCAGCGCCGATTTATGAAATTTTTATCCTTCAAAGTTAACAACTTTTATCCGGAGATTGGTATCGACAACGAAAGACTTCTTGAGCGCCATAATATGATTTCTTCATCTGAGAGGAGAGAATTTTTGTCTGCGAAATTTCTTTATCTTCTGCTCCATAACAAAATAGATTCTCCCTACCTGCTGTCTTGCATCAGATTCTTTGCTCCCAGACTTGCCTCCAGACATCATATGACCTTCCAGTTACCAACGCCAAATACGGATGTTTTAAGAAGATCTCCTGTCCACATCATATGTAGCAATGCTGAACGTCATTATGAAGATATATTTATTTAAAACTTTGGATTTATTGAATTACCTATATTGATTTTTTTTTCTATGTATATGCATATATTTTTTTGTCTTTTTTTGAATTTGTATTTTTCCCTGTAATTGGATTTCTGTTGGGAATATATATGTTTTTATTATTATCATTATTATTATTATTAATGCGCATGAATCCGTCCTCAAATGCACAAAATTTTGCGTTTCCAGCGAGTTATAAGCGTTTTTCCTGAGTCTTGTTGAGAAATTTTTGATTTTGTAAATCTGCTCAGAAGCAAGATTTTGCCTCAGAAATGCGTTATATGGCAGAATCTAAAACCAAATACATCATATTTCGTGTTTTTAGAGTGCTTTTTACAGTTTTACAAACTTTGGTATAAGTCGAAATCACGCTTTTTCGCGCGGATTTTCACAATCAAAAATATCATATTCCTATCCAGGGCCTCATGATATGTATGAATTCATCATCAAAGACATCATATCTTCTGTTTTCAGAGCGCTATCTGCAGTTATATGAAGTTTGAAATAAGTCAAAATTACCACATTCTGAGCAGTTTCAAAGTATCGCAAATCACATAAATCTATCCAATACAACATAATATGCATGAATCCGTCCTCAAATGCACAAAATTTTGCGTTTTCAGCAAGTTATTACTGTTTTTTCTGAGTCTCGTTGAGAAATTTTTGATTCTGTCAATCTGCCTAGAAGCAAGATTTTGCTTCAGAATTGCGTTATATGGCAGAATCTAGCACCAAATACATCATATTTCAAGTTTTTACAGTGCTATTTGCAGTTTTACAAACTTGAGAATAAGTCGAAATCACGCTTTTCCGCGCAGATTTTTACAATCAAAAAAATCATATTTCTATTCGGGACCTCATAATATGTATGAATCCATCAACAAAAACATCATATCTCCTGTTTTCAGAGCGCTATCTGCAGTTATATGAAGTTTGAAATAAGTAAAAATTACCACATTCTGAGCAGTTTCAAAGTATCGCAAATCACATAAATTCATCCAATACAACATATTATGCATGAATCTGTCCTCAAATGCACAAAATTTTGCGTTTCCAGTGAGTTATCAGCGTTTCTTCTGAGTCTCGGTGAGAAATTTTTGATCCTATGAATCTGCTCAGAAGCAAGATTTAGCTTCAGAAATGCGTTATATGGCAGAATCTAGCACCAAATACATCATATTACGTGTTTTTAAAGTGCTATTTGCAGTTTTACAAACTTAAGAAAAAGTCGGAATCACGCTTTTCCGTGCGGATTTTCAAATCAAAAAGCTCATATCCCTATCCAGGACCTCATAATATGTTTGAAACCATCAACAAAAACATCATATCCCGTGTTTTCAGAGCGCTATCTGCAGTTATATGAAGTTTGGAATAAGTCAAAATTACCACATTCTCAGCAGTTCCAAAGTATCGCAAATCATATAAATCTATCCAATTCAACATTATACGCAAGAATCCGTCCTCAAATGCACATCATTTTGCGTTTTCAGCGAGTTATCAGCGTTCTCTCTGAGTCTCGTTGAGAAATTTTTGATTCTGTAAATCTGCTTAGAAGCAAGATTTTGCTCAAAAAATGCGTTATATGGCAGAATCTAGCTCCAAATACATCATATTTCGTGTTTTTAGAGTGCTTTTCGCAGTTTTACAAACTTTGGAATAAGTCAAAATCACGCTTTTCCGTGCAGATTTTTACAACCAAAAAGTTCATATTCCTATTCAGGACCTCATAATATGTATGAATCCATCAACAAAAACATCATATCTCGTGTTTCCACAGCGCTATCTGCAGTTATATGAAGTTTGAAATAAGTCAAAATTACCACATTCTCAGCAGTCTCAAAGTATCGCAAATCACTTGAATCCATCCAATACAACATAATACACATGAATCCGTCCTCAAATGCACAAAATTTTGCGTTTCCAGCAAGTTATCAGCGTTTTTTCTGAGTCTTGTTGAGAAATTTTTTATTCTGTAAATCTGCCCAGAAGCAAGATTTTGCTCCAGAAATGAGTTATATGGCAGAATCTAGCACCAAATACATCATATTACGTGTTTTTAGATTGCTTGTTGCAGTTTTACAAACTTTAGAATAAGTCGAAATCACGCTCTCCCGAGCAGATTTTCACAATCAAATAGTTCATATTCCTATTCAGGACCTCATAACATGTATAAATCACTCAACAGAAACATCATATCTCGTTATTCCAGGGCGCTATCTGCAGTTATATGAAGTTTGAAATAAGTCAAAATTACCACGTTCTGAGCAGTTTCAAAGTATCGCAAATCACATAAATCTATCCAATACAACATAATACGCATGAATCCGTCCTCAAATGCACAAAATTTTGCGTTTCCAGCGAGTTATCAGCGTTTTTTCTGAGTCTCGTTGAGAAATTTTCGATTCTGTTAATCTGCTCAGAAGCAAGATTTTGCTTCAGAAATGCGTTATATGGCAGAATCTAGCACCAAATACATCATATTTCGTGTTTTTAGAGTGCTATTTGCAGTTCTACAAACTTTGGGATAAGTCATAATCACGCTTTTCCGCGCAGATTTTTACAATCGAAAAGTCCATATTCCTATTCAAGACCTCATAATATGTATGAATCCATCAACAAAAACATCATATCTCGTGTTTTCAGAGCGCTATCTGCAGTTATATGAAGTTTGAAATAAGTCAAAATTACTACATTCTGAGCAGTTTCAAAGTATCGCAAATCACATAAATCTATCCAATACAACATAATACGCGTGAATCTGTCCTCGAATGCACAAAATTTTGCGTTTCCAGCGAGTTATCAGCGTTTTTTCTGAGTCTCGTTGAGAAATTTTTGATTCTGTAAATCTGCTCAGAAGCAAGATTTTGCTTCAGAAATGCGTTATATGGCAGAATCTAGCACCAAATACATCATATTACGTGTTTTTAGAGTGCTATTTGCAGTTTTACAAACTTTAGAATAAGTCGAAATCACGCATTTCCGAGCAGATTTTCAAAATCAAAGAGTTCATATTCCTATTCAGGACCTCATAATATGTATGAATCCATCAACAAAAACATCATATCTCGTGTTTTCAGAGCCCTATCTGCTGTTATATGAAGTTTGAAATAAGTCAAAATTACTACATTCTGAGCAGATTCAAAGTATCGCAAATCACATAAATCTATCCAATACAACATAATACGCATGAATCCGTCCTCGTATGCACAAAATTTCAGCGTTTTAAGCAAGATATCAGCGTTTTCTCTGAGTATCGTTGAGAAATTTTTGATCTTGTAAATCTGCTCAGAAGCAAGATTTTGCTTCAGAAATGAGTTATATGGCAGAATCTATCACCAAATACATCATATTTCGTGTTTTTAGAGTGCTATTTGCATCTTTACAAACTTTGGAATAAGTCGAAATCACGCTTTTCCGCGCAGATTTTCACAATCGAAAAGTCCATATTCCTATTCAAGACCTCATAATATGTATGGATCCATCAACAGAAACATCATATCTTGTGTTTTCAGAGCGCTATCAGCAGTTTTATGAAGTTTGAAATAAGTCATAATAACCCCATTCTGAGCAGTTCCAAAGTATCTCAAATCACATAAATCTATCCAATACAACATAATACGCATAAATCCATCCTCAAATGCACAAAATTTTGCGTTTCCAGCGAGCTATCAGTGATTTTACTGAATCTCGTAGAGAAATTTTTGATTCTGTGAATCTGCTCAGAAGCAAGATTCTGCTTCAGGAATGCGTTATATGGCAGAATCTAGCACCAAATACATCATATTTTGTGTTTTTAGAGTGCTATTTGCAGTTTTACAAACTTTGGAATAAGTCGGAATCATGCTTTACCGCGCAGTTTTTCACAATCAAAAATTCATATTCCTATTCAGGACCTCATAATATGTATGAATCCATCAACAAAAACATCATATCTCGTGTTTTCTAAGCGCTATCTGCAGTTATATGAAGTTTGAAATAAGTTAATTACCACATTCTCTGCGGTTTCAAAGTATCGCAATTCACATAAATCTATCCAATACAACATAATACGCATGAATCCGTCCTCAAATGCACAAAATTTTGCGTTTCCAGCGAGTTATCAGCGTTTTTTCTGGATCTCGTTGAGAAATTTTTGATTATGTTAATCTGCTCAGAAGCAAGATTTCACTTCAAAATTGCGTTATATGGCAGATTCTAGCACCAAATACATCATATTCCGTGTTTTTAGAGTGCTATTTGCAGTTTTACAAACTAAAGAATAAGTCAAAATCACGCTTTTCTGCGCAGATTTTCACAATCAAAAAGTTTGTATTCCTATCCAGGACCTCATATTATGTATGATTTCATCAACAAAAACATCATATCTCGTGTTTTCAGAGCGCTAACTGCAGTTATATGAAGTTTGAAATCACACAAAATTACCACATTCTCAGCGGTTTTAAAGTATCACAAATCACATAAATCTATCCAATACAACATAATACGCATGAATTCATCCTCAAATGCACAAAATTTTGCGTTTCCAGCGAGTTATCAGCGTTTTTTCTGAAACTCGTTGAGTAATTTTTGATACTCTAAATCTGCTTAAAAGCAAGATTTTGCTCCAGAAATGCGTTATATGGCAGAATCTAGCACCAAATATATCATATTTCCTGATTTTAGAGTGCTATTTGCAGTTTTTCAAACTTGAGAATAAGTCGAAATCACGCTCTTCCGTGCAGACTTTTACAATCAGAAAGTTCATATTCTTATTCAGGACCTCATAATATGTATGAATACTTCAACAAAAACATCATATTTTGTGTTTTCAGAGCGCTATCTGCAGTTATATGAAGTTTGAAATAAGTCAAAATTACCACATTCTCAGTGGTTTCAAAGTATCGCAAATTACATAAATCTATCCAATACAACATAATACGCATGAATCTGTCCTCAAATGCACAAAATTTTGCGTTTCCAGCGTGTTATCAGCGTTTTTTTCTTAATCTCGTTGAGAAATTTTTGATTCTGTAAATCTGCTCAAAAGCAAGATTTTGCTACAGAGATGCGTTATATGGCAAAATATGGCACCAAATAAATCATATTTCGTGTTTTTAGAGTGCTATTTGCAGTTTTACAAACTTTAGAATAAGTCGAAATCACGCTTTTTCGCGCAGATTTTCATTATCAAGGAGTTCGTATTCTCATTCTGAACCTCATAATATGTACGAATCCATCAACAAAACATCATATCTCGTGTTTTCAGAGCGCTATCTGCAGTTATATGAAGTTTGAAATAAGTCAAAATTACCACATTCTCAGCAGTTTCAAAGTATCGCAAATCACATAAATCTGTCCAATACAACATAATACGCATGAATTCGTCCTCAAATGCACAAAATGTTTGCGTTTCCAGCGAGTTATCAGAGTTTTTTGAGTCTCGTTGAGAAATTTTTGATTCTGTAAATCCGCTCAGAAGCAAGATTTTGCTTCAGAAATTTGATATATGGCAGAATCTAGCACCAAATACATCATATTTCGTGTTTTAAGAGTGCTATTCGTAGTTTTACAAACTTTGGAATAAGTCGGAATCACGCTTTTCCGCGCAGATTTTCACAATGAAAAATTCATATTCCTATTCAGGACCTCATAATATGTATGAATCCATCAACAAATACATCATATCTCGTGTTTTCAGAGCGCTATCTGCAGTTATATGAAGTTTGAAATAGGTCAAAATTACCACATTCTCGGCCGTTTCAAAGTATCGCAAATCACATAAATCTATCCAATACAACATAATACGCATGAATTCTTCCTTAAATGCACAAAATGTTTTTGTTTCCAGCGAGCTATCAGCGATTTTTCTGAATCTCGTTGAGAGATTTTTGATTCTGTTAATCTGCTTAGAAGCAAGATTCTGCTTCAGAAATGTGTTATATGGCAGAATCTTGCACCAAATACATCATATTCCGTGTTTTTAGAGTGCTATTTGCAGTTTTACAAACTTTGTAATAAGTCGGTATTACGCTTTACCGCGCAGATTTGCACAATCAAAAATACATATTCCTATTCAGGACCTCATAATATGTATGAATCCAATAACAAAAACATCATATCTCGTGTTTTCAGAGCGCTATCTGCAGTTATATGAGGTTTGAAATAAGTCAAAATTACCACATTCTTAGCGGTTTCAAAGTATCGCAAATCACATAAATCTATCCAATACAACATAATACGCATGAATCCGTCCTCAAATGCACGAAATTTTGCGTTTTCAGCGAGTTATCAGCGTTTTTTCTGAGTCTCGTTGAGAAATTTTTGATTCTGTGAATCTGCACAGAAGCAAGATTTTGCTCCAGAAATGCGTTATATGGCAGAATCTATCACCAAATACATCATATTTCGTGTTTTTAGAGTGCTATTTGCAGTTTTACAAACTTTAGAATAAGTGGAAATTACGCTTTTCCGCGCAGATTTTCACAATCAATAAGTTCATATTCCTATTCAGGACCTCATAATATGTATGAATCCATCAACAAAAACATCATATCTCGTATTTTCAGAGCGCTATCTGCTGTTATATGAAGTTCAAATAAGTCAAAATTACCACATTCTGAGCAGTTTCTGAGTATCGCAAATCACATAGATCTATCCAATATCACATAATACGCATGAATCCGTCCTCAAATGCACAGAATTTTGCGTTTCCAGCGAGTAATCAGCGTTTTTTCTGAGTCTCGTTGAGAAATTTTTGATTCTGTAAATCTGCTCAGAAGCAGGGTTATTTGCTTCAGAAATGCGTTATATGGCTGAATCATGCACCAAATACATCATATTTCAGGTTTTTTGGAGTGCTATTTGCAGTTTTACAAACTTTGGAATAAGTCAGAATCACGCTTTTCCGGGCAGATTTGCACAATCAAAAAGTTCATATCTCTATTCAGGACCTCATAATATGTATGAATCCATCAACAAAAACATCATATTTCTTGCTTTTAGAGCGCTTTCTGCAGTTATATGAAGTTATAAATAAGTCAAAATTAACACATTCTCAGCGGTTTCAAAGTATTGCAAATCACATAAATCTATCCAATACAACATAATACGCATGAATCCGTCCTCAGAATTACAAAATTTTGCGTTTCCAGCGAGTTATCAGCGTTTTTTCTGAGTCTCGTTGAGAAATTTTTGATTCTGTAAATCTGCTCAGAAGCAAGATTTTGCTCCAGAAATGCGTCATATGGCAGAATCTAGCACCAAATACATCATATTTCGTGTTTTAAGAGTGCTATTTGCAGTTCAATAAACTTAAAAATAAGTCGAAATCACGCTTTCCCGCGCAGATTTTCACAATCGAAAAGTTTATATTCCCATTCAGGACCTCATAATATGTATGAATCCATCAACAAAAACAGCATATCTCGTGTTTTCAGAGCGCAATCTGCAGTTATATGAAGTTTGAAATAAATCAAAATTACCACATTCTGAGCGGTTTCAAAGTATCGCAAATCACATAAATCTATCCAATACAACATGATATGCATGAATCTGTCCTCAAATGCACAAAATTTTGCGTTTCCAGCGAGTTATTAGCGTTTTTTGAGAGTCTCGTTGACAAATTTTTGATTCTGTAAATCTGCTCAGAAGCAAGATTTTGCTTCAGAAATGCGTTATATGGCGGAATCTAGCACCAGATACATCATATTTCGTGTTTTTAGAGTGCTATTTGCAGTTTTACAAACTTTGAAATGAGTCGAAATCACGCTTTTCCGCGCGGATTTTCGCAATCAAAAAGTCCATATTCCTATTCAGGACCCCTTAATATGCATGGATCCATCAACAAGAACATCATATCTCGTGTTTTCAGAGCGCTATCTGCAGTTATATGAAGTTTGAAATAAGTCAAAATTACCACATTCTTAGCAGTTTCAAAATATCGCAAATCAAATAAATCCATCCAATACAACATGATACGCATTATTCCGTCCTCTAATGCACAAAATTTTTGCGTTTCCAGCGAGTTATCAGCGTTCTCTCTGAGTCTTGTTGAGAAATTTTTGATTCTGTAAATCTGCTCAGAAGCAAGGTTTTTGCTTCAGAAATGCGTTATATGGCAGAATCATGCACCAAATACATCATATTTCGTGTTCTTAGAGTTGCTATTTGCAGTTTTACAAACTTTGGAATAAATCGAAATCACGCTTATCCTCGCAGATTTTTACAATCAAAAATTCATATTCTTATTCAGGCCCTCATAATATGTACGAATCCATCAACAAAAACATCATATCTTGTGTTTTCAGAGCGCTCTCTGCAGTTATATGAAGTTTGAAATAAGTCAAAATAACCACATTCTCAGCAGTTTCGAAGTATCGCAAATCACATAATTATTCCAATACAACATAATACGCATGAATTCGTCCTCAAATGCACAAAATTTTGCGTTTCCAGCAAGTTATCAGCGTTTTTTCTGAGTCTCGTTGAGAAATTTTTGATTCTGTAAATCTGCTCAGAAGCAAGATTTCCCTTCAGAAATGCGTTATATGGCAGAATCTAGCACCAAATACATCATATAACGTGTTTTCAGAGTGCTATTTGCAGTTTTACAAACTTAAGAATTATTCGGAATCACGCTTTTCCGCACAGAGTTTCACAATCAAAAAGTTCATATTTCTATTCGGGACCTAATAATATGTATGAATCCATCAACAAAAACATCATATCTCGTGTTTTCAGAGCGCTATCTTTGGTTATATGAAGTTTGAAATAAGTCAAAATTACCATATTCTCAGCAGTTTCAAAGTATCGCAAATCACATAAATCTATCCAATACAACATAATACGCATTAATCCGTCCTCTAATGCACAAAATTTTTGCGTTTCCAGCGAGTTATCAGCGTTTTCTCTGAGTCTAGTTGAGAAATTTTTGATTCTGTAAATCTGCTCAGAAGCAAGGTTTTTGCTTCAGAAATGCGTTATATGGCAGAATCATGCACCAAATACATCATATTTCGTGTTTTTAGGGTGCAATTCGCAATTTTACAAACTCAAGAATAAGTCGAAATCACGCTTTTCCGCGCAGAGTTTCACAATCAAAAATCCATATTCTTATTCAGGACCTCATAATATGTATGAATCCATCAACAAAAACATCATATCTCGTGTTTTCAGAGCGCTATCTGCAGTTATATGAAGTTTGAAATAAGTCAAAATTACCACATTCTGAGCAGTTTCAAAGTATCGCAAATCACATAAATCTATCCGATACAACATAATATGCATTAATCCGTCCTCAAATGAACAAAATTTGGCGTTTCCAGCGAGTTATCAGCTTATTTCCTGAGTCTCGTTTGTTACAAAAATTTCGTCTGACGTCTTTTTTTTGTACAATTGTTCTCCCATTGCATACCCATGTCGCCATCTATGTAACAGATTCGCACTAATTCTGTAAAATAGTACGTGCGTATGACACTTGATTGAAGCGCTAACTTAGGGAGCTTGCGCGTCTGGTTCTTCCTCTCTTCCGTCCGAGCCGTTGTTGCAGATGGGTTGTTTTTGAGGAGTCTGTTGATTTTTCTTGTTGTTCTAAGTTTTGTGATTATTTTATTTAATTAGAATCAGTGTTATGATTTTGTAAGTATTTGTTTTATTATTTTTGTTCATGTTATTCCAAAGTTAGTATTATTTTTCTAGTGATTTCGTTTGAGGCGACCCGCGTGGTTAACCTTTTATTTTCCAAATTTATCTCTTTCATCCTTAGTTCTTTGTCAGTTTTTTGTGCTCAAAACCTTTTTACTACCTTGAGACTTTTATACCAAATTGATATTTTTGTTCTAAATTAATTTTTTCTAAATTTTACAATAGCGTAGGCAATATCTGTTCCGGTCGAAGGAGCTGGTCTTTTCCTCTTTGTGAGGTTATTATTGTTTGTTGTCCTTCCTCGGGAAGATTCGTTTAACTATTTCTGATGTTTTGTATTCAGATTAGTTTTGATAATCATTACTATTGATAGTGTTTCGTACACATGTTCTAGTTGCTACCTGCCCTAGTTTACCATACTTTTTCGTCTACAAGAGTAGACATTCTTTTTTTCAATTTACCGGTTTTTTGTATTTCTGTTTTAATTTTTTTTCTACTACCAAACGCGATCAGACGGATATCGATTCAATGATACGCGATTTCTTTTATATGTACACTCGAAGTAATGGAACCTACGAGATTTGTGGCTATCTTCGTTCCTCTCTTTACCTTTCCTCACCTAAGTATGTGTGATGTATGGATGATTAGTGAAAGTGGTTGATAATACATAATTTAACTATATTTTGGATCCAACGCGTTGCGGATTTGTCATTTAACAACTCGTAGTTTAGTTTCTTACGTTGTTTTTGTAGTTTTTTGTTTCCAAAGCTTAAAATATCTTGTTGTGGGCTTTAGTTCCCGTTTTTAAGCTGGAAAATCCTACGAGTTTGTGAAGATTGATCCAATTTTCTTAGTAACGAACCACGTTCGTGAATTTATTGACTCGTCGCTAATAAGTCCTTTTTCTTGTCCTGCTAGACTTTGTATTTTCTGTGTTTTTCTTCTCTTTAATGCTCAGCGTAGTTTTTTTCACTTTGTAAATTTTTAGTGCACTATTTAAAATCAGACAAATAAATAACTGACTGATTATTTTATTTAACTTTTACTAAATTTACAGTTTATTCGTTTTTTGATTGAATCTAAATTTATTCATTCAAGTTTAACGCTTCACGTTTGAAGAGAGCTCTCCAATTTTTGTATAGGAACCTCCTGTTCCAGTTGAATTGGATACTGGTTGGGTTGTTTGTTTTCAGTGTAAACTGCTAGGAATCTTAGGGACCAGTGGCCACTTGAGACTAGTTTTCTACCAACTTCAAATTAAGAAAAACATCAACACGTCTACGAATTTATGAAGAACACTAATATCTCCCGAAGTTGACGACCAAGCGCACGGCCAACCTTAACATCCTCAAGGACCGTTGGGTATTTATCAAAGCCCTATAAGACGCAAGATCAACTTTACTTAATTCAGGGAACGTTCTTGTCTGACGTTGTTTTTGTGGCTACCAATTCGACATCTATCTTCTCTGCCGATACTAGTCTTGAGTTCCGCCTGAAGAGGATATTTAGCTAGTTCTTGTAACGTAATTTTGAGCGTCTGTGACGTGCTCTCCAGTTCCCTTCTGGCTGATGCAGTGAGATTTTTTTTGTATAATAGCTTCAATCATTTTCATAAGTTACAAATTTTTTGAATTACAATTTTTGGAATTCTTTGCTTTAAATTAATAATAACTTTATTTAAAATTGATTTTAACGTCTATGCTTCATTCCTTTTTCGCTGTCGCTATTGTCTCCCAGAATAGTACCTTTTTCTCCTTTGATCATTTTCTGGGAGTGACGCCCATTTCCTATTTTTCAGGTAAAATATTTCTGGTGCCCTTATTAATAGCCAGCCTGGGTCTTTACTTTCAAGGTAGGATATTCCATTACTTAAATTTAGTGTCAATCAGCAGTACATTAAGTTTTTGCTACCAAATAGTGAAGAAACATTACCTTTTTTAATTTCCTACTGCCACCTTGGAAATAGGAAAAGGTACACTGGCGCCCAACGTGGGGCCCTTAGCTTTGTTCAGCCTTGAATTTTGTTGCAATTCAAATTAATATTTTTTTTGCTTCTCCAATTGGTTGCACAAACTTTGACATCGAGAAGAAAACTGGAAATATTTATCCTGAAATCTTTCTACTCTTACTCTTTTCTTTCTATCACTATTACTTTTCCTCTAGCATATGCAAGATACCCCTACAACTCCTTTTTGTGCCATTACTAATCAAATAAACTTTTCTGAGGTACATACCAAGATGAAGCCCGAATGCATCGAATACCTATCAGAGGATGAATTGTTATATGAACTAGGAAACCGAGGTGTTGAGATCAATAATTTGTCGGTGGATTCAAAACCTATATTGAGAGGATTGCTGCAAGTTGAAGGAATAAATGGGAATCCATCTCCTATACCACACAATTATATACCAGCCACTGAAAACGCGACATGTCAACAGAAGCTACTGGATTTACGCGGTAAGATAGCCCAAATCAATAATGATAATTCTTGTGCTATTTCGTTGCGATTAGATTACCTTTACAATCGCGTTTTACGTTTAAATTCAGTTCAACCTTGTCCAAACCTATTAGCTCTTATAGCTGATTTGCGAATACAGCTCGACAACTTTTCGCGATTACAAGCTCCTTTGGCTGAAGCCGATCTTATTTCTTTCAATAATCAATACGTATCCTTACCAAATTTTACACCACCGACCCCAGTAGAACATCAAACTTTGATTGACACCCCAAATTATTCTTCTTACGGTTTTTCACAATCTCTAAATGCACCACCACAAAGTCTATCTCTACGACAACCTATTTTTAATTTGACTGTTCCATCTCCAGTCGTTCCACCGTTAACGAATAATTCACAACCCACTTATTCTTTAGTTCCTGACGTCCATAAATGGAATTTAAAATTCTATGGTACCGGCAGTGTTAACTCTTTTCTAGACCGTGTAACAGAACTAGCTACTTTTCGAGGTGTTTCTTTAGCCAAATTACCTGAACATGCTAGCAAACCATTTACTGGACCTGCTTTAATTGGGTTTCGTGCAATTCGAGATGATATTCAATCATGGGATGATTTATGTTATCGCTTAAGACAAGCTTTTCTTGCATCAGATTATGAATCCGAACTTTGGCAAGAAATACAATCTCGTACTCAGGGTATTGATGAAAAAACCGAACTTTTTGTTGCCGTTTTGAAATCGTTGTGTAGCCGCCTACAAATTAAACCAGATGCTAAATCTTTTCTAACTTTGGTCTTACGAAATTTACAGCTTCGCTTTCAGCAGGATATCGCCGTTTTACAATCTCCTACCATCGAACATCTTATTAGTGTGTGTGAACTTAAAGAAAACACAGAACATAGGGTTGAAAAGTTCAAACCTCCACCTTCTCGTACAAATAAATTACTAGAGCCAGAGTTAGCTCACCAACGTCCCGCTGCATCTTCTTCTCGTGTGAATACTGTGCACACGACACCTTCTAAAAATCAAAATACTCGTAAGTGTTATAATTGTGGTGATCCAAATCATTTAGCGCCGCAATGCCCAAAGCCTCATAATAAGCATTGTTATAGTTGCGGTTATAAAAATGTCACTTGTTTTACATGCCAACATTGTTCAAAAAACTAATAGGATCGCGTTGTTTCAGTCGCCGACGCACACGATCTTTTATTAAGACTGACCGTTCAGCTTGGAATGACTGGCTGAAAACTGTAGCTAAATTCTGTAAAAGTCCTACCATTTCGCCTATTATTCATCATCCTAATTTAGACTCGCGACCTTTTGTTAAAATTCTTTTCGGAAAAACTCCTGTTGTCGCTCTATTAGATTCGGGTGCTAACGTTTCTGTACTAGGAAATAAAGGCATTTCTTCACTTTCTGCTGATAATATACCCCTTTTACCTTCTAAAGAACCTACTGTAACTACTGCAGATGGTGCTTCTCAACAAGTCAATGGAAAAGTTATTGTTCCTATCACTGCAGATTCAGTCACTCATTATATAGACTTTTCAATAGTTCCTGCCCTTGAACAATCTTTTATATTAGGTACCGATTTCTGGCAAACTTTTAATATTCATGTCAATTTCAAAGATAATTTATGGAATTCTAGGCCGACTATTAATTCTTTTAGTTCACTACATGATTCTACCGAATTAACTTCTTCTCAAACTGCTGCTCTACAAGTAGTCATAGATTCTTTCAAAGAACTTGGCTCAAAACCTCTTGGACGCACTCATTGTCTTACGTATTCAATTGATACTGGCGATGCCACTCCTATTAAACAACGATATCATTCTGTTTCTCCAGCTATGTTGTCCATCTTGCATCAAGAATTAGATAAAATGCTTGCACTCGGTGTAGTACGTTCTTCAAAAAGTGCTTGGTCGTCCCCCGTTCTAATCGTGAAGAAAAAATCCGGAGAGCCCCGTTTTGGTTTTGATGGCCGTAAACCTAATTCAGTTACCAAAAAGGATGCTTATCCTTTACCTTTAGTCAATGACATCTTGGATCGATTACGCGATGCTAACTATTTGTCTTCAATTGATTTAAAAAGCGCTTTCTGGCAAACTTCACTTGATGACGCTTCTTGTGAAAAAACCACCTTCACCGTGCCAAATCGAGGTTTATTTGAGTTCACGCGAACCGCTTTCGGTCTTACAAGTGCTCCTCAAGCCTTGCAAAGATTAATGGATGCCGTTCTTGGTCCACTTTTACATAAGTCTGTTTTCGTTTATTTGGACGACATTATAATTTGTACTTCCACCTTCGAAGAACACTTGTCAGTGCTCTTTGACATTCTTAATCGACTTAAAAATGCAGGTCTTACTATCAACTTTGGAAAATGTGAATTTTGTGAACCCTCTTTGAATAATCTTGGCTTCGTAGTTGACAAACAAGGATTACGTACCGACCCAGACAAGGTTGCCGCCATTAATAACTACCCTTTACCACGAACAGTTACGGAAATTAAACGATTTTTAGGTTTAGCTTCCTGGTATCGGCGTCTTGTACCTCAATTTTCATGTCTTTCAGCTCCTATCACTGCTTTAACTAAAGGAAAACGCAAATCTAATATTGTTACTTGGGATCAAGAAGATCTTCAAGCTTTCGATAAATTAAAATCTTCACTCACTTCTTCACCTGTTCTGGCTAGTCCAGATTTTACGAAACCATTTACCATTCAAACTGATGCTTCAAATTACGGCATAGCCGCTGTATTATCTCAAGATTCCTCTGGCGAAGAACATGCCATTGCTTATGCAAGTCGTACTCTTACGCGCACTGAACGTAATTACTCAGTTACTGAACGCGAATGTTAAGCCGTTCTTTTCGTTATTACCAAATTTCGTCCTTATGTCGAAGGTACTTCTTTTACTGTTATTACTGACCATTATCCACTATTATGGCTTATGAGAATGCAGGATACCACAGGTAAACTTGCTCGTTGGGCTGTTAAGCTCCAACAGTTTGATTTTCAACTCTTAAATAGACCTGGAAAACTAAATACTGTCCCAGATGCTCTTTCACGTGCTCAATTAACAATTCCAACTTCATTTGTACCAGCCGATAACTCAGATCCATGGTATATAAATCTTCGTACTTCAATTCTTGCTTCTCCTTCTGATTATCCAGGATGGCGTGTAGAGGACCATACAATTTATAAACTTGTTCCGCGGAACCGTGCTGTTAGTTCATCTCCATGGAAAATAGTCGTTCCCTCAGATCTAAGGGATGAAATTCTTAAAGAAGCTCACTCTGCTACTACTTCTGGTCATTTTGGCGTATTTAAAAACCTTCTCAATTACCTTCTTTAGGCCATATGGGAGAGCCTAAGAAAATTAACTATCCTTGGCAGGCCATCGCCATTGATTTAATGGGTCCTTTTCCTCGTTCATCACATGGGAATATGCATTTAGTAGTAGTATCAGATTGGTTTTCAAAATTTCTTTTATTATTTCCACTTTGTCAAGCTAATTCTAAAAGTATTACTACTATTCTAGAACGTGATGTCTTTCTTCTCTTTGGAGTCCCTCAAATTGTAATTTGTGATAATGGTACTCAGTTCAATTGTGACGAGTTTCGTCGTTTGCTGAAAAAATATCAAGTTCCAAAATTTGGTACAATGCTAAATACCACCCGCAAGTAAATTTTGTAGAACGCACCAATAGAATCATTAAGACCGCTATTCGATCCTTTATTAAAGACAACCACCGCGCTTGGGATGTAAATTTACCCCAAATTGGTCAAGCAATACGTACTTCTGTTCACGAAGTTACTGGTTTTACTCCAGCATATCTTAACTTTGGCCGTCACGTACCCTTATCCGGAACTTTTTACTCCACTCCACCTGATACCATTTTATCTGATACTCCAGCTAATTCATTTAAAGAATTGCATACCAATTTCCAACTAGTTCAGAAGAAAATTATATCTTCATATGACCGCTCCGCTAAACGTTATAACCTTCGTAAATGTTCTTTAGAATTCTTTGTAGGTGATTCAGTTTGGAAACGTAATTACGTACTTTCTGATGCTACCAAACATTTCTCTGCCTCTTTAGCTCCTAAATATATTCCTTGTGTAATACACAAGAAAATTTCTAAATTAGTTTATCAACTTCACGACCTAAATGGCCGCGACTTAGGACGTTGGCACATAAAAGACCTAAAGCCTCATCCTTCTGATGATGATAATTCTTCAAATCAATAGTTTTGTTACAAAATATTTTACATTTTTTTAAAATTCTTTTTACACATATTTCGTTACGTCCCAAATCGACCCCAACTTATAATTTGCTACCTCCTATTTCGACCCTATTCTTAGAAATTTTTCTTTTCAAGAAAAATTCCTTTTTCGTGGAGGGGCAGTGTTACAAAAATTTCGTCTGACGTCTTTTTTTTTGTACAATTGTTTTCCCATTGCATACCCATGTCACCATCTATGTAACAGATTCGCACTAATTTTGTAAAATAGTACGTGCGTATGACACTTGATTGAAGCGCTAACTTAGGGAGCTTGCGCGTCTGGTTCTTCCTCTCTTCCGTCCGAGCCGTTGTTGCAGACGGGTTGTTTTTGAGGAGTCTTGTGATTTTTCTTGTTGTTCTAGATTTTGTGATTATTTCATCTAATTAGAATCAGTGTTATGATTTTGTAAGTATTTGTTTTATTATTTTTGTTCATGTTATTCCAAAGTTAGTATTATTTTTCTAGTGATTTCGTTTGAGGCGACCCGCGTGGTTAACCTTTTATTTTCCAAATTTATCTCTTTCATCCTCAGTTCTTTGTCAGTTTTTTGTGCTCAAAACCTTTTTACTACCTTGAGACTTTTATACTAAATTGATATTTTTGTTCTAAATTTATTTTTTCTAAATTTTACAATAGCGTAGGCAATATCTGTTCCGGTCGAAGGAGCTGGTCTTTTCCTCTTTGGGAGGTTATTATTGTTTGTTGTCCTTCCTCGGGAAGATTCGTTTAACTATTTCTGATGTTTTATATTCAGATTAGTTTTGATAATCATTACTATTGATAGTGTTTCGTACACATGTTCTAGTTGCTACCTGCCCTAGTTTACCATACTTTTCCGTCTACAAGAGTAGACATTCTTTTTTTCAATTTACCGGTTTTTTGTATTTCTGTTTTAAATTTTTTTTCTACTACCAAACGCGATCAGGCGGATATCGATTCGGTGATACGCGATTTCTTTTATATGTACACTCGAAGTAATGAAACCTACGAGATTTGTGGCTATCTTCGTTCCTCTCTTTACCTTTCCTCACCTAAGTATGTGTGATGTATGGATGATTAGTGAAAGTGGATGATAATACATAATTTAACTATATTTTGGATCCAACGCGTTGCGGATTTGTCATTCAACAACTCGTAGTTCAGTTTCTTACGTTGTTTTTGTAGTTTCTTGCTTTCAAAGCTCAAAATATTTTGTTGTGGGCTTTAGTTCCCGTTTTTAAGCTGGAAAATCCTACGAGTTTGTGAAGATTGATCCAATTTTTTTAGTAACGAACCACGTTCGTGAATTTATTGACTCGTCGCTAATAAATCCTTTTTCTTGTCCTGCTAGACTTTGTATTTTCTGTGTTTTTCTTCTCTTTAATGCTCAGCGTAGTTTTTTTTACTTTGTAAATTTTTAGTGCACTATTTAAAATCAGACAAATGTATAACTGACTGATTATTTTATTTAACTTTTACTAAATTTACAGTTTATTTTGATTCTATAAATCTGCTCAGAAGCAAAATTTTGCTTCTGAAATGCGTTATATAGCAGAATCTAGCACCAAATACATCATATTACAAGTTTTTAGAGTGCTATTTGCAGGTTTACAAACTTTGGAGTAAGTCGAAATCACGCGTTTCCGCGCAGATTTTCACGATCAAAAAGATTATATTCCTATTCAGGACCTCATAATATGTATGAATCCATCAACAAAAACATCATATCTCGTGTTTTCAGAGCGCCATCTGCAGTTATATGAAGTTTGAAACAAGTCAAAATTACCACATTCTCAGCAGTTTCAAAGTATCGCAAATCACATAAATCTATCCAATACAACATAATACGCATGAATCCGTCCCCAAACGCATAAAATTTTGCGTTTCCAGCAAGTTATCAGCGTTTTTTTCTGAGTCTCGTTGAGAAATTTTTGATTCTGTAAATCTGCTCAGAAGCAAGATTTTGCTTCAGAAATGCGTTATATGGCAGAATCTAGAACCAAATACATCATATTCCGTGTTTTTAGAGTGCTATTTGAAGTTTTACAAGCTTTAGAATAAGTCGGAATTACGCTTTTCCACACAGATTTTCACGATCAAAAAGTTCATATTCCTATTCAGGACCTTATAATATGTATGAGTCCATCAACAAAAACATCATAACTCGTGTTTCCAGAGCGCTATCTGCAGTTATATGAAGTTTGAAATAAGTCAAAATTACCACATTCTAAGCAGATTTGAAGTATCGCAAATCACATAAATCTATCCAATACAACATAATACGCATGAATCCGTCCTCAAATGCACAAAATTTGGTGTTTCCAGCGAGTTATCAGCGTTTTTTCTGAGTCTCGTTGAGAAATTTTTGATTCTGTAAATCTGCTCACAAGTAAGATTTTGCTTTAGAAATGCGTTATGTGGCAGAATCTAGCACCAAATACATCATATTCCGTGCTTTTAGAGTGCTATTTGCAGATTACACACTTCAGAATAAGTCGAAATCACGCTTTTCCGCGCAGATTTTCACAATCAAAAAGTTCATATTCCTATTCAGGACCTCATAATATGTATGAATTCATCAACAAAATCATCATATCTTGTATTTTCAGAGCGCTATCTGCTGTTATATGAAGTTTGAAATAAGACAAAATTACTACATTCTGAGCAGTTTCAAAGTATCGCAAATCACATAAATCTATCCAATACAACATAATACGCATGAATCTGTCCTCAAATGCACAAAATTTTGCGTTTCCAGCGAGTTATCAGGGTTTTTTATGAGTCTCGTTGAGAAATTTTTGATTCTGTTAATCTGCTCACAAGCAAGATTTTGCTTGAGAAATGCGTTATATGGCAGAATCCAGCCCCAAATACATCATATTACGTTCTTTGAGAGTGCTATTTGCAGTTTTACAAACTCTCGAAAAAGTCGAAATCACGCTTTTCCGCGCAGATTTTCACAATCAAAAAGTTCATATTCCTATTCAGGACCTCATAATATGTATGAATCCATCAACAAAAACATCATATCTCGTGTTTTTAGAGCGCTATCTGCAGTTAGATGAAGTTTGAAATAAGTCAAAATTACCACATTCTCAGCGGTCTCAAAGTATCGCAAATCACATAAATCTATCCAATACAACATAATACGCATGAATCCGTCCTCAAATGCACCAAATTTTGCGTTTATAGCGAGTTATCGGCGTTTTTTCTGAGTCTCGTTGAGAAATTTTTGAATCTGTAAATCTGCTCAGAAGCAAGATTTTGCTTCAGAAATGCGTTATATGGCAGAATCTAGCATCAAATACATCATATTTCGTGTTTTCAGAGTGCTATTTGCAGTTTTACAAACTCAAGAATAAGTCGGAATTACGCTTTTTCGCGCCGATTTTCACAATCAAAAAGTTCATATTCCTATTCAGGACCTCATAATATGTATGAATCCATCAACAAAAACATCATATCTCGTATTTCCAGAGCGCTATCTGAGTTATATGAAGTTTGGAATAAGTCAAAATTACCACATACTGAGCAGATTAAAAGTATCGCAATTCACATAAATCTATCCACTACAACATAATACGCATGAATCCGTCCTCAAATGCACAAAATTTGGTGTTTCCAGCGAGTTATCAGCGTTTTTTCTGAGTCTCGTTGAGAAATTTTTGATTCTGTAAATCTGCTCAGAAGTAAGATTTTGCTTGAGAAATGCGTTATGTGGCAGAATCTAGCACCAAATACATCATATTCCGTGTTTTTAGAGTGCTATTTGCAGATTACAAACTTTAGAATAAGTCGAAATCACGCTTTTCCGCGCAAATTTTTACAATCAAAAAGTTCATATTCCTATTCAGGACCTCATAATATGTATGAATCCATCAACAAAAACATCATATCTCGTGTTCTCAAAGCGCTATCTGCAGTTATATGAAGTTTGAAATAAGTCAGAATTACCACATTCTGAGCAGTTTCAAAGTATCGCAAATCACATAAATCTATCCAATACAACATAATACGCATGAATCCGTCCTCAAATGCTCAAAATTTTGCGTTTCCTGGGAGTTATCAGCGTTTTTTCTGAGTCTCGTTGAGAAATTTTTGATTCTATAAATCTGCTCAGAAGTAAGATTTTGCTTCAGAAATGCGTTATATGGCAGAATCTAGCGCCAAATTGATCATATTACGTGTTTTTAGAGTGCTATTTGCAGTTTTACAAACTTCAGAATAAGTCGAAATCACGCTTTTCTGCGCCGATTTTCACAATCAAAAAGTTTATATTCCTATTCAGGACCTCATAATATGTAATAATCCATCAACATAAACATAATATCCCGTGTTTTCAGAGCGCTATCTGCAGTTATATGAAGTTTGAAATAAGTCAAAATTACCACAATCTCAGCGGTTTCAAAGTATCGCAAATCACATAAATCTATTGAATACAACATAATACGCATGAATCCGTCCTCAAAAGCACAAAATTTAGCGTTTCCAGCGAGTTATCAGCGTTTTTTCTGAGTCTCGTTGAGAAATTTTTGACGCTGTAAATCTGCTCAGATGCAAGATTTTGCTTCAGAAATGCGTCATATGGCAGAATCTAGCACCAAATACATGATATTACGTGTTTTTAGAGTGCTATACGCAGATTTACAAACTTTGGAATAAGTCGAAATCACGCTTTTCTGCGCAGAGTTTTACAATCAAAAAGTTCACATTTCTATTCAGGACCTCATGATATGTATGAATCCATCAACAAAAACATCATGTCTCGTGTTTTCAGAGCGCTATCCGCAGTTATATGGAGTTTGAAATAAGTCAAACTACCACATTCTCAGCGGTTTCAAAGTATCGCAAATCACATAAATCTATCCAATACAACATAATACGCATGAATCCGTCCTCAAATGCACAAAATTCTGCGTTTCCAGCGAGTTATCAGCGTTTTTTCTGAGTCTCGTTGAGAAATTTTTGATTCTATAAATCTGCTCAGAGGTGAGATTTTGCTTTAGAAATAAGCTATATGGCAGAATCTAGCACTAAAAACATCATATTTCGTGTTTTTAGAGTGCTATCTGCAGTTTTACAAGCTTTGGAATGAGTCGAAATCACGCTTTTCTGCGCTGATTTTCACAATCAAAAAGTTTATATTCCTATTCAGGACCTCATAATATGTAGGAATCCATCAACAAAAACATCATATCAGTTTTCAGAGCGCTATCCGCAGTTATATGAAGTTTGAAATAAGTCAAAATTACCACATTCTCAGCAGTATCAAAGTATCGCAAATTACATGAATCTATCCAATAAAGCATAATACGCATGAATCAGTCATCAAATGCACAATATTTTCGCGTTTCCAGCGAGTTATCAGCGTTTTTTCTGAGTCTCGTTGAAAAATTTTTGATTCTGTAAATCTGCTCAGGAGCAAGATTTTGCTTCAGAAATGCGTTATATGGCAGGATCTAGCACCAAATACATCATATTACGTGTTTTTAGAGTGCTATTTGCAGTTTCACAAACTTTAGAATAAGTCGAAATCACGCTTTTCCGCGCAGATTTTTACAATCAAAAAGTCCATATTCCTGTTCAGGACCTCATAACATGTATGAATTCATAAACAAAAATATCATATCTCGTGTTTTCAGAGCGCTATCTGCAGTTATATGAAGTTTGAAATAAGTCAAAATTACCACATTCTCAGCGGTTTCAAAGTATCGCAAATCACATAAATCTATCCAATACAACATAGCACAAAATTTTGCGTTTTCAGCGAGTTATCAGCGTTTTTTCTAAGTCACGTTGAGAAATTTTTGATTCTATAAATCTGCTCAGAAGCAAAATTTTGCTCCAGAAATGCGTTATATGGCAGAATCTAGCATCAAATACATCAAATTTTGTGTTTTTAGAGTGCTATTTGCAGTTTTACTAACTTTGGAATAAGTCAAAATTACGTTTTTCCGCGCAGATTTTCACAATCAAAAAGTTTATATTCAAATTCAGGACCTCATAATATGTATGAATCCATCAACAAAAACATCATATCTTGTGTTTTCTGAGCGCTATCTGCAGTTATATGAAGTTTGAAATGAGTCAAAATTACCACATTCTCAGCGGTTTCAAAGTATCGCAAATCACATAAATCTATCCAATACAACATAATACGCATGAATCCGTCCTCAAATGCACAAAATTTTGCGTTTTAGCGAGTTATCAGCGTTCATTCTGAGTCTCGTTGAGAAATTTTTGATTCTGTAAATCTGCTCAGAAGCAATATTTTGCTTTAGAAATGCGTTATATGGCAGAATCATGCACCAAATACATCATATTTCGTGTTCTCAGAGTTGCTATTTGCAGTTTTACAAACTTTGGAATATGTCGAAATCACGCTTTTCCGCGCAGATTTTGACAATCAAAAAGTTAATATTCCTATTCAGGACCTCATAATATGTATGAATCCATCAACAAAAACATCATATCTCGTATTTTCAGAGCGCTATCTGCTGTTATATGAAGTTTAAAATAAGTCAAAATTACTACATTCTGAGCAGTTTCAAAGTATCGCAAATCACATAAATCTATCCAATACAACATAATACGCATAAATCTGTCTTCAGATGCACAAAATTTTGCGTTTCCAGCGAGTTATCAGCGTTTTTTCTGAGTCTCGTTGAGAAATTTTTGAATCTGTTAATCTGCTCAGAAGCAAGATATCGCTTCAAAAATGTGTTATATGGCAGAATCTAGCTCCAAATACATCATATTACGTGTTTTTAGAGTGATATTCGCAGTTTCACAAACTTTCGAATAAGTCGGAATAACGCTTTTCCGCGCAGATTTTCACAATCAAAAAGTTGATATTCCTATCTAGGACCTCATGATATGTATGAATCCATCAACGAAAACATCATATCTCGTGTTTTCAGGGCGCTATCTGCAGTTATATGAAGTTTTTGAATAAGTCAAAATTACCACATTCTCAGTAGTTCCAAAGTATCGCAAATCACATAAATCAAACCAATACAACATAATTTGCATGAATCCGTCCTCAAATGCACAAAATTTTGCGTTTCCAGCGAGTTATCAGCGTTTTTTCTGAGTCTTGTTGAGAAATTTCTGATTCTCTAAATCTGCTCAGAAGCAAGATTTTGCTTCAGAAATGCGTTATATGCAGAATCTAGCACCAAATACATCATATTTTGTGTTTATAGAGTGTCATTCGCAGTTTTACAAACTCTGGAATAAGTCGAAATCACGCTTTCCCGCGCAGATTTTCACAATCAAAAAGTTCATATTCCTATTCAGGAACTCATAATATGTATGAATCCATTAACAAAAACATCATATCTTGTGTTTTCAGAGCGCTATCTGCAGTTATATGAAGTTTGAGATAGGTCAAAATTACCACATTCTGAGCAGTTTCAAAGTATTGCAAATCACATTAATCTATCCAATACAACATAATACGCATGAATCCGTCCTCAAAATGCACAAAATTTTGCGTTTCCAGCTAGTTATCAGCGTTTTTTCTGAGTCTCGTTGAGAAATTTTTGATTCTGTAAATCTGCTCGGAAGCAAGATTTTTGTTCAGAAATGCGTTATATGGCAGAATCTAGCACCAAATACATCATATTACGTGTTTTAAGAGTGCTATTTGCAGTTTTACAAACTTTAGAATGAGTCGGAATCACGCTTTTCCGCGCAGATTTTTACAATCAAAAAGTTCATATTCCTATTCAGGACCTCATAATATGTATGAGTCCAGCAACGTAAACATCATATCTCGTGTTTCCAGAGCGCTATCTGCAGTTATATGAAGTTTAAAATAAGTCAAAATTACTACATTCTGAGCAGTTTCAAAGTATCGCAAATCACATAAATCTATCCAATACAACATAATACGCATGAATCCGTTCTCAAATGCACAAAATTTTCGCGTTTCCAGGAAGTTATCAGCGTTTTCTTTGAGTCTCGTTGGAAAAATTTTTGATACTGTAAATCTGCTCAGAAGCAAGATTTTGCTCAAGAAATGCGTTATATGGCAGAATCTAGCACCAAATACATCATATTTTGTGTTTATAGAGTGTTATTCGCAGTTTTACAAACTTTGGAATAAGTCGAAATCACGCTTTTCATCGCAGATTTTCACAATCAAAAAGTTCATATTCCTATTCAGGACCTCATGATATGTATGAATCCATCAACAAAAACATCATATCTTGTGTTCTCAAAGTGCAATCTGCAGTTATATGGAGTTTAAAATAAGTCAAAATTACCACATTCTCAGTAATTCCAAAGTATCGCAAATCACATAAATCAAACCAATACAACATAATTTGCATGAATCCGTCCTCAAATGCACAAAATTTTGCGTTTCCAGCGAGTTATCAGCGTTTTTTCTGAGTCTTGTTGAGAAATTTTTGATTCTCTAAATCTGCTCAGAAGCAAGATTTTGCTTCAGAAATGCGTTATATGCAGAATCTAGCACCAAATACATCATATTTTGTGTTTATAGAGTGTCACTCGCAGTTTTACAAACTCTGGAATAAGTCGGAATCACGCTTTTCCGCGCAGATTTTCACAATCAAAAGTTCATATTCCTATTCAGGAACTCATAATATGTATGAATCCATTAACAAAAACATCATATCTTGTGTTTCCAGAGCGCTATCTGCAGTTATATGAAGTTTGAGATAGGTCAAAATTACCCCATTCTCAGCAGTTTCAAAGTATCGCAAATCACATAAATCTATCCACTACAACATAATACGCATGAATCTGTCCTCAAATGCACAAAATTTTGCGTTTTCAGCGAGTTATCAGCGTTTTTTCTGAGTCTCGTTGAGAACTTTTTGATTCTGTAAATCTGCTCAGAAGCAGGATTTTTGTTAGAAATGCGATATATAACAGAATCTAGCACCAAATATTTTGTAAATCTGCTCAGGAGCAAAATTTTGCTTCAGAAATGCGTTATATGGCAGAATCTAGCACCAAATACATCATATTTCGTGTTTTTAGAGTGCTATTTGCAGTTTACAAAGTTTTGAATAAGTCGAAATCACGCTTTTCTGCGCAGATTTTCACAATCAAAAAGTTCATATACCTATTCAGAACCTCATAATATATATGAATACATCAACAACTTCATATCTCGTGTTTTCAAAGCGCTATCTGCAGTTATATGAAGTTTGAAATAAGTCAAAATTACCACATTCTGAGCAGATTCAAAGTAACGCAAATCACATAAATCCATCCAAATACAACATAATACGCAGGAATCCGTCCTCAAATGCACAAAATTTTGCGTTTTCAGCGAGTTATCAGTGTTTTTTCTGAGTCTCGTCGAGAAATGTTCAAATCTGTCAATCTGCTCAAAAGCAAGATTTTGCTTCAGAAATGCGTTATATGGCAGAATCAAACACCAAATACATCATATTTCGTGTTTTTACAGTGCTATTTGCAGTTTTACAAACTCTGGAATAAGTCGAAATCACGCTTTTCCGCGCAGATTCTCACAATCAAAAAATTTAAATCCCCAAGACCTCATAATATGTATGAATCCATCGACAAAAACATTATATCTCGTGTTCTCAGAGCGCTATCTGCAGTTATATGAAGTTTGAAATAAGTCAAAATTACCACATTCTGAGTAGTTTCAAAGTATCGCAAATCACATAAATCCATTAAATACAACATAATGAGCATGAATCCGTCAATAAATGCACAAAATTTTGCGCTTCCAGCAAGTTATCAGCGTTTCTTCTAAGTCTCGTTGAGAAATTTTTGATTCTGTAAATCTTCTCAGAAGCAAGATTTTGCTTCAGAAATGCGTTATATGGCAGAATCTAGCACCAAATACATCATATTCCGTGTTTTCAGAGTGCTGTTTGCAGTTTTACAAACTTCAGAATGAGTCAAAATCACGCTTTTCCGTGCAAATTTTCACAATCAAAAAGTTCATTTTCCTATTCAGGACCTCATAATATGTATGAATCCATCAACAAAAACATCATATCTTATGTTTTCAGAGCGCTATCTGCAGTTATATGAAGTTTGAAATAAGTCAAAATTACCACATTCTGAGCAGATTAAAAGTATCGCAAATCACATAAATCTATCCAGTACAACAAAATACGCATGAATCTGTCCCTCAAATGCACAAAATTTTGCGTTTCCAGCGAGTTATCAGCGTTTTTTCTGAGTCTCGTTGAGAAATTTTTGATTCTGTAAATCTGCTCAGAAGCATGATTTTGCTTCAGGAATGCGTTATATGGCATAATCTTGTTCCAAATACATCATATTTCGTGTTTTCAGAGTGCTATTTGCAGTTTAACAAACTTTGGAATGAGTCGAAATCACGCTTCTCCGCGCAGATTTTTACAATCAAAAGTTCATATTGCTATTCAGGACCTCATAATATGTATGAATCCATCAACAAAAACATCATATCTCGTGTTCTCAGAGCGCTATCTGCAGTTATATGAAGTTTGAAATAAGTCTAAATTACCACATTCTCAGCGGTTTCAAAGTCTCGCAAATCACATAAATCTATCCAATACTACATAACACGCATGAATCCGTCCTCAAATGCACAAAATTTTGCGTTTCCAGCGAGTTATCAGCGTTTTTTCTGAGTCCCGTTGAGAAATTTTTGATTCTGTAAATCTAGTCAGAAGCAAGATTTTGCTTTCAGAAATGCGTTATATGGCAGAATCTAGCACCAAATACATCATAATTTGTGTTTTTAGAGTGCTATTTGCAGTTTTACAAACTCTGGAATAAGTCGAAATCACGCTTTTCCGCGCAGATTTTCACAATCAAATAGTTCATATTTCTATTCAGGGCCTCATAATAAGTATGAATCCATCAACAAAAACATCATATCTCGTGTTTTCAGAGCGCTATCTGCAGTTATATGAAGTTTGAAATAGGTCAAATTTACCACATTCTGAATAGTTTCAAAGTATCGCAAATCACATAAATCTATCCAATACAACATAATATGCATGAATTTGTCCTCAGATGCACAAAATTCTGCGTTTCCAGCAAGTTTTCAGCGTTTTTTCTGAGTCTCGTTGGAAAATTTTTGATTCTGTAAATCTGCTCAGAAGCAAGATTTTGCTCCAGAAATGCGTTATATGGCAAAATCTTGCTCCAAATACATCATATTACTTGTTCTGAAAGTAATATTTGCAGTTTTACAAACATTAGAATAAGTCGAAATCACGCATTTCCGCGCAGATTTTCACAATCAAAAAGTTCATATTCCCATTCAGGACCTCATAATTTGTATGAATCCATCAACAAAAACATCATATCTCGTGTTTTCAGAGCGCTATCTGCAGTTATTTGAAATTTGAAATAAGTCTAAATTACCACATTCTGAGCAGTTTCAAAGTATCGTAAATCACATAAATCTATCCAATACAACATAATACGCATGGATCTGTCCTCAAATGCACAAAATTTTGCGTTTCCAGCGAGTTATCAGCGTTTTTTCTGAGTCTCGTTGAGAAATTTTTGATTCTCTGCATAAGCTCAGAAGCTAGATTTTGCTTCAGAAATGCGTTATATGGCAGAATCTAGCACCAAATACATCATATTTTGTGTTTTTAGAGTGCTATTTGCAGTTTTACAAACTTTGGAATAAGTCGAAGTTACGCTTTTCCGCGCAGATTTTCACAATCAAAGAGTTCATATTCTAAGGACTCCATAATATGTATGAGTTCATCAACAAAAACATCATATCTCGCGTTCTCTGAGCGCTATCTGCAGTTATATGAAGTTCAAAATAAATCAAAATTACCCCATTCTCAGCGGTTTCAAAGTATCGCGAATCACATAAATCTATCCAATGCAACATAATACGCATTATTCTGTCCTCAAATGCACGAAATTTTGCGTTTCCAGCGAGTTATCAGCGTTTTTTCTGAGTCTCGTTGAGAAATTCTTGATTCTGTAAATCTGCTCACAAGCAAGATTTTGCTTCAAAAATGCGTTATATATCAGAATCTAGCACCAAATACATCATATTTCGTGTTTTTAGAGTGCTATTTGCAGTTTTACAAACTTTGGAATAAGTCGAAATCACGCTTTTCCGCGCTGATTTTTACAATCAAAAAGTTCATATTCCTATTCAGGACCTCATAATATGTATGAATCCATCAACAAAAACATCATCTCTCTTGTTTTTAAAGCGCTATCTGTAGTTATATGAAGTTTGGAATAAGTCGAAATTACCACATTCTCAGCGGTTTCAAAGTATCGCAAATCACGTTAATCTATCCAATATAACATAATACGCATGAATCTGTCCTTAAATGCACAGAATTTTGCGTTTCCAGCAAGTTATCAGCGTTTTTTCTGAGTCTCGTTGAGAAATTTTTGATCCTGTAGATCTGCTCAGAGGCAAGATTTTGCTTCAGAAATGCGTTATATGGCAGAATCTAGCACCAAATAAATCATATTATGTGTTTTTAGGGTGCTATTTGCAGTTTTACAAACTTTAGAATAAGTCGGAATCACGTTTTTCCGCGCAGATTTTCACAATCAAAAAGTTCATATTCCTATTCAGGACCTCATAATATGTATGAGTCCATCAACGAAAACATTATATCTCGTGTTTTTAGAGCGCTATCTGCAGTTATATGAAGTTTGGAATAAGTCAAAATTACCACAATCTCAGCAGTTTCAAAGTATCGCAAATCACATAGATCTATCCAATACAACATAATACGCATGAATTCGTCCACAAATGCACAAAATTTCTGCGTTTCCAGCGAGTTATGAGCGTTTTCTCTGAGTCTCGTTGAAAAAATTTTTGATTCTGTAAATCTGCTCAGAAGGAAGATTTTGCTTCAGAAATGCGTTATATGGCAGAATCTAGCACCAAATACATCATACTTTGTGTTTTTAGAGTGCTATTTGCAGTTTTACAAACTTTGGAATAAGTCGAAATCATGCTTTTCCGCGCAGATTTTCACAATCAAAAAGTTCATATTCCTATTCAGGACCTCATAATATGTAAATTATGTAGAGACATCGCCCTCATTGCACCATAGTGTGAATTATTGAATCATTTATTTCTCATAAATTCAGCAGAATATAGTTTACATTAAAATCACGTTCAAGAAGATGATCTCTGTATAAATAGCATAGTTTTCCAAGTTAACCATCCCTATTGTCATTTAAGTTTCATGTAGTGCACAGCACAAATCTTGAAGTATTAAAATAAAATTTTTTAAAACTATTTTTCGAGTTTGAAAAATATATTTGGCGCAGTCGGTAGGATTAGCAAAAAAGGCTTTTGGATCGAAAACATATAAGTGTTAAATTCGTTCAAATCCAAAAAGTCGTCGATTTCAATCGTCTAACCGGCTTATCCAAGAATCTACAAATCAGAGTGAACAAGTCAATCCCGAAACACTTGCGAAACCTCTGTTACATCTCGATTGTAAGCAGAATGCCAGCTGTCTACTATCGGTGCTGTCCATCACCAACCAACATTGAGCGAAAATCGATTGGTCCGACGTTCAGCCACCCATTCCCCAAATGATCAAAGTTATATTAATTTTGTAAGTAAAAAATTATTATATTATTACACTGGACGAATTGTTACAAGAACTAAATAGCTTATCAATAGAAATGGCTATTCCACTCGTTCCAGCTGGTACGCCAGGAAATATTTTTGCAAATATGAATAAAGAAATTTTAAAATTATCAGAATTAGTGCCATGTTTCGATGGTGATGTAAAATCTTTACCAAATTTTGTAAATACAGTCGAAGATATCATAAATATTATAAGCCAAACCAACCCTTCTGAAGTTACAAGAAAATAAGTATTACTAACACTAAAAAATAAAATCAAGGGAAATGCAGCTCAATGTTTGAGCATCACAATTATAAATTCTTGGGAAGAATTAAAAGAACATCTTTTACAAAACTATTCTGACACTAGATCCGAATACACTTTGATGTATGAAATTACACACTTCAAAAAGAATCGAGATAGTATATTAGACTATTACACCAAGTTCAACGACTTGTTCTTGATTTACAAAAGTAAAGTAGAGTGTAAATATGACGCAAACGTGAGTAGAGTTATCATTGAAAATGCAATTAAATATTTCACGCAATGCTTTATTAATAATTGTAAAGATCCATTCCGATCACAATTATCAGCCAGAAACCCGCAAAAATTGATAGATATATTGAACCTTATTACAAACGATTTTCAGTTTATCCACAACCAACAGATTCAAATCCAAAAATCCTCTCCACCTAAAGACCAAATTCAATTTAATAATTTTTCTAAATACCAGCCTCCGCTATATAAATACTCACAGCAACAAAACTCAAATAGGCCCTTCATACCTAGTGCAAATAAGCCTTACGCACCAAGCGCAAACAAGCCTTACGCACCTAATACAAACAAAAATTTTGCACCCAGTGCAAATTTCCGTAACGCTCAGCAAAAAGTCACCCCTATGGGCATCCAAACATCTCAATTTCCAAAAAGATATCCTCAAAGATCAGAGCAATTATACAATCAAGAAATAGAAATGATACCCCCTCAGAGATACAAGAAATCGAACAATTCGAAGAGAATATTGAAGAAGAAAATAATTTTTTAGACATAGACAGCAACCAACCCGAATCGAATCCTTAACTAATAATTTTAGTAATTTACCATTTATTCAAGTTTCGAGTTATAAAATTTTATTAGACACAGGTTCAACTCAAAATTATATTAATTCAAAATTAATTGAACCAAATTCTACTAAATTTCCAGAATTATTCACCGTACATACTTGTAATGGTAAATCTTCAGGCAAAGAATTTACTTTTTTCAAGCTCAAAAATAACAATATAAAGAGTTATATTTTTGATTTTCATAAAGATTTCGATATATTACTAGGACTTCCTGGTATAAAATTACTCAAGACAAAATTAGATTTTATAAAAGAAGAAATTTTATTTTTAAATAAATTCAAATATGAATTAAAATATTTGAATTCTGGTAGAATTGAAAATTTTAATTTAGAAATAGAAAATCAAAATATACGCGATGAACACTTGAATTTTGAAGAAAGACGAAGCTTAGGTATAATTTTGAATAAATTGTAATCATTGATATTACAAGAAAATGACAAACTTTGTTTCACAAATAAAATCAAACATCAGATCAAAACTACCGATAATATCCCCATCCATGCAAAGCAGTATAAATATCCAGAATCTTATAAACAAGAAGTACAGAATCAGATAAACAAAATGTTACAAGATGATATTATACAACACTCATATAGCCCGTATTCTGCCCCTATTTGGGTTGTAAAGAAAAAACTAGACGCATCCGGCGAACAAAAATTTCGCGTAGTCATCGGTTATAGAAAACTGAACGACAAGACAATTGACGATAAATTTCCTATACCAGACATTACGGACATACTTGACAAATTGGGAAAATCTAATTATTTTACAACAATCGACTTAAAATCCGGTTTTCATCAAATCGAAGTAGAACTGAATGACATACCAAAAACAGCTTTTTCGACCAATACCGGACACTACGAATTCAAAAGAATGCCTTTTGGCTTAAAAAACGCCCCGTCAACTTCCCAGAGACTTATGAATTTTGTATTAAAAGATTATATAAACAAAATTTGCTTCGTTTATTTAGACGATATTATTATATTAGGGACATCCCTCGGAGAACATTTAATTAACGTAGAAAAAATTTTCAAGAAATTACAGGAAGCTAATTTAAAAATTCAGCTCGACAAACGTGAGTTTTTAAGAAAAGAGATAGCGTACTTAGGTCACAATATTACAACGGACGGAATAAAACCTAACCCCGACAAAATTCAAGCGATAAAAAACTTTCCCATCCCCAAGACAACGAAAGAAATAAAATCTTTCTTAGGACTATTAGGGTATTACAGACGTTTTATCGATTGCTTTTCAAAAATAACCAAACCTTTGACCAACTGCTCAAAGAAAGGACAAAAAATTGACATAAAAGATCCGGAGTATAGAAAATGTTTTGATAAATGTAAGACACTTCTTTCAAACGATCCAATTTTACAATATCCAGACTTCTCAAAAACTTTCACTCTAACAACAGATGCGAGCAACTATGCAATTGGAGCCGTTCTATCACAAACGAACGAAAGGAATAAAGATCTTCCTATCGCTTACATTTCTCGAACTCTTAATAACCATGAAATCAATTATTCTACTATCGAAAAAGAACTTTTAGCCATAATTTGGGCAACGAAACAATTTCGACCATATTTATTAGGACATAAATTTAAAATTATTACCGATCATGGACCGCTTGTGTGGCTAAACTCATTGAAGGAGCCTGACTCTAAATTAATAAGATGGCGTTTGAAATTGGAAGAGTTCAACTATACTGTAGAATATAAAAATGGTGTCAAAACTCAGTAGCAGATGCATTTTCTCGTATTAAGCCAGATTTTAAAATCGAATACAAAAATTCAAACATTTTCGAATCCGATAAAACCTTAGTTCATTGTGTTTCTAAAGATATGAAAATGAGCGAGGGGTTCGCACATCAAGTTAAGCAAAATTATTCTTGTGAAAATTATTATAATGTAGATAACAAAATTATGATACAAAGAAATCCAAGATTAATTTGTCATTTAATTACAAAAGAGAATTATTTTGATAAACCTACATTTAGAAATATAAAAATTTGCTTAGAGAAATTATTGAATTATTCGATACAAAATGAAATAGTTGAATCAGATATGCCTAAAATTTGCTCTGGGCTTGATATGAAAAAATGGGACAAAATCGAAAATTTGATCACAGAGGTATTTCATGATTCAAATATCAAAATGAATGTTTATGAGTAACCAAAAGACACCGATTTAAATTTAAATTCGGATACAGATTCAGTTTGAGTAGAAACCGGAAGTGAAACAGACACTGGACATTCTGATGACGAAAGTCCTGTAAACGGTTTGACTTATTTAGATACACCCATAAATACTTGTAAAAATCAAATAGTTATCAAAGAAACAAATTATAAAAACGAAGTTGAAATTACTAAATTTTTCGATCATGAAGTGCAACGTTTGTACTTTTATTTGAATGAAATTGACAGTAATAAATCAATCATGAAATTTATTAAGGAATATTTGCAACCAGGGGCCTGTTGCATAATGAAATACAAGTTAATACTATTAGTGAAAATGCACGTAAAAACGCTAATAATATTAACTTGTATTTTATTATGCAACAGGCCCCAGGAGTAACTTACTATTGTTTAATACCAGAATTATTTAAAATCAATTTTAATGCCGTATTACAGACCTATTTTGATTCTAACAGTTATAAATTAGTAGCGTGTAGAACAATGAATACCGATGTTGAAAGCAAGGAAGAACAACAGATTGTTATAAGAAATTATTACGAAGGGAAAACTAACCACAGGGGTATTGTAGAAACATATAATAAATTGGAACAGATATATTATTGGCCGAATATGCAAAAAGATATTCAAAATTTAATAAATAATTGTAATGTCTGTTTGACTACGAAGTACGAAAGAAATCCCATTCAAATATCCACTATCCGGACACCAACAGCTGATAAACCTTTCGAAAAAATTCATATAGACTTACTATCGTTAGAACAAATTAAAATATTAACTGTTATAGACTCTTTTTCCAAATTTGCCGTAGCTTACGTTATAAAAGATAAGAATGCAATTACTATTTAGAATAAATTAATCAAATACTTCACACATTTTACGATCCCCAAGGAAATTGTTTCCGACAATGGTTTGGAATTCAATAATAAGACAATTCGAAATTATTTGGCCCTAAGAAAAATTAACATTTATTATATTTCTGTGGATAGCCCAAAAAGTAACGGAATGATTGAAAGATTTCACTCTTCCCTGATAGAGCACATGCGAATTATTAATCAAAACGCTATCATAAAAACCTTGCAACTTAAAGAAAGATTAGATTACGCATTGATAGCTTACAATAGCAGCATCCATTCGGTAACAAAACGAACACCTATAGAAATCGTATTTGGACAAATATTAGAATCAAATTTGAAACCAGAAGAAATACAAGTGGATGAATATCTACACAAACATGCACAAATATTGAATGAAATCAACGAGCAGGTAGAATCCAATATAGAGAAAAATAAGTCGAAATACTCAGAGCAAATAACAAAGCAATATGATTTACCATCTAAAGTTCATGTCAAAATTAATAAGCGAAATTCTGGGAAAATAGAGAAGCCGAAATTTAAAATTTTAGATGTAAAGACAGTAAAATATGAAAGAGGACAGATTGTAGACGATAAGAACAAAAAGCATAAATTATCAAATTTAAAAAATCCCCGACTTGTTACAGATTGATTCCTTTCGGAATATCACAAATCATTCAGGATGACAATAATACTGGACTTAACATACTTGACTTAGGGACAGCCTATATACAGGTAAATACCCAAATTATTCCTTTCCAAATCCCATTGAAATATATTGAAAAACGTGATGTCTCATTTGAAAGACAAAAAAAAATTTATTGACACAAAAAGACAGAAACAAGGATTAATTAACGGACTCGGTTCTATCATCAAAAGTATAACTGGAAGCTTAGGTTCAACAGATAAAGAAAGGTACGATCAGATAATTGAGAATATTAATAGTAATGAGAATAAATTGACAAGGGAAATAAATAAAATAGTTATCATAAATGATAATATAACAGAACAATTTAATGATAAAATCAGATTGATTAATGAAAATGATTTAATCTTAAATGAAGAATAAAATATATTGGAGTAAGTATTAGGGAAAGTTTAAGATGACATTGACATTATAAAAACACAAAATATAATAAATGAGTTTATTCAGACAGGACAAGAGCTTTATTTTTCATTGATTTTGTAAGAGGAAACGATGACCTTTTGTAAATTGGATATTTTGTATTTTGGAGTTATTAATCATAATGAATTATTAAACGAAATTAATAAAATTGAGAATAGTTTTATCAAGACAATTTCACTAAATAATATGCAAAATAGCAATATTTTTAGAACATATTGCTCAATCAAAAACGATAACCTTACCATCCTTATCAAAATTCCATCAAATATTTTTAAAGAAGAACTTTTACAAGTTACTTCCATCCCTACGAATTTAAACAATATATACGAAACAGTGAACGTCCCAAACGGCCTTTACACAAAAAGCAATTGTAGAATTAGATCTATAGATAAATGTACTAGAATGAGCAAAAATGAATATTATTGCCTATCTCAAAATAAAGAATATGAGAAATGTCTAGAAAACGTAATTTGTTATAAAGATTTTCAGATTTTGTGAATATAATGGAATATCGCCGATAAATTCAATAATAGATATAACAAATTCAGATTTGAGATATTTATATTTCCCGAATGAAGAACAGGTTAAATTTTATTGCAATAATGTATTGAAGATTGAAAATTTGAAAGGAATATATTACATTAATAATTGTAAGATTAATAAACAGATTGAGATTGAAAATTATCTTGGGGAGTTGATAGAAATTCTTATTAACTCTACAAAAAATCATATTTAACATATACAAAATAAAATCAAAAATATTTCATTGATTAAACATGAGTTAGAGAATAATATTCAGTTGAATTCACCCTATAATGTAGATGCGAATAACTATCATCATATTTTGATTTATATTATAATTATATTGATAATTTTTGTAATATTAGGTTGTAAATGCAAAGATCATCTTGAAAGAAGAATCAAAAAATCTAAAGATATAGAATTGAAAGAAACTAATGATAGAAGTTCCAAAATTGTGAATTCTATTTTCGAGGAGGGAGGAATTATGTAGAGACATCGCCCTTATTGCACCATAGTGTGAATTATTAAATCATTTATTTCTCATGAATTCAGCAGAATATAGTTTACATTAAAATCACGTACAAGAAGATGATCTCTGTATAAATAGCACAGTTTTCTAAGTGAACCATCCCTATTGTCATCTAAGTTTCATGTAGTGCACAGCACAAATCTTAAAGTATTAAAATAAAATTTTGAAAAACTATTTTTCGAGTTCGAAAAATATATTTTGTATGAATCCATCAACAAGAACATCATATCTTGTGTTTTCTGAGCGCTATCTGCAGTTATATGAAGTTTGAAATAAGTCAAAATTACCACATTCTCAGCAGTTTCAAAGTATCGCAAATAACATAGATCAATCCAATGCAACATAATACGCATGAATTCGTCCTCGAATGCACAAAATTTTTCGTCTCCAGCGAGTTATCAGTATTATTTCTGAGTCTCGTTAAGAAATTTTTGATCCTGTAAATCTGCTCAGAAGCAAGATTTTGCTTCAGAAATACATTATATGGCAGAATCTAGCACCAAATACATCATATTTCGTGTTTTTAGAGTGCTATTTGCAGTTTTACAAACTTTGGAATGAGTCGAAATCACGCTTTTCCGCGCAGATATTCACAATTAAAAAGTTCATATTCCTATTCAGGACCTCATGATATGTGTGAATCCATCAATAAAAAAAACCTATCTCGTGTTTTCTGAGCGCTATCGGCAGTTATATGAAGTTTGGAATAAGTCAAAATTACCACATTCTCAGCAGTTTCAAAGTATCGCAAATCACATAAATCTATCCAATACAACATAATACGCATGAATCCTACCTCGTATGCACTAGATTTTGCGTTTCCAGCGAGTTATTACCGTTTTTTCTTAGTCTCGTTGAGAAATTTTTGATTCTGTAAATCTGCCTAGGAAGCAAGATTTTGCTTCAGAAATGCGTTATATGGCAGAATCCAGCACCAAATACATCATATTTTGTGTTTTTAGAGTGCTATTCGCAGTATTACAAACTTTGGAATAAGTCGAAATCACGCTTTTCCGCGCAGATTTCCACAATCAAAAAGTTCATATTCCTATTCAGAACCTCATAATATGTATGATTTCTTAAAAAAAAACATCTTATCTCGTGTTTTCAGAGCGCTATATGCAGCTATATGAAGTTTGAAATAAATCAAAATTACCACATTCTGAGCAGATTCATAGTATCACAAGTCACATGAATCTATTCAATACAACATAATACGCATGACTCCGTCCTCAAATGCACAAAATTTTTCGTTTCCAACGAGTTATCAACGTTTTTCCTGAGTCTTGTTGAAAAATTATTGATTCTGTAAATCTGCTCAGAAGTAAGATTTTGCTTCAGAAATGCGTTATATGGCAGAAACTAGCATCAAATACATCATATTACGTGTTTTTAAAGTGCTATTAGCAGTTTTACAAACTTTGGAATGAGTCGAAATCACGCTTTTCCGCGCAGATTTTCACAATCAAAAAGTTCATATTCCTATTCAGGACCTCATAATATGTATGAATCCATTAACAGAAACATCATATCTTGTATTTTCAGAGCGCTATCTGCTGTTATATGAAGTTTGAAATAGGTCAAAATTACCACATTTCAAGCGGTTTCGAAGTATCGCAAATCACATAAATCTATCCAATACAACATGATACGCGTGAATCCGTCCTCGAATGCACAAAATTTTGCGTTTCCAGCGAGTTATCAGCGTTTTTTCTGAATCTCGTTGAGAAATTTTTGATTATGTAAATCTGCTCAGGAGCAAGATCTTGCTTTAGAATTGCGTTATATGGCAGAATCTAGCACCAAATACATCATATTTCGTGTTTTGAGAGTGCTATTTGCAGTTTTACAAACTTTGGAATAAGTCGGAATCACGCTTTTCCGCGAAGATTTTCACTATTAAAAAGTTCTTATTCCTATTCAGGACCTCATAATATGTATGAATCCATCAACAGAAACGTCATATCTTGTGTTTTCAGAGCGCTATCTGCAGTTATATGAAGTTTGAAATAAGTCAAAATTACCACATTCTCAGCAGTTTCAAAGTATCGCAAATCACATAAATCTATCCAATACAACATAATACGCATGAACCCGTCCTCGAATGCACAAAATTTTGCGTTACCAGCGAGTTATCAGCGTTCTTCCTGAGTCTCGTTGAGAAATTTTTGATTATGTAAATCTGCTCAGAAGCAAGATTTTGCTTTAGAAATGCGTTATATGGCAGAATCCAGCACCAAATACATCATATTTCGTGTTTTTAGAGTGCTATTTGCAGTTTTACAAGCATTGGAATAAATCAAAATTACGCTTTTCCGCGCAGATTTTCACACTCGAAAAGTTCATATTCCTATTCAGGACCTCATAATATGTATGAATCCATCAACAGAAACGTCATATCTTGTGTTTTCAGAGCGCTATCTGCAGTTATATGAAGTTTGAAATAAGTCAAAATTACCACATTCTCAGCGGTTTCAAAGTATCGCAAATCACATAAATCTATTCAATACAACATAATACGCATGAATCCGCCCTAAAATGCACAAAATTTTGCGTTTTTAGCGAGTTATCAGCGTTTCTTCTGAGTCTCGTTGAGAAATTTTTGATTCAGTGAATCTGCTTAGAAGCAAGATTTTGCTTCAGAAATGCGTTATATGGCAGAATCTAGCACAAAATACATCATATTACGTATTTTAAGAGTGCTATTTGCAGTTTTACAAACTTTGGAATAAGACGGAATCACGCTTTTCCGCGAGGATTTTCACAATCAAAAAGTTGATATTTCTATTCAGGACCTCATGATATGTATGAATCCATCAACAAAAACATCATATCTCGTGTTTTCAGAGCGCTATCTTCAGTTATATCAAGTTTGGAATAAGTCAAAATTACCACATCCTGAGCAGTTTCAAAGTATCGCAAATCACATAAATCTATCCAATACAACATAATACGCATGAATCCGTCCTCAAATGCACAAAATATTGCGTTTCCAGCGAGTTATCAGCGTTTTTTCTGAGTCTCGTTGAGAAATTTTTGATTCTATAAATCTGCTCAGAAGCAAGATTTTGCTTCAGAAATGAGTTATATGGCAAAATCTAGCACCAAATACATCATATTTCGTGTTTTTAGAGTGCTATTTGCAGTTTCACAAGCTTTGGAATGAGTCGAAATCACGCTTTTCCGCGCAGATTTTCAAAATCAAAGAGTTCATTTTCCTATTCAGGACCTCATAATATGTATGAATCCAACAACAAAAACATCATATGAGTTGTTTTCAGAGCGCTATCTGCAGTTATATGAAGTTTGAAATGAGTCAAAATTACCACATTCTCAGCGGATCCAAAGTATCGCAAATTACATAAATCTATCCAATATAACATAATACGCATGAATCAGTCCTCAAATGCACAAAATTTTGCGTTTCCAGCGAGTTATCAGCGTTTTTCCAGAGTCTCGTCGAAAGATTTTTGATTCTGTAAATCTGCTCAAAAGCAAGATTTGGCTTCAGAAATGCGTTATTTGGCAGAATCTAGCACCAAATACATCATATTTAGTGTTTTTAGAGTGCTATTCGCAGTTTTACAAACTTTGGAATAATTCGAAATCACGCTTTTCCGCGCAGATTTTCACAATCAAAAAGTTCATATTTTTACTCAGGACCTCATAATATGTATGAATCCATTAACAAAAACATCATATCTCGTGTTTTCAGAGCGCTATCTGCAGTTATATGAAGTTTGAAATAAGTCAAAATTACCACATTCTGAGCAATTTCGAAGTATCGCAAATCACACAAATCTATCCAATACAACATAATACGCATGAATTTGTCCTCAAATGCACAAAATTTTGCGTTTCCAGCGAGTTATCAGCGTTTTTTATGAGTCCCGTTGAGAAATTTTTGATTCTGTAAATCTGCTCAGAAGCAAGATTCTGCTCCAGAAATGCGTTATATGGCAGAATCTAGCACCGAATACATCATATTTCGTGTTTTTAGAGTGCTATTTGTAGTTTCACAAACTTTGGAATAAGTCGGAATCACGCTTTTCCGCGAAGATTTTCTCAATCAAAAAGTTCATATTCCGATTCAGGACCTCATAATATGTATGAATCCATCAACATAAACATCATATCTCGTGTTTTGAGAGCGCTATATGCAGTTATATGAAGTTTGAAATAAGTCAAAATTACCACATTCTCAGCAGTTTCAAAGTATCGCAAATCACATAAATCTATCCAATACAACATGATACGCAAGAATATGTCCTCAAATGCACAAAATTTTTCGTTTCCAACGAGTTATCAGCGTTTTTTCTGAGTCTCGTTGAGAAATGTTTGATTCTGTAAATCAGCTCAGAAGCAAGATTTTGCTCCAGAAATGCGTTATATGGGAGAATCTAGCACCATATACATCATATTTAGTGTATTTAGAGTGCTATTTGCAGTTTTACAAACTTTGTAATAAGTCGGAATCACGCTTTTCCGCGAAGATTTTCACAATCAAAAAGTTCATATTCCTATTCAGGATCTTATAATATGTATGAATCCATCAACAAAAACATCATATCTCGTGTTTTCAGAGCACTATCTGCGGTTATATGAAGTTTGAAATAAGTCAAAATCACCACACTCTCAGCGGTTTCAAAGTATCGCAGATTACATAAATCTATCCAAGACAACATAGTACGCATGAATTTGTCCTCAAATGCACTAAATTTTGCGTTTCCAGCGAGTTATCAGCGTTTCTTCTGTCTCGTTGAGGAATTTTTGAAACTGTTAATCTGCTCAGAAGCAAGATTTTGCTTCAGAAATGCGTTATATGGCAGAATCTAGCACCAAATACATCATATTTCGTGTTTTTAGAGTGCTATTTGCAGTTTCACGAACTTTGGAATAAGTCGAATTCACGCTTTTCCGCGCAGATTTTTACAATCAAAAAGATCATATTCCTATCCAAGACCTCATAATATGTATGAATCTATCAACAAAAACATCATATCTCGTGTTTTCAGAGCGCTATCTGCAGTTATATGAAGTTTGAAATAAGTCTAAATGACCACATTCTGAGCAGTTTCGAAGTATCGCAAATCACATAAATCTATCCAATACAACATAATACGCATGAATCTGTTCTCGTATGCACAAAATTTTGCGTTTCCAGCGAGTTATCAGCGTTTTTTCTGAGCCTCGTTGAGAAATTTTTGATCCTGTAAATTTGCTCAGAAGTAAGATTTTGCTTCAGAAATGCGTTATATGGCAGACTCAAGCTCCAAATACATCATATTTTGTATTTTTAGAGTGCTATTTGCAGTTTTACAAACTTTGGAATAAGTTGAAATCACGCTTTTCCGCGCAGATTTCCACAGTCAAAAAGTTCATATTCCTATTCAAGACCACATAATATGTATGAATCCATCAACAGAAACATCATATCTCGTGTTTTCAGAGCGCTATCTGCAGTTATATGAAGTTTGAAATAAGTCTAAATTACCACATTCTGAGCAGTTTCAAAGTATCGCAAATCACATAAATCTATCCAATACAACATAATACGCATGAATCCGTCCTCAAATGCAAGAAAATTTGTGTTTCCAGCAAGTTATCAGCGTTTTTTCTGTCTCGTTGAGAGATTTTTGATTCTGTAAATCTAGTCAGAAGCAAGATTTTGCTTCAGAAATGCGTTATATGGCAGAATCTAGCACCAAATACATCATAATTTGTGTTTTTAGAGTGCTATTTGCAGTTTTACAAACTCTGGAATAAGTCGAAATCACGCTTTTCCGCGCAGATTTTCACAATGAATAGTTTATATTTCTATTCAGGGCCTCATAATATGTATAAATCTATCAACAAAAACATCATATCTCGTGTTTTCAGAGCGATATCTGCAGTTATATGAAGTTTGAAATAGATCAAATTTACCACATTCTGAGCAGTTTCAAAGTATCGCAAATCACATAAATCTAACCAATACAACATAATAAAATTTTTGATTCTGTAAATCTGCTCAGAAGCAAGATTTTGCTTCAGAAATGCGTTATATGGCAAAATCTAGCTCCAAATACATCATATTACTTGTTTTGGAAGTAATATTTGCAGTTTTACAAACTTTAGAATAAGTCGGAATCACGCATTTCCGCGCCGATTTTCACAATCTAAAAGTTCATATTCCAATTCAGGACCCCATAATATGTATGAATCCATCAACAAAAACATCATATCGCGTGTTTTCAGAGCGCTATCTGCAGTTATTTGAAGTTTGAAATAAGTCTAAATTACCACATTCTGAGCAGTTTCAAAGTATCGTAAATCACATAAATCTATCCAATACAACATGATACGCATGAATCCGTCCTCAAATGCACAAAATTCTGCGTTTCCAGCGATTTATCAGCGTTTTTTCTGAGTCTCGTTGAGAAATTTTTGATTTTCTGCATATGCTCAGAAGCTAGATTTTGCTTCAGAAATGCGTTATATGGCAGAATCTAGCACCAAATACATCATATTTCGTGTTTTTAGAGTGCTATTTGCAGTTTTACAAACTTTGGAATAAGCCGAAATCACGCTTTTCCGCGCAGATTTTCACAATCAAAAAGTACATATTCCTATTCAGGACCTCATAATATGTTGAATCCATCAACAAAAACATCATATCTTTTGTTTCTAAAGCGCTATCTGTAGTTATATGAAGTTTGAAATAAGTCGAAATTACCACATTCTCAGCGGTTTCAAAGTATCGCAAATCACGTTAATCTATCCAATACAACATATTACGCATGAATCTGTCCTTAAATGCACAAAATTTTGCGTTTCCAGCGAGTTATCAGCGTTTTTTCTGAGTCTCGTTGAGAAATTTTTGATCCTGTAGATCCGCTCAGAGGCAAGATTTTGCTTCAGAAATGCATTATATGGCAGAATCTAGCACCAAATACATCATTTTACGTGTTTTAAGGGTGCTATTTGCAGTTTTACAAACTTTAGAATGAGTCGAAATCACGCTTTTCCGCGCAGATTTTCACAATCAAAAAGTTCATATTCCTATTCAGGACCTCATAATATGTATGAGTTCATCAACGAAAACATCATATCTCGTGTTCCAGAGCGCTATCTGTAGTTATATGAAGTTTGGAATAAGTCAAAATTACCACAATCTCAGCAGTTTCAAAGTATCGCAAATCACATAGATCTATCCATTACAACATAATACGCATGAATCCTTCCACAAATGCACAAAATTTTTGCGTTTCCAGCGAGTTATGAGCGTTTTCTCTGAGTCTCGTTGAAAAAATTTTTGATTCTGTAAATCTGCTCAGAAGCAAGATTTTGCTTCAGAAATGCGTTATATGGCAGAATCTAGCACCAAATACATCATACTTCGTGTTTTTAGAGTGCTATTTGCAGTTTTACAAACTTTGGAATAAGTCGAAATCATGCTTTTCCGCGCAGATTTTCACAATCAAAAAGTTCATTTTCCCATTCAGGACCTCATAATATGTAAATTATGTAGAGACATCGCCCTCATTGCACCATAGTGTGAATTATTAAATCATTTATTTCTCATAAATTCAGCAGAATATAGTTTACATTAAAATCACGTTCAAGAAGATGATCTCTGTATAAATAGCATAGTTTTCTAAGTTAACCATCCCTATTGTCATTTAAGTTTCATGTAGTGCACAGCACAAATCTTAAAGTATTGAAATAAAATTTTGAAAAACTATTTTTCGAGTTTGAAAAATATATTTGGCGCAGTCGGTAGGATTAGCAAAAAAGGCTCTTGGATCGAAAACATATAAGTGTTAAATTCGTTCAAATCCAAAAAGTCGTCGATTTCAATCGTCCAACCGGCTTATCCAAGAATCTACAAATCAGAGTGAACAAGTCAATCCTGAAACACCAGCGAAACCTCTGTTACATCTCGATTGTAAGCAGAATGCCAGCTGTCTACTACCGGTGCTGTCCATCACCAACCAACATTGAGCGAAAATCGATTGGTCCGACGGTCAGCCACCCATTCCCCAAATGATCAAAGTTATATTAATTTTGTAAGTAAAAAATTATTATATTATTACACTGGACGAATTGTTACAAGAACTAAATAGCTTATTAATAGAAATGGCTATTCCACTCGTTCCAGCTGGTACGCCAGGAAATATTTTTGCAAATATGAATAAAGAAATTTTAAAATTATCAGAATTAGTGCCATGTTTCGATGGTGATGTAAAATCTTTACCAAATTTTGTAAATACAGTCGAAGATATCATAAATATTATAAGCCAAACCAACCCTTCTGAAATTACAAGAAAATAAGTATTACTAACACTAAAAAATGAAATCAAGGCAAATGCAGCTCAATGTTTGAGCATCACAATTATAAATTCTTGGGAAGAATTAAAAGAACATCTTTTACAAAACTATTCTGACACTAGATCCGAATACACTTTGATGTATGAAATTACACACTTCAAAAAGAATCGAGATAGTATATTAGACTATTACACCAAGTTCAACGACTTGTTCTTGATTTACAAAAGTAAAGTAGAGTGTAAATATGGCGCAAACGTGAGTAGAGTTATCATTGAAAGTGCAATTAAATATTTTACGCAATGCTTTATTAATAATTGTAAAGATCCGTTCCGATCACAATTATCAGCTAGAAACCCGCAAAAATTGATAGATATATTGAACCTTGACCCCTATTCTGTAACTTTATCAAGTCTTGTTTCAAGGCATGTTGTTATACAATGACGTCACAGAAGGCGAACTAGTTCTAACTTTCAAAATACAGATGGCAGCGTAGTACATAGTAAATTTTGTCTTATTAAGTTTGTCGACAAGAATGTTTAAGTTGGCAATTAATTTCAAAAATGATTTTTCACGAATTTAGAAATCCTTTACCGTTCAACCCTAGAATTATTTACTGTTAGTTTCAAGAATTATGTACTGTTAGTTCTGGAGCGTACTTTAATGCTATGAGCCCTTCGGTAAATTGCCATTCTCAGTTTACACTTGGAACAATCAAGTAATACCGTAAAAATGTTGGTGTACTCACATTTCAAAAGAAATAAATTCTTAATTTCCAACTATAATTACAACAAAAGTTCAAAATACAACTAAAAAAGGTCCACAATTATCACAAATATGTCAATATTAAACAAAATCAGTCACCACATAACCTAAAACATAAGCACAAATGTCGAAATATCAACTGTTGTAATTATATCAACATACCCAGAGGTGTTGTTACGAAAACGCGATGATGTTGATATAATGGCTGCGTTTATGACGTCACTGTGACGTCATGAACTCACTTTGCTAGTGACCACTAGATGGCAACAGCGTCGTATAACAAGAGTTGAACGTTTTACAAGTGTTGAAAAAGTTACAGAATAGGGGTCCTTATTACAAACGATTTTCAGTATATCCACAACCAACAGATTCAAATCCAAAAATCCTCTCCACCTAAAGACCAAATTCAATTTAATAATTTTCCTAAATACCAGCTTCCGCTATATAAATACTCACAGCAACAAAACTCAAATAGGCCCTTCATACCTAGTTCAAATAAGCCTTACGCACCAAGCGCAAACAAGCCTTACGCACCTAATACAAACAAAAATTTTGCACCCAGTGCAAATTTTCGTAACGCTCAGCAAAAAGTCACCCCTATGGGCATCCAAACATCTCAATTCCCAAAAAGATATCCTCAAAGATCAGAGCAATTATACAATCAAGAAATAGAAATAATACCCCCTCAGAGATACAAGAAATCGAACAATTCGAAGAGAATATTGAAGAAGAAAATAATTTTTTAGACATAGACAGCAACCAACCCGAATCGAATCCTTAACTAATAATTTTAGTAAGTTACCATTTATTCAAGTTTCGTGTTATAAAATTTCATAAGACACAGGTTCAACTCAAAATTATATTGATTCAAAATTAATTGAACCAAATTCTACTAAATTTCCAGAATTATTCACCGTACATACTTGTAATGGTAAATCTTCAGGCAAAGAATTTACTTTTTTCAAGCTCAAAAATAACAATATAAAGAGTTATATTTCTGATTTTCATAAAGATTTCGATATATTACTAGGACTTCCTGGTATAAAATTACTCAAGACAAAATTTGATTTTATAAAAGAAGAAATTTTATTTTGAAATGAATTCAAATATGAATCAAAATATTTGAATTCTGGTAGAATTGAAAATTTTAATTTAGAAATAGAAAATCAAAATAAACGCGATGAACACTTGAATTTTAAAGAGAGACGAAGCTTAGGTATAATTTTGAATAAATTGTAATCATTAATATTACAAGAAAATGACAAACTTTGTTTCACAAATAAAATCAAACATCAGATTAAAACTACCGATAATATCCCTATCCATGCAAAGCAGTATAAATATCCAGAATCTAATAAACAAGAAGTACAGAATCAGATAAACAAAATGTTACAAGATGATATTATACAACACTCATATAGCCCGTATTCTGCCCCTATTTGGGTTGTAAAGAAAAAACTAGACGCATCCAGCGAACAAAAATTTCGCGTAGTCATCGATTATAGAAAACTGAACGACAGGACAATTGACGATAAATTTCCTATACCAGACATTACGGACATACTTGACAAATTGGGAAAATCTAATTATTTTACAACAATCGTTTTAGAATTCGGTTTTCATCAAATCGAAGTAGAACTGAATGACATACCAAAAACCGCTTTTTCGACCAATACCGGACACTACGAATTCAAAAGAATGCCTTTTGGCTTAAAAAACGCCCCGTCAACTTTCCAGAGACTTATGAATTTTGTATTAAAAGATTATATAAACAAAATTTGCTTCGTTTATTTAGACGATATTATTATACTAGGCACATCCCTCGGAGAAAATTCAATTAACATAGAAAAAATTTCCAAGAAATTACAGGAAGCTAATTTAAAAATTCAGCTCGACAAACGTGAGTTTTTAAGAAAAGAGGTAGCGTACTTAGGTCACATCATTACAACGGACGGAATAAAACCTAACCCCGACAAAATTCAAGCGATAAAAAACTTTCCTATCCTCAAGCCAACGAAAGAAATAAAATCTTTCCTAGGACTATTAGGGTATTACAGACGTTTTATCGATTGCTTTTCAAAAATAACCAAACCTTTGACCAACTGCTCAAAGAAAGGACAAAAAATTGACATAAAAGATCCGGAATATAGAAAATGTTTTGATAAATGTAAGACACCTCTTTCAAACGATCCAATTTTACAATATCCAGACTTCTCAAAAACTTTCATTCTAACAACAGATGCGAGCAACTATGCAATTGGAGCCGTTCTATCACAAACGAACGAAAGGAATAAAGATCTTCCTATCGCTTACATTTCTCGAACTCTTAATAACCATGAAATCAATTATTCTACTATCGAAAAAGAACTTTTAGCCATAATTTGGGCAACGAAACAATTTCGACCATATTTATTACCGATCATGGACCGCTTGTGTGGCTAAACTCATTGAAGGAGCCTAACTCTATATTAATAAGATGGCGTTTGAAATTGGAAGAATTTAACTATACTGTAGAATATGAAAAAGGGTGTCAAAACTCAGTAGCAGATGCATTATCTCGTATTAAGCCAGATTTTAAAATCGAATACAAAAATTCAAACATTTTCGAATCCGATGAAACCTTAGTTCATTGTGTTTCTAAAGATATGAAAATGAGCGAGGGGTTCGCACATCAAGTTAAGCAAAATTATTCTTGTGAAAATTATTATAATGTAGATAACAAAATTATGATACAAAGAAATCCAAGATTAATTTGTCATTTAATTACAAAAGAGAATTATTTTGATAAACCTACATTTAGAAATATAAAAATTTGCTTAGAGAAATTATTGAATTATTCGATACAAAATGAAATAGTTGAATTAGATATGCCTAAAATTTGCTCTGGGCTTGATATGAAAAAATGGGACAAAATCGAAAATTTGATTACAGAGGTATTTCATGATTCAAATATCAAAATAAATGTTTATGAGAAACCAAAAGACACCGATTTAAATTTAAATTCAGATACAGATTTAGTTTGAGTGGAAACCGGAAGTGAAACAGACACTGCACATTCTGATGACGAAAGTCCTGTAAACTGTTTGACTTATTTAGATACACCCATAAATTTTTGTAAAAATCAAATAGTTATCAAAGAAACAAATTATAAAAACGAAGTTGTAATTACTAAATTTTTCGATCATGAAGTGCAACGTTTGTACTTTTATTTGAATGAAATTGACAGTAATAAATCAATCATGAAATTTATTAAGGAATATTTGCAACCAGGAGTAACTTACTATTGTTTAATACCAGAATTATTCAAAATCAATTTTAATGCCGTATTACAGACCTATTTTGATTCTAACAGTTATAAATTAGTAGCATGTAAAACAATGAATACCGATGTTGAAAGCAAGGAAGAACAACAGATTGTTATAAGAAATTATCACGAAGGGAAAACTAACCACAGGGGTATTGTAGAAACATATAATAAATTGGAACAGATATATTATTGGCCGAATATGCAAAAAGATATTCAAAATTTGATAAATAATTGTAATGTTTGTTTGACTACGAAGTACGAAAGAAATCCCATTCAAATACCCACTATCCGGACACCAACAGCTGATAAACCTTTCGAAAAAATTCATATAGACTTACTATCGTTAGAACAAATTAAAATATCAACTGTTATAGACTCTTTTTCCAAATTTGCCGTAGCTTACGTTATAAAAGATAAGAATGCAATTACTATTTAGAATAAATTGATCAAATACTTCACACATTTTACGATCCCCAAAGAAATTGTTTCCGACAATGGTTTGGAATTTAATAATAAGACAATTCGAAATTATTTGGCCCTAAGAAAAATTAACATTCATTATATTTCTGTGGATAGCCCGAAAAGTAACGGAATGATTGAAAGATTTCACTCTTCCCTGATAGAGCACATGCGAATTATTAATCAAAACGCTATCATAAAAACCTTGCAACTGAAAGAAAGAGTAGATTACGCATTGATAGCTTACAATAGCAGCATCCATTCGGTAACAAAACGAACACCTATAGAAATCGTATTTGGACAAATATGAGAATCAAATTTGAAACCAGAAGAGATACAAGTGGATGAATATCTACACAAACATGCACAAATATTGAATGAAATCAACGAGCAGGTAGAATCCAATATAGAGAAAAATAAGTCGAAATACTCAGAGCAAATAACAAAGCAATATGATTTACCATCTAAAGTTTATGTCAAAATTAATAAACGAAATTCTGGGAAAATAGAGAAGCCGAAATTTGAAATTTTAGATGTAAAGACAGTAAAATATGAAAGAGGACAGATTGTAGACGATAAGAACAAAAAGCATAAATCATCAAATTTAAAAAATCCCCGACTTGTTACAGATTGATTCCTTTCGGAATATCACAAATCATTCAGGATGACATTAATACTGGACTTAACATACTTGACTTAGGGACAGCCTATATACAGGTGAATACCCAAATTATTCCTTTCCAAATCCCATTATCTAATATTCTTCAACAATTTTATTTGTTGGAATCCAATATCGGTTCGTTAGATAAAATTTTATGAAAATATAAATTTGAGAATAGTATCCTCAGTCATAGAAATATATTGAAAAACGTGATGTCTCATTTGAAAGACAAAAAAAAATTTAATTAACACAAAAAGACAGAAACAAGGGTTAATTAACGGACTCGGTTCTATCATCAGAAGTATAACTGGAAACTTAGGTTCAACAGATAAAGAAAGGTACGATCAGATAATTGAGAATATTAATAGTAATGAGAATAAATTGACAAGTGGAATGAATAAAATAGTTATCATAAATAATAATATAACAGAACAATTTAATGATAAAATCAGATTGATTAATGAAAATGATTTATTCTTGAATGAAAAATAAAATATATTGGAGTAAGTATTAGGGAAAGTTTAAGATGACATTGACATTATAAAAACACAAAATATAATAAATGAGTTTATTCAGACAGGACAAGAGCTTTATTTTTCATTGATTTTGTTAGAGGAAACGATGACCTTTTGTAAATTGAATATTTTGTATTTTGGAGTTATTAATCATAATGAATTATTAAACGAAATTAATGAAATTGAGAATAGTTTTATCAAGACAATTTCACTAAATAATATGCAAAATAGCAATATTTTTAGAACATATTGCTCAATCAAAAACGATAACCTTACCATCCTTATCGAAATTCCATCAAATATTTTTAAAGAAGAACTTTTACAAGTTACTTCCATCCCTACGAATTTAAACAATATATACGAAACAGTGAACGTCCCAAACGGCCTTTACACAAAAAGCAATTGTAGAATTAGATCTATAGATAAATGTACTAGAATGAGCAAAAATGAATATTATTGCCTATCCCAAAATAAAGAATATGAGAAATGTCTAGAAAACGTAATTTGTTATAAAGATTTTGTGAATATAATGGAATATCGCCGATAAATTCAATAATAGATATAACAAATTCAGATTTGAGATATTTATATCTCCCGAATGAAGAACAGGTTAAATTTTATTGCAATAATGAATTGAAGATTGAAAATTTGAAAGGAATATATTACATTAATAATTGTAAGATTAATAAACAGATTGAGATTGAAAATTATCTTGGGGAGTTGATAGAAATTCATATAAACTCTACAAAAAATCATATTTAACATATAGAAAATAGAATCAAAAATATTTCATTGATTAAACATGAGTTAGAGAATAATATTCAGTTGAATTCATCCTATAATGTAGATGTGAATAACTATCATCATATTTTGATTTATATTATAATTATATTAATAATTTTTGTAATATTAGGTTGTAAATGCAAAGATCATCTTAAAAGAAGAATCAAAAAATCTAAAGATATAGAATTGAAAGAAACTAAGGATAGAAGCTCCAAAATTGTAAATTCTATTCTTGAGGAGGGAGGAATTATGTAGAGACATCGCCCTTATTGCACCATAGTGTGAATTATTAAATCATTTATTTCTCATGAATTCAGCAGAATATAGTTTACATTAAAATCACGTACAAGAAGATGATCTCTGTATAAATAGCACAGTTTTCTAAGTTAACCATCCCTATTGTCATCTAAGTTTCATGTAGTGCACAGCACAAATCTTAAAGTATTAAAATAAAATTTTGAAAAACTATTTTTCGAGTTTGAAAAATATATTTTGTATGAATCCATCAACAAGAACATCATATCTTGTGTTTTCTGAGCGCTATCTGCAGTTATATGAAGTTTGAAATAAGTCAAAATTACCACATTCTCAGCAGTTTCAAAGTATCGCAAATAACATAAATCAATCCAATACAACATAATACGCATGAATTCGTCCTCGAATGCACAAAATTTTTCGTTTCCAGCGAGTTATCAGCGTTATTTCTGAGTCTCGTTGAGAAATTTTTGATACTGTAAATCTGCTCAGAAGCAAGATTTTGCTCCAGAAATACATTATATGGCAGAATCTAGCACCAAATACATCATATTTCGTGTTTTTAGAGTGCTATTTGCAGTTTATAAACTTTGGAATGAGTCGAAATCACGCTTTTCCGCGCAGATATTCACAATTAGAAAGTTCATATTCCTATTCAGGACCTCATGATATGTGTGAATCCATCAACGAAAACATCATATCTCGTGTTTTCTGAGCGCCATCTGCAGTTATATGAAGTTTGGAACAAGTCAAAATTACCACATTCTCAGCAGTTTCGAAGTATCGCAAAACACATAAATCTATCCAATACAACATAATACGCATGAATCCGTCCTCATATGCACTAGATTTTGCGTTTCTAGCGAGTTATTACCGTTTTTTCTGAGTCTCGTTGAGAAATTTTTGATTCTGTAAATCTGCCTAGGAAGCAAGATTTTGCTTCAGAAATGCGTTATATGGCAGAATCTAGCACCAAATACATCATATTCCGTGTTTTAAGAGGGCTATTTGCAGTTTTACAAACTTGAGAATAAGTCGAAATCACGCTTTTCCGCGCAGATTTCCACAATCAAAAAGTTCATATTTCTATTCAGGACCTCATAAAATGTATGAATCCATCAACAAAAGCATCATATCTCGTGTTATCAGAGCGCTATCTGCAGTTATATTAAGTTAGAAATAAGTCAAAATTACCACATTCTGAGCAGTTTCAAAGTATCGCAAATCACATAAATCTATCCAATACAACATAATACGCATGAATCCGTCCTTAAATGCACAAAATTTTGCGTTTCCAGCGAGTTATCAGCGATTTCTCTGAGTCTCGTTGAGAAATTTTTGATTCTGTATCTGCTCAGAAGCAAGATTTTGCTTCAGAAATGCTTTTTATGGCAGAATCTAGCACCACACACATCATATTACGTGTTTTTAGAGTGCTATTTGCAGTTTTACAAACTTAAGGATAAGTCGGAATCACGCTTTTCCGCGCAGATTTTCACAATCAAAAAGTTCATATTCCTATTCAGGACCTCATAATATGTATGAATCCATCAACAAGAACATCATATCTCGTGTCTTCAGAGCGCTATCTGCAGTTATATGGAGTTTGAAATAAGTCATAATTACCACATTTTAAACGGTTTCAAAGTATCGCAAATCACATAAATCTATCCAATACAACATAATACGCATGAATCCGTCCTCAAATGCACAAAATTTTGCGTTTGCAGCGAGTTATCAGCGTTATTTCTGAATCTCATTGAGAAATTTTTGATTATGTAAATCTGCTCAGAAGCAAGATTTTGCTTCAGAATTGCGTTATATGGCAGAATCTAGCACCAAATACATCATATTTCGTGTTTCTAGAGTGCTATCCGGAGTTTTACAAACTTTGGAATACGTCGAAATCACGCTTTTCCGCGCAGATTTTCACAATCAAAAAGTTTATATTTTTACTCAGGACCTCATAATATGTATGAATCCATCAACAAAAACATCATATCTCGTGATTTCAGAGCGCTATCTGCAGTTATATGAAGTTTGAAATAAGTAAAAATTACCACATTCTCAGCGGTTTCAAAGTATCGCAAATCACATAAATTTATTTAATACAATATGATACATATGGATCCGCCCTCAAATGCACAAAATTTTGCGTTTTTAGCGGGTTATCAGCGTTTTTTCTGAGTTTCGTTGAGAAATTTTTATTCTGTTAATCTGCTCCGAAGCAAGATTTTGCTTTAGAAATGCGTTATATGGCAGAATCTAGCACCAAATACATCATATTTCGTGTTTTCAGAGTGCTATTTGCAGTTTTACAAACTTTAGGATAATTCGAAATCACGCTTTTCCGCGCAGATTTCCACAATCAAAAAGTTCATATTCCTATTCAGGACCTCATAATATGTATGAATCCATCAACAAAAACATCATATCTCGTGTTTTCAGAGCGCTATCTGCAGTTATATGAAGTTTGAAATAAGTCAAAATTACCACATTCTCAGCAGTTTCAAAGTATCGCAAAACACATAAATCTATCCAATACAACATAATACGCATGAATCCGTCCTCGAATGCACAAAATTTTGCGTTTCCAGCAAGTTATCAGCGTTTTTCCTGAGTATCGTCGAGAGATATTTGATTCTGTTAATCTGCTCAGAAGCAAGATTTTGCTTCAGAAATGCGTTATTCGGCAGAATCTAGCACCAAATACATCATATTTCGTGTTTTTAGAGTGCTATTTGCAGTTTTACAAACTTTGGAATAATTCGAAATCACGCTTTTCCGCGCAGATTTTCACAATTCAAAAGTTCATATTTTTACTCAAGACCTCATAATATGTATGAATCCATCAACAAAAACATCATATCTCGTGTTTTCAGAGCGCTATCTGCAGTTATATGAAGTATGAAATAAGTAAAAATTACCACATTCTCAGCAGTTTCAAAGTATCGCAAATCACATAAATCTATTCAATACAACATAATACGCATGAATCCGCCCTCAAATGCACAGAATTATGCGTTTTGAGCGAGTTATCAGCGTTTTCTTTGAGTCTCGTTGAGAAATTTTTGATTCTGTAAATCTGCTCAGTAGCAAGATTTTGCTTCAGAAATGCGTTATATGGCAGAATCTAGCAGCAAATACATCATATTTTGTGTTTTCAGAGTGCTATTTGCAGTTTTACTAACTTTGGAATAAGTCAAAATCACGCTTTTCCGCGCAGATTTTCACAATAAAAAAGTTCATATTCCTATTCAGGACCTCATAATATGTATGAATCCATTAACAAAAACATCATATCTCGTGTTTTCGAGCGCTATCTGCAGTAATATGAAGTGTGTAATAAGTCAAAACTACCACATTCTCAGCAGTTTCAAAGTATCGCAAATCACATAAATCTATCCAATACAACATAATACGCGTGAATCCGTCCTCAATGCACGAAATTTTTGCGATTCCAGCGAGTCATCAGCGTTTTCTCTGAGTCTCGTTGAGAAATTTTTGATTCTGTAAATCTGCTCGGAAGCAAGATTTTGCTTCAGAAATGCGTTATATGGCAGAATCCAGCACCAAATACTTCATATTACGTGTTTTCAGAGTTCTATTTGCAGTTTTACAAACTTTAGAATAAGTCGAAATCACGCTTTTCCGTGCGGATCTTCACAATCAAAAAGTTCATATTTCTATTCAGGACCTCATAATATGTATGAATCCATCAACAAAAACATCATATCTCGTGTTTTCAGAACGCTATTTGCAGTTATATGAAGTTTGAAATAAGTCAAATAAACCACATTCTCAGCAGTTTCAAAGTATCGCAAATCACACAAAACTATCCAATACAACATAATACGCATGAATCCGTCCTCAGATGCACAAAATTGTGCGTTTCCAGCGAGTTATTGGCGTTTTTTCTGAGTCTCGTTGAGAAATTTTTGATTCTGTAAATCTGCTCACAAGCAAAATTTTGCTTCAAAAATGCGTTATATATCAGAATCTAGCACCAAATACATCATATTTCGTGTTTTTAGAGTGCTATTTGCAGTTTTACAAACTTTGGAATAAGTCGAAATCATGCTTTTCCGCGCAGATTTTCACAATCAAAAAGTTCATATTCCTATTCAGGACCTCATAATATGTAAATTATGTAGAGACATCGCCCTCATTGCACCATAGTGTGAATTATTAAATCATCTATTTCTCATAAATTCAGCAGAATATAGTTTACATTAAAATCACGTTCAAGAAGATGATCTCTGTATAAATAGCATAGTTTTCTAAGTTAACCATCCCTATTGTCATTTAAGTTTCATGTAGTGCACAGCACAAATCTTAAAGTATTGAAATAAAATTTTGAAAAACTATTTTTCGAGTTTGAAAAATATATTTTGTATGAATCCATCAACAAGAACATCATATCTTGTGTTTTCTGAGCGCTATCTGCAGTTATATGAAGTTTGAAATAAGTCAAAATCTTAAAGTTATAAAATAAAAATTTTTAAAACTATTTTTCGAGTTTGAAAAATATATTTGGCGCAGTCGGTAGGATTAGCAAAAAAGGCTTTTGGATCGAAAACATATTAGTGTTAAATTCGTTCAAATCCAGAAAGTCGTCGATTTCAATCGTCTAACCGGCTTATCCAAGAATCTACAAATCAGAGTGAACAAGTCAATCCTGAAACACCAGCGAAACCTCTGTTACATCTCGATTGTAAGCAGAATGCCAGCTGTCTACTACCGGTGCTGTCCATCACCAACCAACATTGAGCGAAAATCGATTGGTCCGACGGTCAGCCACCCATTCCCCAAATGATCAAAGTTATATTAATTTTGTGAGTAAAAAATTATTATATTATCACACTGGACGAATTGTTACAAGAACTAAATAGCTTATCAATAGAAATGGCTATTCCACTCGTTCCAGCTGGTACGCCAGGAAATATTTTTGCAAATATGAATAAAGAAATTTTAAAATTATCAGAATTAGTGCCATGTTTCGATGGTGATGTAAAATCTTTACCAAATTTTGTAAATACAGTCGAAGATATCATAAATATTATAAGCCAAACCAACCCTTCTGAAATTACAAGAAAATAAGTATTACTAACACTAAAAAATAAAATCAAGGGAAATGCAGCTCAATGTTTGAGCATTACAATTATGAATTCTTGGGAAGAATTAAAAGAACATATTTCACAAAACTATTCTGACACTAGATCCGAATACACTTTGATGTATGAAATTACACACTTCAAAAAGAATCGAGATAGTATATTAGACTATTACACCAAGTTCAACGACTTGTTCTTGATTTACAAAAGTAAAGTAGAGTGTAAATATGACGCAAACGTGAGTAGAGTTATCATTGAAAGTGCAATTAAATATTTTACGCAATGCTTTATTAATAATTGTAAAGATCCGTTCCGATCAAAATTATCAGCTAGAAACCCGCAAAAATTGATAGATATATTGAACCTTATTACAAACGATTTTCAGTATATCCACAACCAACAGATCCAAATCCGAAAATCCTCTCCACCTGAAGACCAAATTCAATTTAATAATTTTCCTAAATACCAGCCTCCGCTATTTAAATACTCACAGCAACAAAACTCAAATAGGCCCTTCATACCTAGTGCAAATAAGCCTTACGCACCAAGCGCAAACAAGCCTTACGCACCTTATACAAACAAAAATTTTGCACCCAGTGCAAATTTCCGTAACGCTCAGCAAAAAGTCACCCCTATGGGCATCCAAACATCTCAATTTCCAAAAGGATATCCTCGAAGATCAGAGCAATTATACAATCAAGAAATAGAAATAATACCCCCTCAGAGATACAAGAAATCGAACAATTCGAAGAGAATATTGAAGAAGAAAATAATTTTTTAGACATAGACAGCAACCAACCCGAATCGAATCCTTAACTAATAATTTTAGTAAGTTACCATTTATTCAAGTTTCGTGTTATAAAATTTCATTAGACACAGGTTCAACTCAAAATTATATTAATTCAAAATTAATTGAACCAAATTCTACTAAATTTCCAGAATTATTCACCGTACATACTTGTAATGGTAAATCTTCAGGCAAAGAATTTACTTTTTTCAAGCTCAAAAATAACAATATAAAGAGTTATATTTCTGATTTTCATGAAGATTTCGATATATTACTAGGACTTCTTGGTATAAAATTACTCAAGACAAAATTTGATTTTATAAAAGAAGAAATTTTATTTTGAAATGAATTCAAATATGAATTAAAATATTTGAATTCTGGTAGAATTGAAAATTTTAATTTAGAAATAGAAAATCAAAATATACGCGATGAACACTTGAATTTTGAAGAAAGACGAAGCTTAGGTATAATTTTGAATAAATTGTAATCATTAATATTACAAGAAAATGACAAACTTTGTTTCACAAATAAAATCAAACATCAGATTAAAACTACCGATAATATCCCCATCTATGCAAAGCAGTATAAATATCCAGAATCTAATAAACAAGAAGTACAGAATCAGATAAACAAAATGTTACAAGATGATATTATACAACACTCATATAGCCCGTATTCTGCCCCTATTTGGGTTGTAAAGAAAAAACTAGACGCATCCGGCGAACAAAAATTTCGCGTAGTCATCGATTGTAGAAAACTGAACGACAGGACAATTGACGATAGATTTCCTATACCAGACATTACGGACATACTTGACAAATTGGGAAAATCTAATTATTTTACAACAATCGACTTAAAATCCGGTTTTCATCAAATCGGAGTAGAACTGAATGACATACCAAAAACCGCTTTTTCGACCAATACCGGACACTACGAATTCAAAAGAATGCCTTTTGGCTTAAAATACGCCCCGTCAACTTTCCAGAGACTCATGAATTTTGTATTAAAAGATTATATAAACAAAATTTGCTTCGTTTATTTAGACGATATTATTATATTAGGCACATCCCTCGGAGAAAATTCAATTAACATAGAAAAAATTTCCAAGAAATTACAGGAAGCTAATTTAAAAATTCAGCTCGACAAACGTGAGTTTTTAAGAAAAGAGGTAGCGTACTTAGGTCACATCATTACAACGGACGGAATAAAACCTAACCCCGACAAAATTCAAGCGATAAAAAACTTTCCTATCCTCAAGACAACGAAAGAAATAAAATCTTTCCTAGGACTATTAGGGTATTACAGACGTTTTATCGATTGCTTTTCAAAAATAACCAAACCTTTGAACAACTGCTCAAAGAAAGGACAAAAAATTGACATAAAAGATCCGGAGTATAGAAAATGTTCTGATAAATGTAAGACACTTCTTTCAAACGATCCAATTTTACAATATCCAGACTTCTCAAAAACTTTCATTCTAACAACAGATGCGAGCAACTATGCAATTGGAGCCGTTCTATCACAAACGAACGAAAGGAATAAAGATCTTCCTATCGCTTACATTTCTCGAACTCTTAATAACCATGATATCAATTATTCTACTATCGAAAAAGAACTTCCAGCCATAATTTGGGCAACGAAACAATTTCGACCATATTTATTAGGACATAAATTTCAAATTATTACCGATCATGGACCGCTTGTGTGGCTAAACTCATTGAAGGAGCCTAACTCTAAATTAATAAGATGGCGTTTGAAATTGGAAGAGTTTAACTATACTGTAGAATATAAAAACGGGTGTCAAAGCTCAGTAGCAGATGCATTATCTCGTATTAAGCCAGATTTTAAAATCGAATACAAAAATTCAAACATTTTCGAATCCGATAAAACCTTAGTTCATTGTGTTTCTAAAGATATGAAAATGAGCGAGGGGTTCGCACATCAAGTTAAGCAATATTATTCTTGTGAAAATTATTATAATGTAGATAACAAAATTATGATACAAAGAAATCCAAGATTAATTTGTCATTTAATTACAAAAGAGAATTATTTTGATAAACCTACATTTAGAAATATAAAAATTTGCTTAGAGAAATTATTGAATTATTCAATACAAAATGAAATAGTTGAATTAGATATGCCTAAAATTTGCTCTGGGCTTGATATGAAAAAATGGGACAAAATCGAAAATTTGATTACAGAGATATTTCATGATTCAAATATCAAAATAAATGTTTATGAGAAACCTAAAGACACCGATTTAAATTTAAATTCAGATACAGATTCAGTTTGAGTGGAAACCGGAAGTGAAACAGACACTGCACATTCTGATGACGAAAGTCCTGTAAACGGTTTGACTTATTTAGATACACCCATAAATACTTGTAAAAATCAAATAGTTATCAAAGAAACAAATTATAAAAACGAAGTTGAAATTACTAAATTTTTCGATCATGAAGTGCAACGTTTGTACTTTTATTTGAATGAAATTGACAGTAATAAATAAATCATGAAATTTATTAAGGAATATTTGCCACCAGGAGTAACTTACTATTGTTTAATACCAGAATTATTCAAAATCAATTTTAATGCCGTATTACAGACCTATTTTGATTCTAACAGTTATAAATTAGTAGCATGTAAAACAATAAATACCGATGTTGAAAGCAAGGAAGAACAACAGATTGTTATAAGAAATTATCACGAAGGGAAAACTAACCACAGGGGTATTGTAGAAACATATTATAAATTGGAACAGATATATTATTGGCCGAATATGCAAAAAGATATTCAAAATTTAATAAATAATTGTAATGTTTGTTTGACTACGAAGTACGAAAGAAATCCCATTCAAATACCCACTATCCGGACACCAACAGCTGATAAACCTTTCGAAAAAATTCATATAGACTTACTATCGTTAGAACAAATTAAAATATTAACTGTTATAGACTCTTTTTCCAAATTTGCCATAGCTTACGTTATAAAAGATAAGAATGCAATTACTATTTAGAATAAATTAATCAAATACTTCACACATTTTACGATCCCCAAGGAAATTGTTTCCGACAATGGTTTGGAATTTAATAATAAGACAATTCGGAATTATTTGGCCCTAAGAAAAATTAACATTCATTATATTTCTGTGGATAGCCCGAAAAGTAACGGAATGATTGAAAGATTTCACTCTTCCCTGATAGAGCACATGCGAATTATTAATCAAAACGCTATCATAAAAACCTTGCAACTAAAAGAAAGATTAGATTACGCATTGATAGCTTACAATAGCAGCATCCATTCGGTAACAAAACGAACACCTATAGAAATCGTATTTGGACAAATATTAGAATCAAATTTGAAACCAGAAGAGATACAAGTGGATGAATATCTACACAAACATGCACAAATATTGAATGAAATCAACGAGCAGGTAGAATCCAATATAGAGAAAAATAAGTCGAAATACTCAGAGCAAATAACAAAGCAATATGATTTACCATCTAAAGTTTATGTCAAAATTAATAAACGAAATTCTGGGAAAATAGAGAAGCCGAAATTTGGAATTTTAGATGTAAAGACAGTAAAATATGAAAGAGGACAGATTGTAGACGATAAGAACAAAAAGCATAAATTATCAAATTTAAAAAATCCCCGACTTGTTACAGATTGATTCCTTTCGGAATATCACAAATCATTCATGATGACATTAATACTGGACTTAACATACTTGACTTAGGGACAGCCTATATACAGGTAAATACCCAAATTATTCCTTTCCAAATCCCATTATCTAATATTCTTCAACAATTTTATATGTTGGAATCCAATATCGGTTCGTTAGATAAAATTTTAGAAAATTATAAATTTGAGAATAGTATCCTCAGTCATAGAAATATATTGAAAAACGTGATGTCTCATTTGAAAGACAAAAAAAAATTTATTGACACAAAAAGACAGAAACAAGGATTAATTAACGGACTCGGTTCTATCATCAAAAGTATAACTGGAAGCTTAGGTTCAACAGATAAAGAAAGGTACGATCAGATAATTGAGAATATTAATAGTAATGAGAATAAATTGACAAGGGAAATAAATAAAATAGTTATCATAAATGATAATATAACAGAACAATTTAATGATAAAATCAGATTGATTAATGAAAATGATTTAATCTTGAATGAAAAATAAAATATATTGGAGTAAGTATTAGGGAAAGTTTAAGATGACATTGACATTATAAAAACACAAAATATAATAAATGAGTTTATTCAGACAAGACAAGAGCTTAATTTTTCATTGATTTTGTTAGAGGAAACGATGACCTTTTGTAAATTGAATATTTTGTATTTTGGAGTTATTAATCATAATGAATTATTGAACGAAATTAATAAAATTGAGAATAGTTTTATCAAGACAATTTCACTAAATAATATGCAAAATAGCAATATTTTTAGAACATATTGCTCAATCAAAAACGATAACCTTACCATCCTTATCGAAATTCCATCAAATATTTTTAAAGAAGAACTTTTACAAGTTACTTCCATCCCTACGAATTTAAACAATATATACGAAACAGTGAACGTCCCAAACGGCCTTTACACAAAAAACAATTGTAGAATCAGATCTATAGATAAATGTACTAGAATGAGCAAAAATGAATATTATTGCCTATCCCAAAATAAAGAATATGAGAAATGTCTAGAAAACGTAATTTGTTATAAAGATTTTCAGTTTTGTGAATATAATGAAATATCGCCGATAAATTCAATAATAGATATAACAAATTCAGATTTGAGATATTTATATTTCCCGAATGAAGAACAGGTTAAATTTTATTGCAATGATGAATTGAAGATTGAAAATTTGAAAGGAATATATTACATTAATAATTGTAAGATTAATAAACAGATTGAGATTGAAAATTATCTTGGGGAGTTGATAGAAATTCATATAAACTCTACAAAAAATCATATTTAACATATAGAAAATAAAATAAAAAATATTTCATTGATTAAACATGAGTTAGAGAATAATATTCAGTTGAATTCACCCTATAATGTAGATGTGAATAACTATCATCATATTTCAATTTATATTATAATAATATTGATAATTTTTGTCAAAATTACCACATTCTGAGCAGTTTCAAAGTATCGCAAATCACATAAATCTATCCAATACAACATAATACGCATGAATCCGTCCTCAAATGCACAAAATTTTGCGTTTCCCGCGAGTTATCAGCGATTTTTCTGAGTCTCGTTGAAAAATTTTTGATTCTGTATCTGCTCAGAAGCTAGATTTTGCTTCAGAAATGCGTTATATGGCAGAATCTAGCACCACACACATCATATTACGTGTTTTTAGAGTGCTATTTGCAGTTTTACAAACTTAAGGATAAGTCGGAATCACGATTTTCCGCGCAGATTTTCACAATCAAAAAGTTCATATTCCTATTCAGGACCTCATAATATGTATGAATCCATCAACAAGAACATCATATCTTGTGTCTTCAGAGCGCTATCTGCAGTTATATGGAGTTTGGAATAAGTCAAAATTACCACATTTTAAGCGATCTCAAAGTATCGCAAATCACATAAATCTATCCAATACAACATAATACGCATGAATCCGTCCTCAAATGTACAAAATTTTGCGTTTGCAGCGAGTTATCAGCGTTTTTTCTGAATTCTCATTGAGAAATTTTTGATTATGTGAATCTGCTCAGAAGCAAGATTTTGCTTCAAAATTGCGTTATATGGCAGAATCTAGCACCAAATACATCATATTTCGTGTCTTTAGAGTGCTATTTGCAGTCTTACAAACTTTGGAATACGTCGAAATCACGCTTTTCCGCGCAGATTTTCACAATCAAAAAGTTCATATTTTTACTCAGGACCTCATAATATGTATGAATCCATCAACAAAAACGTCATATCTCGTGTTTTCAGAGCGCTATCTGCAGTTATATGAAGTTTGAAATAGGTAAAAATTACCACATTCTAAGCAGTTTCAAAGTATCGCAAATCACACAAAACTATCCAATACAACATAATACGCATGAATCCGTCTTCAGATGCACAAAATTGTGCGTTTCCAGCGAGTTATCGGCGTTTTTTCTGAGTCTTGTTGAGAAATTTCTGATTCTGTAAATCTGCTCAGAAGCAAGATTATGCTTCAGAAATGCGTTATATGGCAGAATCTTGCACCAAATACATCATATTTCGTGTTTTTAGAGTGCTATTTGCAGTTTTACAAACTTTGGAATGAGTCGGAATCACGCTCTTCCGCGAAGATTTTCACGATCAAAAAGTTCTTATTCCTATTCAGGACCTCATAATATGTATGAATCCATCAACAAAAATATCATATCTTGTGTTTTCAGAGCGCTATCTGCAGTTATATGAAGTTTGAAATAAGTCAAAATTACCACATTCTGAGCAGTTTCAAAGTATCGCAAATCACATGAATCTATCCAATACAACATAATACGCATGAACCCGTCCTCAAATGCACAAAATTTTGCGTTTCCAGCGAGTTATCAGCGTTTTTCCTGAGTCTCGATGAGAAATTTTTGATTATGTAAATCTGCTCAGAAGCAAGATTTTGCTTGAGAAATGCGTTATATGGCAGAATCCAGCACCAAATACATCATATTTCGTGTTTTATGAGTGCTATTTGCAGTTTTACAAGCTTTGGAATGAATCGAAATCACGCTTTTCCGCGCAGATTTTCACAATCAAAAAGTTCATATTCCTATTCAGGACCTCATAATATATATGAATCCAACAACAAAAACATCATATCAGTTGTTTTCAGAGCGCTATCAGCAGTTATATGAAGTTTGAAATAAGTCAAAATCACCACATTCTCAGCGGTTTCAAAGTATCGCAAAAAAACATAAATCTATCCAATATAACATATTACGCATGAATCAGTCCTCAAATGCACAAAATTTTGCGTTTCCAGCAAGTTATTAGCGTTTTTTCTGAGTCTCGTTGAGAAATTTTTGATTCTGTAAATCTGCTCGGAAGCAAGATTTTGCCCCAGAAATGCGTTATATGGCAGAATCTAGCACCAAATACATCATATTACATGTTTTTAGAGTGCTATTTGCAGTTTTACAAACTTTAGGATAAGTCAAAATCACACTTTTCCGCGCAGATTACCACAATCAAAAAGTCCATATTCCTATTCAGGACCTCATAATATGTATGAATCCATCAACAAAAACATCATATCTCGTGTTTTCAGAGCGCTATCTGCAGTTATATGAAGTTTGAAATAAGTCAAAATTACCACATTCTCAGCAGTTTCAATGTATCGCAAAACACATAAATCTATCCAATACAACATAATACGCATGAATCCGTCCTCGAATGCACAAAATTTTGCGTTTCCAGCAAGTTATCAGCGTTTTTCCTGAGTATCGTCGAGAGATACTTGATTCTGTAAATCTGCTCAGAAGCAAGATTTTGCTTCAGAAATGCGTTATTTGGCAGAATCTAGCACCAAATACATCATATTTCGTGTTTTTAGAGTGCTATTTGCAGTTTTACAAACTTTGGAATAATTCGAAATCACGCTTTTCCGCGCAAATTTTCACAATTTAAAAGTTCATAATTTCACTCAAGACCTCATAATATGTATGAATCCATCAACAAAAACATCATATCTCGTGTTTTCAGAGCGCTATCTGCAGTTATATGAAGTATGAAATAAGTAAAAATTACCACATTCTCAGCAGTTTCAAAGTATCGCAGATCACATAAATCTATTCAATACAACATAATACGCATGAATCCGCCCTCAAATGCACAGAATTATGCGTTTTTAGCGAGTTATCAGCGTTTTCTCTGAGTCTCGTTGAGAAATTTTTGATTCTGTAAATCTGCTCAGTAGCAAGATTTTGCTTCAGAAATGCGTTATATGGCAGAATCTAGCACCAAATACATCATATTTCGTGTTTTCAGAGTGCTATTTGCAGTTTTACTAACTTTGGAAAAAGTCAAAATCACGCTTTTCCGCGCAGATTTTCACAATCAAAAAGTTCATATTCCTATTCAGGACCTCATAATATGTATGAATCCATCAACAAAAAAAATCGGTTGTCTGTAAGGTCGGTTTACTGACGATAGTTTAACGTGAAAATACTGATGGAGTGGTTGCATGTTTAAAAAGAAAATTTCAATTTTATCGGTTTGATAGATATTTTGTATGGATATAGAGAAGGAGGTGAATGGAAATCAGGAATTGAATCGATCAAGTTACATTTATTTGTACGCATAAATACAATTATGTCAATTTTTTCTATTTTTCATTTTGTATCAACATTATTTCTTTCAGCAAGTAAACTGAATAAAAGTTGTTGTTAAATTAGTTACTCAATTATTTTCGCAAATTTAATCGTAACTTGTTGTGAAAAAGTGATAATCTTGAATAATTTATTATAAGAATAAACTGTGATTAAATTATTGAATAAATATGTTTTATTGGGTATAAGTTCTGTAATTTATTAGAAACACAACGTTTCAACAGCAGAGTACTGCCTTTTTTACTTGAAAAAGGCAGCACTTTGCTGTTGAAACGTTGTGTTTCTAATAAATTACAGAACTTATACCCAATAAAACATATTTATTTTAAAAATGAGTTCTGAAAAGTTTTTTCCTTGTGATTAAATTATTGTTCATAAATCCTAAATTGAAAATTTTAAATCTAGAAACATCATTGAAATTTTTGTAACTCTAGCGTTTGAAAAGCCTGCCTCAATGTGTTTGATATGGGATAAAATTGTTCCCTTTGACGGCTGGCTGATCCAACCTGTCATTTCAGACACGTTGTTATGATATGTGGAAGATTTAACATTCATGTTCTAATTTTTTGATCATAGCTACGCTCGATAATTATTTCGATCGAATAGTGAAGCCATTGATTCTCTACTCATCGTGAAATAGTTCTGGGTAAGAGTGAATGATAGGTCACTATGACATTTCGCACAATTTTAAAGAGATGGCGATACTGGCGTCTCTGCAGTAAAAACAAATTCTGTCAGTGGCACTAAAACAGTGTTCATGTGTAACAATGGTTGTAGGTTAGTTCGCTACGCTCGCGGCTTTAACAAACATCCCTGAATATTACCGCACTTGCGCTGCGCGCGACTGTGAACTGAACTTGAGAGGAAACCACCTCGAAGGGTGAACCAAACTTCTCCATGTTGGACCGAAATAATGAAACTTTCACATGTCATGTTTGAGGACTACTGCTTAGCTACCACTTACTCTGTACACATGTATTTCGAGCGCAAGCGCATTATCATAGTGACCTATCATTCACTTTATTCTAAGGCGAATTCTGGCGATGGATGCAAATCCATGAATTCTTAATTTTTTTTCCAACTTATGACGTCATGTTTCCATACATACGTCACAGCTACAACACCTCGCCAGAACGAAATATTCCATCTTATTCCATGATATCAGTGTTGAAGTTTGAATTTTTCAGGTTATTTACTAATCATTACTATGAATTCAATATTAGTAGATTTTGGTTGCAAGTTTCGAGTTTTCCCTTGATAACAATGAACTTTTTATATTCGACAGTATAATACAGAATATCAGTAATAGTTAATTTAAAATTTTTTGACACTTTTGTTCTAACCAAAGTTTGCAAAGAAAGACATAACCGAATAAGGAATATTACGGAGAAGTAATTAGTACTTATTCAGAAAAGAACTTTTATAGACACTTTAAAATGAGTCAAATCTCTTTCAATTAACTTTTTGAAATCATTGAAAATAAATGCTTGACAGAAGAGTGAGAAAGAACGACATTTGGAAAAGGATAGGTTACATGGAAGCAGCTCGCTTGCAGTATCCATGAATCCGTGGGATTACTAACTCATGACGTCATGAGTTCGTCGCCAGAATTCTGAATATTCCATGTTTCCCACGAACACAAACTCGAATCCATCGCCAGAATTCCCTTCTAGTTCTGTTAACTTTATGTTATAGTTTTGTCAATTATAGCATACCCTACAATCGCTGCACTAGCGGACCGATGCTATTTATTTTATTGATGAAAGCACGAATATTCGACAATATATCATTGAACATATATCTAATATCGAAAGAATCATTACCTTTATCGCCGCAATTATCTTTGCTATAAACAATTGACACCACATTCACTATTCACTGCACTTCATACTTGACGAAAACATGTAAATGTATTATTGTATAGCAGCTGTCCACGCGGACGCATCGCTCACTCAAGTAGGAGAAAGACAGATGTCGAACGCTGCCGAACGCGTAGGTCGATTGTGCCTCTTTGTCGCTCGTTCCGCGCTCTCGCTTGCACTTCAAGCCTTACATAGAACGCCTCAGAGCGAGGGTAACGCCGCATGAATCATGTTTTTTCGTGCGTGCAGCCGGCTCCATTGAATTATAAGACGTTGTCACGTCAAAAACAAATATATCCCAATTAAATGAATCCTTCCATTACTTCGTTGCACCTGAAATCGTGTTTCACGTCCGTCCTATATAAAATCTATAACACAACTGTCATCTCTTAACATATTACAGTAGTACATCATAATCTTATTAAATACTTATTTAATTTATTCTTATTGATAAATAATCATTGGCATTTGTGATGACGTAATGGAACGCCTCAGAGCAAGCGAGGTAACGCCGTATGAGTCATGTTTTTTCGTGCGTGCAGCCAGCTCTTTCGAATTATAAGACGTTATCACGTCAAAAACATCATATCTCGTGTTTTCGAGCGCTATCTGCAGTAATATGAAGTGTGTAATAAGTCAAAACTACCACATTCTCAGCAGTTTCAAAGTATCGCAAATCACATAAATCTATCCAATACAACATAATATGCGTGGATCCGTCCTCAATGCACGAAATTTTTGCGATTCCAGCGAGTCATCAGCGTTTTCTCTGAGTCTCGTTGAGAGATTTTTGATTCTGTAAATCTGCTCGGAAGCAAGATTTTGCTTCAGAAATGCGTTATATGGCAGAATCTAGCACCAAATACATCATATTACGTGTTTTCAGAGTTCTATTTGCAGTTTTACAAACTTCAGAATAAGTCGAAATCACGCTTTTCCGTGCAGATCTTCACAATCAAAAAATTCATATTTCTATTCAGGACCTCATAATATGTATGAATCCATCAACAAAAACATCATATCTTGTGTTTTCATAACGCTATTTGCAGTTATATGAAGTTTGAAATAAGTCAAATAAACCACATTCTCAGCAGTTTCAAAGTATCGCAAATCACACAAAACTATCCAATACAACATAATACGCATGAATCCGTCCTCAGATGCACAAAATTGTGCGTTTCCAGCGAGTTATCGGCGTTTTTTCTGAGTCTTGTTGAGAAATTTTTGATTATGTAAATCTGCTCGGAAGCAAGATTTTGCTTTAGGAATGCGTTATATGGCAGAATCTAGCACCAAATACATCATATTTCGTGTTTTCAGAGTCCTATTTGCAGTTTTACAAACTTTGGAATAAGTCGTAATCACGCTTCTCCGCGCAGATTTTCACACTCGAAAAGTTCATATTCCTATTCAGGACCTCATAATATGTATGAATCCATCAATAGAAACGTCATATCTCGTGTTTTCAGAGCGCTATCTGCAGTTATATGAAGTTTGAAATAAGTCAAAATTACCACATTCTCAGCAGTTTCAAAGTATCGCAAATCACATAAATCTATCCAATACAACATAATACGCATGAATCCGTCCTTAGATGCACAAAATTTTGCGTTTCCAGCGAGATGACAGCGTTTTTTCTGAGTCTCGTTGAGTAATTTTGGATTCTGTAAATCTGCTCAGAAGCAAGATTTTGCTTCAGAAATGCGTAATATGGCAGAATCTAGCACCAAATACATCATATTTCGTGTTTTTAGAGTGCGATTTGCCGTTTTTATAATCTTAAGAATAAGTCGAAATCACGCATTTCCGCGCAGATTCTCACAATCAAAAAGTTCATATTCCTATTCAGGACCTCATATATGTATGAATCCATCAACAAGAACAGCATATCTCGTGTTTTCAGAGCGCAATCTGCAGTTATATGAAGTTTGGAATAAGTAAAATTACCACATTCTCAGCGGATTCAAAGTATCGCAAATCACATAAATCTATTCAATACAACATAATACGCATGAATCCGCCCTAAAATGCACAAAATTTTGCGTTTTAAGCGAGTTATCAGCGTTTTTTCTGAGTCTCGTTGAGAAATTTTTGATTCGGTAAATCTGCTCAAAACCAAGATTTTGCTTTAGAAATGCGTTATATGGCAGAATCTAGCACCAAATACATCATATTTTGTGTTTTCAGAGTGCTATTTGCAGTTTTACAATCTTTGGAATAAGTCGCAATCACGCTTTTCCGCGCAGATTCTCACAATCAAAAAGTTCATATTCCTATTCAGGACCTCATAATATGTATGAATCCATCAACAAGAACAGCATATCTCGTGTTTTCAGAGCGCAATCTGCAGTTATATGAAGTTTGGAATAAGTAAAAATTACCACATTCTCAGCGGTTTCAAAGTATCGCAAATCACATAAATCTATCCAATACAACATAATACGCATGAATCCGTCCTCAAATGCACAAAATCTTGCGTTTCCAGCGAGTTATCAGCGTTTTTTCTGAGTCTCGTTGAGAAATTTTAGATTCAGTAAATCTGCTCAGAAGCAAGATTTTGCTTCAGAAATGCGTTATATGGCAGAATCTAGCACAAAATACATCATATTACGTGTTTTAAGAGTGCTATTTGCAGTTTTACAAACTTTGAAATAAGTCGGAATCACGCTTTTCGCGAGAATTTTCACAATCAAAAAGTTCATATTTCTATTCAGGACCTCATGATATGTATGAATCCATCAACAAAAACATCATATCTCGTGTTTTCAGAGCGCTATCTGCAGTTATATTAAGTTTGGAATAAGTCAAAATTACCACATTCTGAGCAGTTTCAAAGTATCGCAAATCACATAAATCAATCCAATACAACATAATACGCATGAACCCGTCCTCAAATGCACAAAATATTGCGTTTCCAGCGAGTTATCAGCGTTTTTTCTGAGTCTTGTGAGAAATTTTTGATACTATAAATCTGCTCAGAAGCAAGATTTTGCTTCAGAAATGAGTTATATGGCAGAATCTAGCACCAAATACATCATATTTTGTGTTTTTAGAGTGCTATCTGCAGTTTTACAAGCTTTGGAATGAGTCGAAATCACGCTTTTCCGCGCAGATTTTTGAAATCAAAAAGTTCATATTCCTATTCAGGACCTCATAATATGTATGAATGCAACAACAAAAACATCATATCAGTTGTTTCCAGAGCGCTATCTGCAGTTATATGAAGTTTGAAATGAGTCAAAATTACCACATTCTCAGCGGATTCAAAGTATCGCAAATTACATAAATCTATCCAATATAACATAATATGCATGAATCAGTCCTCAAATGCACAAAATTTTGCATTTCCAGCGAGTTATCAGCGTTTTTCCAGAGTCTCGTCGAGAGATTTTTGATGATATAAATCTGCTTAGAAGCAAGATTTTGATTTAGAAATGCGTTATGTGGCAGAATCTAGCTCCAAATACATCATATTTCGTGTTTTAAGAGTTCTTTCTGCAGTTCCACAAACTTAAGAATAAGTCGAAATCATGCTTTTCCGCGCAGGTTTTCACAATCAAGAAGTTCATATTTCTATTCAGGACCTCATAATTCATATGAATCCATCAACAAAAACATCATATCTCGTGTCTTCAGAGCGCTATCTGCAGTTATATAAAGTTTGAAATAAGTCAAAATCACCACATTCTCAGCAGTTTCAAAGTATCGCAAATTACATGAATCTATCCAATACAACATAATACGCATGAATCTGTCCTCAAAAGCACAAAATTTTGCGTTTCCAGCAAGTTATCAGCTTTTTTTATGAGTCTCGTTGAGAAATTTTTGATTCTATAAATCTGCTCAGAAGCAAGATTTTGCTTAGAAATGCGTTATATGGCAGAATCTAGCACCAATACATCATATTCCGTGTTTTTAAAGTGCTTTTTGCAGTTTTACAAACTTAAGGATAAGTCGAAATCACGCTTCTTCGCGCAGATTTTCACAGTCCAAAAGTTCATGTTCCTATTCAGGACCCCATAATTTGTATGGATCCATCAACAAAAACATCATATCTCGTATTTTCAGAGCGCTATCTGCAGTCATATGAAGTTTGAAATAAGTCGAAATTACCACATTCTCAGCAGTTTCAAAGTATCGCAAATCACATAAATCTATCCAATACAACATGATACGCATTAATCCGTCCTCAAATGCACAAAATTTTGCGTTTCCAGCGGGTTATCAGCGTTTTTACTGGATCTCGTTGAGAAATGTTTGATTCTGTATATATGCTCAGAAGCAAGATTTTGCTTCAGAAATGCGTTATATGGCAGAATCTAGCATCAAATACATCATATTTCGTATTTTTAGAGTGCTATTTGCTGTTTTACAAACTTAAGAATAAGTCGAAGTCACGCTTTCCCGCGAAGATTTTCACAATCAAAAAGTTCATGTTCCTATTCAGGACCCCATAATTTGTATGGATCCATCAACAAAAACATCATATCTCGTGTTTTCAGAGCGCTATCTGCAGTCATATGAAGTTAGAAATAGGTCGAAATTACCACATTCTCAGCAGTTTCAAAGTATCGCAAATCACATAAATCTATCCAATACAACATGATACGCATGAATCCGTCCTCAAATGCACAAAATTTTGCGTTTCCAGCGAGTTATCAGCGTTCTTTCTGGATCTCGTTGAGAAATGTTTGATTCTGTATATCTGCTCAGAAGCAAGATTTTGCTTTAGAAATGCGTTATATGGCAGAATCTAGCATCAAATACATCAAATTTTGTGTTTTTAGAGTGCTATTTGCTGTTTTACAAACTCAAGAATAAGTCGAAATCACATTTTCGGCCCAGATTTTCACAATCAGAAAGTTTATATCCCTATTCAGGACCTCATAATATGTATGAATCCATCAACAAAAACAGCATATCTTGTGTTTTCAGAGCGCAATCTGCAGTTGTATGAAGTTTGAAATAAGTCAAAATTACCACATTCTGAGCGGTTTCAAAGTATCGCATATCACATAAATCTATCCAATACAACATAATACGCATGAATCCGTCCTCAAATGCACAGAATTTTGCGTTTCCAGCGAGTTATCAGCGTTTTTTCTGAGTCTCGTTGAGCCATTTTTGATTTTATAAATCTGCTCAGAAGCAAGATTTTGATTTAGAAATGCGTTATGTGGCAGAATCTAGCTCCAAATACATCATATTTCGTGTTTTGAGAGTGGTTTCTGCAGTTCCACAAACTTAAGAATAAGTCGAAATCACGCTTTTCCGCGCAGATTTTCACAATCAAGAAGTTCATATTTCTATTCAGGACCTCATAATTTATATGAATCCATCAACAAAAACATCATATCTCGTGCCTTCAGAGCGCTATCTGCAGTTATATGAAGTTTGAAATAAGTCAAAATCACCACATTCTCAGCAGTTTCAAAGTATCGCAAATTACATGAATCTATCCAATACAACATAATACGCATGAATCTGTCCTCAAATGCACAAAATTTTGCGTTTCCAGCAAGTTATCAGCGTTTTTTATGAGTCTCGTTGAGAAATTTTTGATTCTGTAAATCTGCTCAGAAGCAAGATTTTGCTTAGAAATGCGTTATATGGCAGAATCTAGCACCAAATACATCATATTCCGTGTTTTTAAAGTGCTTTTTGCAGTTTTACAAACTTGAGGATAAGTCGAAATCACGCTTCTTTGCGCAGATTTTCACAATCAAAAAGTTCATGTTCCTATTTAGGACCCCATAATTTGTACGGATCCATCAACAAAAACATCATATCTCGTATTTTCAGAGCGCCATCTGCAGTCATATGAAGTTTGAAATAAGTCGAAATTACCACATTCTCAGCAGTTTCAAAGTATCGCAAATCACATAAATCAATCCAATACAACATAATACGCATGAATCCGTCCTCAAATGCACAAAATTTTGCGTTTCCAGCGAGTTATCAGGTTTTTACTGGATCTCGTTGAGAAATGTTTGATTCTGTATATATGCTCAGAAGCAAGATTTTGCTTGAGAAATGCGTTATATGGCAGAATCTAGCATCAAATACATCATATTTCGTATTTTTAGAGTGCTATTTGCTGTTTTACAAACTTAAGAATAAGTCGAAGTCACGCTTTCCCGCGAAGATTTTCACAATCAAGAAGTTCATGTTCCTATTCAGGACCCCATAATTTGTATGGATCCATCAACAAAAACATCATATCTCGTGTTTTCAGAGCGCTATCTGCAGTCATATGAAGTTTGAAATAGGTCGAAATTACCACATTCTCAGCAGTTTCAAAGAATCGCAAATCACATTAATATATCCAATACAACATGATACGCATGAATCCGTCCTCAAATGCACAAAAGTTTGCGTTTCCAGCGAGTTATCAGCGTTCTTTCTGGATCTCGTTGAGAAATGTTTGATTCTGTATATCTGCTCAGAAGCAAGATTTTGCTTTAGAAATGCGTTATATGGCAGAATCTAGCATCAAATACATCAAATTTTGTGTTTTTAGAGTGCTATTTGCTGTTTTACAAACTTTGGAATAAGTCGAAATCACGCTTTTCCGCGCGGATTTCCACAATCAAGAAGTTAATATTCCTATTCAGGACCTCATAATATGTATGAATCCATCAACAGAAACATCATATCTCGTGTTTTCAGAGCGCTATCTGCAGTTATATGAAGTTTGAAATAATTCAAAATTAAAACATTCTCAGCAGTTTCAAAGTATCGCGAATCACATAAATCTATCCAATACAACATAATACGCATGAATACGCCTTCAAATGCACTAATTTTTGCGTTTCCAGCATGTTTTCAGCGTTATTTCTGAGTCTCGTTGAGAAATTTTTAATTCTGTAAATCTGCTCAAAAGTAAGATTTTGGTCCAGAAATTCGTTATATGGCGGAATCTAGCACCAAATACATCATATTACGTGTTTTAAGAGTGCTATTTGCAGTTTTACATACTTTGGAATAAATCGAAATCACGCTTTACCGCGCAGATTTTCACAATCAAAAAGTTCATATTCCTATTCAGGACCTCATAATATGTATGAATTCATCAACAAAAACATCATATCTTGTGTTTTTAGAGCGCTATCTGCAGTTATATGAAGTTTGAAATAAGTCAAAATTACCACATTCTGAGCAGTCTCAAAATATTGCAAATCACATAAATCTATCCAATACAACATAATACGCATGAATCCGTCCTCAGATGCACAAAATTTTGCGTTCCCAGCGAGTTATCAGCGTTTTTTCTGAGTCTTGTTGAGAGATTTTTGATTCTGTAAATCTGCTCAAAAGCAAGATTTTGCTTCAGAAAAGCGTTATATGGCAGAATCTAGCACCAAACACATTATATTTCGTGTTTTTAGAGTGCTATTTGCAGTCTTACAAACTTTAGTATAAGTCGAAATTACGCGTTTCCGCGCAGATTTTCACAATCAAAAAGTTCACATTCCTATTCAGGGCCTGATAATATGTATGAATCCATCAACAAAAACATCATATCTCGTGTTTTCAGAGCGCTATCTGCAGTTATATGAAGTTTGAAATAAGTCAAAATTACCACATTCTGTGCAGTTTCAAAGTATCGCAAATCTCATAAGTCTATACACTACAACATAATACGCATGAATCCGTCCTCAAATGCACAAAATTTTGCGTTTCCAGCGAGTTATCAGCGTTTTTCTGAGTCTCGTTGAGAAACTTTTGATTCTGTAAATCTGCTCAGGAGCAAGATTCTGCTTCAGAAATGCGTTATATGGCAGAATCTAGCACCAAATACATCATATTTCGTGTTTTTAGAGTGCTATTTGCTGTTTTACAAACTTTGGAATAAGTCGAAATCACGCTTTTCCGCGCGGATTTTCACAATCAAAAAGTTCATATTCCTATTCAGGACCTCATAATATGTATAAATCCATCAACAGAAACATCATATCTCGTGTTTTCAGAGCGCTATCTGCAGTTATATGAAGTTTGAAATAAGTCAAAATTACCACATTCTCAGCAGTTCCAGAGTATCGCGAATCACATGAATCTATCCAATACAACATAATACGCATGAATCCGTCCTCAAATGCTCAAAATTTTGCGTTTCCAGCGAGTTATCAGCGTTTTTTCTGAGTCTCGTTGAGAAATCTTTGATTCTGTAAATCTGCTCAGAAGCAAGATTTGGCTTTAGAAATGCGTTATATAGCAGAATCTAGAAATAGAAATCACCATTAAAGATGAAGAAACAAGAAGTCAAACAATGTTTAAAAAGCTTGACAATATCAGATGTAAAATGATCTTCGAATAATTTCAGAGTATCGATGATAGATACTTTCGTGAATGAAGATGGAACGTCAAAACTGACAAGTAAATCATTATCTGTCAATGTCATATCACCAATCAAATCCACGAAATCTCTGGAATCCCTGACATATGATGTAGTATGACCAATCATCGGCTTCAACAAACTATCCAAATATCTGGCTAATCCATATGTTGTTGAGCCTATTGAATTGGCTATAGGTCTTAGGTCCGGTATTTCAGTCCTCGGTTTATTTTAAGCGGAGCTTAATTACCTTGGTTACAATTGTTCTAACAATCTTTACTATGGAAATCAAGCCACGCTTAAGGTAAACCATGGACTGAAATACTGGGCCTTAGAGGAACATTCTTTTTATGAATTTTTGGAAGACCATAAAACTTGGAAATGACAGGATCTTGGGGAATGAGCTCTTTCTGAATATCTTGAAGTAAAGAAGATTCTTCCAAAAGTTTTGTTGTTTGATATTTTGAAGAGCTAAGTGGATTACTATTAACTTGAATGTAGGCAGCATCATCCAGTAATTCATTTGCTTTTTTAATGTAGTCTTCTTTATTCATGATGACCGTAGCTTTGCCCTTATCAGCTGGTAAAACAACAATATCCTTATTATTTCTTAACTCCCTTAGGCACTGAAGTTCACTTCTTGATAAGTTGGATTTGACAGCTGGAGCCTTCTTCAAAATACACACAGTTCCACAGGCTGAGCTCTACGATCCTAGGAGTTAATATATTTCAAACTAATCTAGTTATTATTTGTAGAAAGAGCTTATTCCCCAAGATCCTGTCATTTCCAAGTTTTATGGTCTTCCGAAAATTCATAAAAAGGATGTTCCTCTAAGACCTATAATCAATACAATAGGCTCAACAACATATGGATTAGCCAAATATTTGGATAGTTTGTTGAAGCCGATGATTGGTCATACTACATCATATGTCAAGGATTCCAGAGATTTCGTGGATTTGATTAGTGATATGGCATTGACAGATAATGATTTACTTGTCCGTTTTGACGTTTCATCTTTATTCACGAAAGTACCTATCATCGATACTCTGAAATTATTCGAGATCATTTTACATCTGATATTGTCAAGCTTTTTAAACATTGTTTGACTTCTTGTTTCTTCATCTTTAATGGTAATTTTCACAAGCAAATTGATGGTGTCGCCATGGGTTCCCCTATTTCTCCTTCTATCGCTAATTTTTACATGGAGAATTTTGAACAAAAAGCTTCAAACACTGCTATGAAGAAACCTACTGTCTGGCTTCGTTACGTTGATGATGTCTTTGCTGTTTGGCCTCATGGTAGAGATGAATTGAATGTTTTTTTGAATCATCTTAACATGCAACATAGGAACATTAAATTCAGTATTGAGGTTGAAGAAAATAACTGTCTTCCTTTTCTGGACGTTTACCTGGAGAAACAAGGTAATGGCAAACTTATCTATTCCGTATATAGGAAGCCGACCCATACAAATCAATATTTACATCAGTCATCAAATCACCATCCTGCTCAGAAATTCTGTACTATTAAAACTTTATATCAGAGAGCCTCTTCATTATGTCATCCAAGTAAACTATCTGATGAAATCAAATTTTTGGATGATGTTTTCTTGAAGAATGGATATAATAGAACACAGATTAAAAAAGCACTCAGACAGAAGAATTCTACGCCACCTGTTCAAGATCCAAATAATAAGAAAATATTTGTTCCGTTACCCTACGTAGCCAATATAACAGATAAAATTGGAAGGCTCTTACATAAATATGACATTAAAACTTCATACACTTCCAGTCTAAAAATTCGAAATCTTATTGGTAATGTTAAAGACAGATTTCCTCTACAGTATCCAGGTATATACAAGATTCCTTGTCAATGTGGCAAAGTATATATTGGACAAACCAAGCTTAATCGATCATGGCTACCAATCATTTGTTCATAATTTCAAGTTATTTGTATCTACGAATCTACTTGCAAGAGTTACTTCATCACCACCTCCTAAAGATCTGTGGATGGTTCAGTTATGCGCCAAACCAAAAAGAGTAGAGCCAGATTGACCTAGAACCACAAGGAGTCGACAATTTCCCTGTTTAGACCTTCATTACTATCTCCTGAAGACCTGTGGATATTGAATCATCAATCACAGGCTGAGCTCTACGATCTAGTTATTATTTGTACATTTATTTTTATTTTTGTTGTCTTGACAATTTTGTTTATTCATATTTATATTTATTTTCACTTGAAAAAGGCAGCACTTTGTTGTTGAAATGTTTTGTTTCTAATAAAACTTACAGAACTTATACCCAATAAAACATATTTATTTATAAAATGAGTTCTGAAAAGTTTTTTCCCTCATCATATCTCGTGTTTTCAGAGCGCTATCTGCAGTTATATGAAGTTTGAAAAAAGTCAAAATTACCACAGTCTGAGCAGTTTTAAAGTTTCGCAAATCACATAAATCTATCCAATACAACATAATACGCATGAATCCGTCCTCAGATGCACAATATTTTGCGTTTCCAGCAAGTTATCAGCGTTTTTTCTGATTCTCGTTGAGAAATTTTTGATTCTGTTAATCTGCTAAGAAGCAAAATTTTGCTTCAGAAATGCGTTATATGGCAGAATCAAGCACCAAATACATCATATTTCGTGTTTTTAGAGTGCTGTTTTCAATACTTCAAACTTTGGAATAAGTCGAAATAACGCTTTTCCGCGCAGATATTCACGATCGAAAAATTCATATTCCAATTCAGGACCTCATAATATGTATGAATTCATCAACAAAAACATCATATCTTGTGTTTCCAGAGCGCAATCTGCAGTTACATGAAGTTTAAAATGAGTCAAAATTACCACATTCTCAGCAGTTATAAAGTATCGCGAATCACATAAATCTATTCAATACAACATAATACGCATGAATCCGTCCTCAGATGCACAATATTTTGCGTTTCCAGTGAGTTATCAGCGTTTTTTCTGATTCTCGTTGAGAAATTTTTGATTCTGTTAATCTGCTCAGAAGCAAAATTTTGCTCCAGAAATGCGTTATATAGCAGAATCCAGCACCAAATACATTATATTTCATGTTTTAAGAGTGCTGTTTTCAATTCTACAAACTTTGGAATAAGTCGAAATAACGCTTTTCCGCGCAGATATTCACGATCGAAAAATTCATATTCCAATTCAGGACCTCATAATATGTATGAAGTCATCAACAAAAACATCATATCTTGTGTTTCCAGAGCGCAATCTGCAGTTACATGAAGTTTAAAATGAGTCAAAATTACAACATTCTCAGCAGTTCCAAAGTATCGCAAATCACATAAATCTAGCCAACACAACATAATACGCATAAATATCCGTCCTCAAATGCACAAAATTTTGCGTTCCCAGCGAGTTACCAACGTTTTTTCTGAGACTCGTTGAGAAATATTTGATTCTGTAACTCTGCTCAGAAGCAAGATTTTGCTTCAGAAATGCGTTATATGGCAGAATCCAGCACCAAATACATCATATTTCGTGTTTTTAGAGTGCTATTTGCAGTTTTACAAACTTTGGAATAAGTCGGAATCACGCTTTTCCGCGCAGATTTTCACAATCAAGAAGTTCATATTCCTATTCAGGACCTCATAATATGTATACATCCTTCAATAGAAACATCATATCTCGTGTTTTCAGAGCGCTATCTGCAGTTATATGGAGTTTGGAATAAGTCAAAATCACCACATTCTGAGCAGATTCAAAGTATCGCAAATCACATAAATCTATCCAATACAACATAATACGCATAAATCCGTCCTCAGATGCACAAAATTTTGCGTTTTCAGCGAGTTATCAGCGTTATTCCTGATTCTCGTTGAGAAATTTTAGATTTTGTAAATCTGCTCAGAGGCAAGATTTTGCTTCAGAAATGCGTTATATGGCAGAATCTAGCACCAAATACATCATATTTCGTGTTTTTAGAGTGCTATTTGCAGTTTTACAGACTTTGGAAAAAGTCAAAATCACGCTATTCCGCGCAGATTTTCACAATCAAAAAGTTCATATTCCTATTCAGGACCTCATAATATGTATGGATCCATTCAAAAAACATCATATCTTGTGGTTTCAAAGCGCAATCTGCAGTTATATGAAGTTTAAAATAAGTCAGAATTACCCCATTCTCAGCAGTTTCAAAGTATCGCAAATCACATAAATCTATCAAATACAACATAATACGCATGAATCCGTTCTCAAATGCACAATATTTTGCGCTTCCAGCGAGTTATCAGCGTTTTCTCTGAGCCTCGTTGAGAAATTTTAGATTTTGTAAATCTGCTCAGAAGCAAGATTTTGCTTCAGAAATGCGTTATATGGCAGAATCTAGCACCAAATACATCATATCTCGTGTTTTTAGAGTGCTATTTGCAGTTTCACAAACTTTAGAATAAGTCTAAATCACGCTTTTCCG
>OZ022324.1:34895113-35031309 GCA_963989225.1 Dromius quadrimaculatus | reverse complement strand
AGTTTGTAGAACTGCAAATAGCACTCTAAAAACACGAATATGATGTATTTGGTGCTAGATTCTGCCATATAACGCATTTCTGAAGCAAGATCTTGCTTCTGAGCAGATTTACAGAAACAAAAATTTCTCAACGAGTATCAGAAAAAACGCTGATAACTCGCTGGAAACGCAAAATTTTGTGCATTTGAGGACGGATTCATGCGTATTATGTTGTATTGGATGGACTTATGTGATTTGCGATAATTTTAAACTGCTGAGAATGTGGTAATTTTGACTTATTCCAACTTCATATAACTGCAGATTGCGCTCTGAAAACACAAGATATGATGTTTTTGTTGATGGATTCATACATATCATGAGGTCCTGGATAGGAATATGAATTTTTCGATCGTATAAATCTGCGCGGGAAAGCGTTATCTAGACTTATTCCAAAGTTTGTAGAACTGCGAATAGCATCCTAAAAACACGAAATATGATGTATTTGGTGCTATATTTTGCCATATAACGCATTTCTGAAGCAAAATCTTGCTTCTGAGCAGATTTACGGAATCAAAAATTTCTCGAAAGAATCAGAAGAAACGCTGATAACTCGCTGGGAACGCAAAATTTTGTGCATTTGAGGACGGATCCATGCGTATCTTGTTGTATTGGATAGACTTATAGGATTTGCGATACTTTGAAACTGCTGAGAATGTGGTAATTTTAACTTATTTCAAACTTCGTATAACTGCAGATAGCGCTCTGAAACACAAGATATGATGTTTTTTGTTGATGGATTCATACATATTAAGAGGCCCTGAATAGGAATATGAACTTTTTGATTGTAAAAATCTGCGCGGAAAAGCGTGATTTCGATTTATTCCAAAGTTTGTAAAACTGCAAATAGCACTCTAAAAACACGAAATATGATGTATTTGAGTGCTAGATTTTTCCATATAACGCATTTTTGAAGCAGAATCTTGCTTCTGAGCAGATTTACAGAATCAAAAATTTCTCAACGAGACTCAGAAAAAACGCTGATATCTCGCTGAAAACGCAAAATTTCGTGCATTTGAAGACGGATTCATGCATATTATGTTGTATTGGATAGATTCATGTGATGTGCGATACTTTGAAGCTGCTGAGAATGTGGTAATTTTGACTTATCTCAAACTCCATATAACTGCAGATAGCGCTCTGAAAAACACGAGATATGATGTTTTTGTTGATGGATTCATACATATTATGAGGCCCTGAATCGGAATATGAACTTTTTGATTGTGAAAATCTGCGCGGAAAAGCGTGATTCAGATTTATTCCAAAGTTTGTAAAACTGCGAATAGCACTCTAAAAAACACGAAATATGATGTATTTGGTGCTAGATTCTGCCATATAACGCATTTCTGAAGCAAGATGTTGCTTCTGAGCAGATTTACAGAATCAAAAATTTCTCAACGAGACTCAGAAAAAACGCTGATAACTCGCTGGAAACGCAGAATTTTGTGCATTTGAGGACGGATCCATGCGTATCATGTTGTATTGGATAGACTAAAGTGATTTGCGATACTTTGAAACTGCTGGGAATGTGGTAATTTTGACTTATTTTAAACTTCATATAACTGCAGATTGCGCTCTGCAAACACAAGATATGATGTTTTTGTTGATGGATTCATACATATTATGATGTCCTGAATAGGAATATGAACTTTTCGATTGTGAAAACCTGCGCGAAAAGCGTGATTTCGACTTCTTCAAAACTTTGTAAAACTGCGAATAGCATTCTAAAAACACGAAATATGATGTTTTTGGTGCTAGATTCTGCCATATAACGCATTTCTAAAGCAAAATCTTGCTTTTGAGCAGATTTTCAGAATCAAAAATTTCTTAACGAGACTCAGAAAAAACGCTGATAACCCACTGGAAACGCAAAATTTTGTGCATTTGAGGACGGATTTATTCGTATTATGTTGTACTGGATAGATTTATGTGATCTGCGATACTTTGAAACTGCTGAGAATGTGGTAATTTTTGATTTATTTCAAACTTCATATAACTGCAGATAGCGCTCTGAAAACACAAGATATAATGTTTTTGTTGATGGATTCATACATATTATGAGGTCCTGAATAGGAATATAAACTTTTTGATTGTGAAAATCTGCGCGGAAAAGCGTTATTTCGATTTATTCCAAAGTTTGTAAGACTGCAAATAGCACTCTAAAAACACGAAATATGATGTAATTGGTGCTAGATTCTTCCATATAACGCATTTTTAAAGCTGAATCTTGCTTCTGAGCAGATTTACAGAATCAAAAATTTCTCAACGAGACTCGGAAAAAACGCTGATAACTCGCTGAAAACGCAAAATTTTGTGCATTTGAAGATGGATTCATGCGTATTATGATGTATTGGATAGATTTATGTGATGTGCGATACTTTGAGGCTGCTGAGAATGTGGTAAATTTGACTTATCTCAAACTTCATATAACTGCAGATAGCGCTCTAAAAACACGAAATATGTTGTTTTTGTTGATGGATTCATACATATTATGAGGTCCTGAATGGAAATATGATCTTTTTGATTGTGAGAATTTGCGCGGAAAAGCGTGATTCCGAATTTTTTCAAAGTTTGTAAAACTGCAAATAGCACTCCAAAAACACGATATATGATGTATTTGGTGCTAGATTCTGCCATTTTAACGCATTTCTAAAGCAAAATCTTGCTTCTAAGCAGATTTACAGGATCAAAAATTTCTCAACGAGACTCAGAAAAAACGCTGATAACCCGCTGGAAACGCAATATTTTGTGCATTTGAGAACGGTTTCATGCGTATTATGTTGTATTGGATAGATTTATGTGATGCGCGATACTTTGAAACTGCTGAGAATGTGGTAATTTTGACTTATTTCAAACTTCATATAACTGCAGATAGCGCTCTGAAAACACGAGATATGATGTTTCTGTTGATGGATTCATACATATTATGAGGTCCTGAATAAAAATATGAACTTTTTGATTGTGAAAATTTGCGCGGGAAAGCCTGATTTTGACTTATTCCAAAGTTTGTAAAACTGCAAATAGCACTCGTAAAACACGAGATATTATGAATTTAGTGCTAGGATCTGCCATATAACGCATTTCTGGAGCAGAATCTTGCTTCTGAGCAGATTTACAGAATCAAAAATTTCTCAAGAGAATCAGAAGAAACGCTGATAACTCGCTGGGAACGCAAAATTTGTGCAATTGAGGACGGATTCATGCGTATTATGTTGTATTGGATAGATTTATGTGATTTGCGATACTTCGGAACTGCTGAGAATGTGGTAATTTTGACTTATTCCAAACTTCATATAACTGCAGATAGCGCTCTGAAAACACGAGATATGATGTTTTTGTTGATGGATCCATACATATTATAAGGTCCAGAATAGGAATATGAACTTTTTGATTGTGAAAATCTGCGCGGAAAAGCTGGATTTCGACTTATTCCAAAGTTTGTAAAACTGCAAATAGCACTCTAAAAACACGAAATATGATGTATTTGGTGCTAGATTCTGCCATATAACGCATTTCTGAAGCAAGATCTTGCTTCTGAGCACATTTACAGAATCAAAAATTTCTCAACGAGACTCAGAAAAAAACGCTGATAACTCGCTGGAATCGCAAAATTTTGTGCATTTGAGGACGGATTCATGCGTATTATGTTGTATTGGATAGACTTATGTGATTTGCGATACTTTGAAACTGCTGAGAATGTGGTAATTTTGACGTATTTTAAACTTCATATAACTGCAGTTTGCGCTCTGAAAACACAAGACAAGATGTTTTTGTTGATGGATTCATACATATCATGAGATCCTGAATAGGAATATTAATTTTTCGATCGTGAAAATCTGTGCGGGAGAGCGTTATTTCGACTTACTCCAAAGTTTGTAGAACTGCAAATAGCATTCTAAAAACACGAAATATGATGTATTTGGTGCTAGATTCTGCCATATAACGCATTTCTAAAGCAAAATCATGCGTCTGAGTAGATTTACAAAATCAAAATTTCTCAATGAGAATCAGAAAAAACGCTGATAACTCGCTGTAAACGCAGAATTTTGTGCATATGAGGACGGATTCATCCGTATTATGTTGTATTGTATAGATTTATGTGTACTGCGATACTTTGAAACTGCTTAGAATGTGGTAATTTTGACTTATTTCAAACTTCATATAACTGCAGATAGCGCTTTAAAAACACGAGATATGATGTTTCTGTTGATGGATTCATACATATCATGAGGTTCTGAATAGAAATATGAATTTTTTGATTGTGAAAATCTGCGCGGAAAAGCGTGAATCAGACTTATTCCAAAGTCTGTAAAACTGCAAATAGCACTCTAAAAAAACAGAATATGATGTATTTGGTGCTAGATTCTGCCATATAACGCATTCCTGAAGCAAAATCTTGCTTTTAAGCAGATCTACAGAAACAAAAATTTCTCAACGAAACTCAGAAGAAACGCTGATAACTCGCTGGAAACGCAAAATTTAGTGGCATTTGAGGACGGATTCATGCGTATTATGTTGTATTGGATAGATTTATGTGATTTGCGATACTTTGAAACCTCTGAGAATGTGGTAATTTTGACTTATTTCAAACTTCATATAACTGCAGATAGCGCTCTGAAAACACGAGATATGATGTTTTTTGTTGATGGATTCATACATATTATGAGGTCCTGAATAGGAATATGGACTTTTTGATTGTAAAAATTTGCGCGGAAAAGCGTGATTTCGACTTATTCCAAAGTTTGTAGAACTGCAAATAGCACTCTAGAAACCCGAGATATGATGTATTTGTGCTAGATTCTGCCATATAACGCTTTTCTGAAGCTAAATCTTGCTTCTGAGCAGATTTACAGAGCTAAAAATTCCTCAACAAGTCTCAGAAAAAACGCTGATAACTCGCTGGAAACGCAAAATTTTGTGCATTTGAGGACGAATTCATGCGTATTATCTGCGCGAAAAAGCGTTATCCCGACTTATTCCAAAGTTTGTAGAACTGATAATAGCATTCTTAAAACACGATATATGATGTATTTGGTGCTAGATTCTGCCATATGACGGTTTTCTGAAGCAAAATCTAACTTCTGAGCAGATTTACAGAATCAAAAATTTTTCAACGAGACTCAGAAAAAACGGTGAAAACTCGCTGAAAACGCAAAATTGAGTGCATTTGAGGACGGATTCATACGTATTATGTTGTGTTGGATAGATTTATGTGATTTGCGAAACTTTGGAACCGCTGAGAATGTTGTAATTTTGACTTATATCAAACTTCATATAACCGCAGATAGCGCTCTGGAAACACGAGATATGATGTTTTTGTTGATGGATATATACATATTATGAGGTCCTGAATAAGAATTTGAACTTTTTGATTGTGAAAATCTGCGCGGAAAAGCGTGATTTCAACTTATTCTAAAGTTCGTAGAGCTGCAAATAGCACTCTGAAAACACGAAATATGATGTATTTGGTGCTAGATTCTGCCATATAACGCATTTCTGAAGCAAGATTTACAGAATCAAAAATTTCTCAACGAGACCCAGAAAAAACGCTGATAACTCGCTGAAAACGCAAAATTCTGTGCATTTGAGGACGAATTCATGCGTAACATGTTGTATTGAATAGATTTATGTGATTTGCGATAATTTGGAACTGCTCAGAATGTGGTAATTTTGACTTATTTCAAACTTCATATAACTGCAGATGGCGCTCTGAAAACACGAGATATGATGTTTTTGTTGATGGATTCATACATATTACAAGGTCCTGAATAGGAATATGAACTTTTTGATCGTGAAAATCTGCGCGGAAAAGCGTGATTTCGACTTATTCCAAAGTTTGTAGAACTGCAAATAGAACTCTGAATACACGAAATATGATGCATTTGGTGCTAGATTCTGCCATATATCGCATTTCTGAAGCAAAATCTTGCTTCTGAGCAGATTTACAGAATCAAAAATCTCTCAACGAGACTCAGAAAAAAACGCTGATCAGTCGCTGAAAACGCAAAATTTTGTGCATTTGAGGACGAATTTATGCGTATTATGTTGTATTGGATAGATTTATGTGATTTGCGATACTTTGAAACTGCTGAGAATGTGGTAATTCTGACTTATTTCAAACTTCATATAACTGCAGATAGCGCTCCGAAAACACGAGATATGATGTTTCTGTTGATGGATTCATACATATTATGAGGTCCTGAATAGGAATATGAACTTTTTGATTGCGAAAAATCTGCGCGGAAAAGCGTGATTTCGATTTATTCCAAAGTTTGTAAAACTGCAAATAGCACTCTAAATACACGAAATATGATGTATTTGGTGCTAGATTCTGCCATATAACGCATTTCTGAAGGAAGATCTAGCTTCTGAGCAGATTTACAGAATCAAAAATTTCTCAACAAGACCTGGAATAAACGCTGATAACTCGCTGGAAACGCAGAATTTTGTGCATTTGAGGACGGATTCATGCGTATTATGTTGTATTCGATAGACTTATGTGATCTGCGATACTTTGAAACTGCTGAGGATGTGGTAGTTTTGACTTATTCCAAACTTCATATAACTGCAGATTGCGTTCTGAAAACACAAGATATGATGTTTTTGTTGATGGATTCATACATATTATGAGGTCCTGAATAGGAATATGGATTTTTCGATCGTAAAAAACTGCGCGGAAAAGCGTTATTACGACTTATTCTAAAATTTGTAGAACTGCAAAAAAGCATTCTAAACACACGATATATAATGTTTTTGGTGCTAGACTCTGCCATACAACGCATTTCTGAAGCAAAATCTTGCTTCTGAGTAGATTTGCAGAATCAAAAATTTCTCTACGAGAATCAGAAGAAACGCTGATAACTCGCTGGAAACGCAAAATTGTGTGCATTTGAGGGACATATACTTGCGTATTATGCTGTATTGGATAGATTTATTTGATTTGCGATAATTTGAAACTGCTCAGAATGTGGTAATTCTGACTAATTTCAAATTTCGTATAAATGCAGATTGCGCTCTGAGAAAACAAGATATGATGTTTTTGTTGATGGATTCATACATATTATGAGGTCCTGAATAGGAATATGTACTTTTTGATTGTAAAAATCTGCGCGGAAAAGCGTGATTTCCGACTTATTCCAAAGTTTGTAAAACTGCAAATAGCACTCTAAAAGTACTAAATATGATGTATGTGGTTCAAGATTCTTCCATATAACGCATTTTTGAAGCAAAATCTTGCTTCTGAGCAAAATTTATAGAATCAAAAATTTCTGAACGAGACTCAGAAAAAAACGCTGATTACTCGCTAAAAACGCAAAATTTTGTGCATTTGGAGACGGATTCTTGCGTATTATGTTTTATTGGATAGATTCATGTGATTTGCGGTACTTTGAAACTGCTCAGAATATGGTAATTTTGACTTATTTCAAACTTTATATAACTGCAGATAGCGCTCTGAAAACGCGATATATGATGTTTTTGTTGATGAATTCATACATATTATGAGGTCCCCGAATGGGAATATGAACTTTTTGATTGTGGAAATCTGCGCGGAAAAGCGTGATTTTGACTTATTCCAAAGTTTGTAAAACTGCAAAGAGCACTCTAAAAACAACAAATATTATGTATTTGGTGCAAGATTCTGCTATATAACGCATTTCTGAAGCAAAATCTTGCTTCTGAGCAGATTTACAGAATCAAAAATTCCTCAACGAGACTCAGAAAAAACGCTGATAACTCGCTGGAAACGCAAAATTTCGTGCATTTGAGGACAAATTCATTTCTAAAGCAAAATCTTGCTGCTGAGCAGATTTACAGAATCAAAAATTTCTCAACGAGACTCAGAAAAAACGCTGATAACTCGCTGGGAACGCAAAATTTTGTGCATTTGAGGACGGATTCATGCGTATTATGTTGTATTGGATAGATTTATGTGATTTGCGATGCTCAGAATGTGGTAATTCTGACTTATTTCAAACTTCATACAACTGCAGATAGCGCTCTGAAAGCACAAGATATGATGTTTTTAATGATGGATTCATACATATTATGAGGTCCTGAATAGGAATATGAACTTTCTGATTGTGAAAATCTGCGCGGAAGAGCGTGATTTCGACTTATTCCAAAGTTGTAAAACTGCAAATAGCACTCTAGAAACACGAAATATGATGTATTTGGTGCTAGGTTCTGCAATATAATGCATTTCTGAAGCAAAATCTTGCTTCTGAGCAGATTTACAGAATCAAAAATTTCTCAACGAAGTTCAGAAAAAACGCTGTTCACTGGCTTGAAACGCAAAATTTAATGCATTTGAGGACGGATTTATGCGTATTATGTTGTATTGGATACATTTATGTGATTTGCGATACTTTGAAACTGCTGAGAATGTGGGTAATTCTGACTTATTTTAAACTTCATATAACTGCAGATTGCGCTCTGAAAACACAAGATATGATGTTTTTGTTAATGGATTCATACATATTATGAGGTCCAGAATAGGGATATTAACTTTTTGATTGTGAAAATCTGCGCGGAAAAGCCTGATTTCGACTTATTCCAAAGTTTGTAAAACTGCGAATAGCACTCTAAAAACACGAAATATGATGTATTTGGTGCTAGATTCTGCCATAAAACGCATTTCTGAAGCAAAATCATGCTTCTGAGCAGAGTTTCAGAATCAAAAATTTCTCAACGAGACTCAAAAAAAACGCTAATATCTCGCTGGAAACGCAAAATGTTGAGCATTTGAGGATGGATTCATGCGTATTATGTTGTATTGGATAGATTTATGTGATTTGCGATACTTTGAAAACTGCTGAGAATGTGGTAATTTTGACTTATTTTAAACTCCATATAACTGCAGATTGCGCCCTGAAAACACAAGATATGATGTTTTTTGGATTCATACATATTATGAGGTCCTGAATAGGAATATGAACTTTTTGATTGTGAAAATCTGCGCGGAAAAGCGTGATTTAGACTCATTCCAAAGTTTGTAAGACTGCAAATAGCACTCTAAAAACACGAAATATGATGTATTTGGTGCTATATTCTGCCATATAACGCATTTCTAAAGCAAAATCTTGCTTCTGAGTAGATTTACAGAGACTCAGAAAAAACGCTAATAACTCGCTGGAAACGCAAAATTTTGTGCATTTGAGGACGGATTCAAGCGTTTTATGTTGTGTTGAATAGATTTATGTGATTTGCAAAATTTGGAACTGCTGAGAATGTGGTAATTTTGACTTATTTCAAACTTCATATAACTGCAAGTTTGTAAAACTGCAAATAGCACTCTAAATACACGAAATATGATGAATTTGATGCTAGATTCTGCCATATAACGCATTTCTGAAGCAAAATCTTACTTTTGAGCAGAGTTACAGAATCAAAAATTTCTCAACGAGACTCAGAAAAAACGCTGATAACTCAGTGGAAACTCAAAATTTTGTGCATTTGAGGACGAATTCATGCGTATGATGTTGTATTGGATAGATTTATGTGATTTACGATACTTTGAAACTGCTGAGAATGTGGTAATTTTTACTTATTTTAAACTTCATATAACTGCAGATTGCGCTGTGAAAACACAAGATATGATGTTTTTGTCGACGGATTCATACATATTATTAGGTTCTGAATAGGAATATGTAGTTTTTGATTGTGAAAATCTGCGCGGAAAAGCGTGATTTCAACTTATTCCAAAGTTTGTAAAACTGCAAATAGAGCTCTAAAAACACGAAATATGATGTATTTGGTGCTAGATTCTGCCATATAACGCATTTCTGAAGCAAAATCTTGCTTCTGAGCAGATTTACAGAGTCAAAAATTTCTCAACGAGACTCAGAAAAAACACTAATAACTCGCTGGAAACGCAAAATTTTGTGCATTTGAGGACGGATTCATGCGTATTATGTTGTATTGGATAGATTTATGTGATTTGCGATACTTTGAAAACTGCTGAGAATGTGGTAATTTGACTTATTTTAAACTTCATATAACTGCAGATTGCGCTGTGAAAACACAAGATATGATGTTTTTGTTGACGGATTCATACATATTATTAGGTTCTGAATGAGAATATGAACTTTTAGATTGTGAAAATCTGCGCGGAAAAGCGTGATTCCAACTTATTCCAAGTTTGTAAAACTGCAAATGGAGCTCTAAAAACACTAAATATGATGTATTTGGTGCTAGATTCTGCCATATAACGCATTTCTGAAGCAGAATCTTGCTTCTGAGCAGATGTACAGAGTCAAAAATTTTCTCAACGAGACTCAGAAAAAACACTAATAACTCGCTGGAAACGCAAAATTTTGTGCATTTGAGGACGGATTCATGCGTATTTATGTTGTGTTGGATAGATTCATGTGATTTGCGATACTTTGAAACTGCTGAGAATGTGGTAATTTTGACCTATTTTAAACTTCATATAACAGCAGATTGCGCTCTGAGAACACAAGATATGATGTTTTTGTTGATGGATTCATACATATTATGAGGTCCTGAATAGAAATATGAACTTTTTGATTGTGAAAATCTGCGCGGGAAAAGCGTGATTCTGACTTATTTCAAAGTTTGTAAAACTGCAAATAGCACTCTAAAAACATGAAAATATGATGTATTGGGTGCTAGTTTCTGCCATATAACGCATTTCTGAAGCAAAATCTTGCTTCTGAGCAGATTTACAGAATGAAAGTTTCTCAACGAGACTCAGAAAAAACGCTGATAACTCGCTGGAAACGCAAAATTCTGTGCATTTGAGGACGGATTTATGCGTATCATGTTGTATTGGATAGATTTATGTGATTTGCGATACTTTGAAACTGCTGACAATGTGGTAATTTTGACTTATTTCAAACTTCATATAACTGCAGATGGCGCTCTGAAAACACGAGATATGATGTTTTTGTTGATGGATTCAAACATATTATGAGGTCCCGAATAGGAATATGAACTTTTTGATTGTGAAAATCTGCCCGGAAAAAGCGTGATTTCGACTTAATCCAAAGTTTGTAAAACTGCGAATAGCGCTCTAAAAACACGAAATATGATGTATTGGTGCTAGTTTCTGCCATATAACGTATTTCTGAAACAAAATCTTGCTTCTGAGCAGATTCACAGATTCAAAAATTTCTCAACGAGACTCAGAAAAAACGCTGATAACTCGCTGGAAACGCAAAATTTTGTGCATTTGAGGACAGATTCATGCGTATTATGTTGTATTGGATAGATTTATGTGATTTGCGATACTTTGGAACCGCTGAGAATGTGGTAATTTTGACTTATTTCAAACTTCATATAACTGCAGATTGCGCTCTGAAAACAAAAGATATGATGTTTTTTGTTGATGGATTCATACATATTATGGGGTCCTGAATAGGAATATGAATTTTTCGATCGTGAAAATCTGCGGCGGAAAAGCGTTATTTCGACTTATCCCAAAGGTTGTAAAATTGAGAACAGCACTCTAAAAACACGAAATATGATGTATTTGGTGCTAGATTCTGCCATATAACGCATTTTTGGAGCAAAATCTTGCTTCTGAGCAGATTTACAGAACCAAAAATTTCTCAACGAGAATCAGAAAGAACGCTGATAACTCGCTGGAAACGCAAAATTTTGTGCATTTGAGGACGGATTTATGCGTATTATGTTGTTTTGGATAGATTTATGTAATTTGCGATACTTTGAAATTGCTCAGAATGTGGTAATTTTGACTTATTTCGAACTTCATATAACTGCAGATAGCGCTCTGAAAACACTAGATATGATGTTTTTAATGATGGATTCATACATATTATGAGGTCCTATACATATTATGAGGTCCTGAATAGGAATATGAACTTTTTGATTGTGAAAATCTGCGCGAGAAAGCGTGATTTCGACTTATTCCAAAGTTTGTAAAACTGCAAATAGCACTCTAAAAACACGAAATATGATGTATTTGGTGCTAGATTCTGCCATATAACGCATTCCTAAAGCAAAATCATGCTTTTGAGCAGAGTTACAGTATCAAAAATTTTTCAACGAGACTCAGAAAAAACGCTGATAACTCGCTTGAAACGCAAAATTTTGTGCATTTGAGGACGGATTCATGCGTATTATGTTGTACTGAATAGATTTATGTGATTTGCGATACTTTGAAACTGCTGAGAATGTGGTAATCCCGACTTATTTCAAACTTCATATAACTGCAGATTGTGCTCTGAAAACACAAGATATGATGTTTTTGTTGACGGATTCATACATATTATTGGGTTCTGAATAGGAATATGAACTTTTGATTGTGAAAATCTGCGCGGAAAAGCGTGATTTTGACTTATTACGAAGTTTGTAAAACTGCAAATAGCACTCTAAAAACTTGAAATATGATGTATTTGGTGCTAGTTTCGGCCATATAACGCATTTCTGAAACAAAATCTGGCTTCTGACAAAATTTACAGAATTAAAAATTTCTCAACGAGACTCAGGAAAAACGCTGATAACTCGCTTGAAACGCAAGATTTTGTGCATTTGAGGACGGATTTATGCGTATTATGTTGTATTGGATAGATTTATGTGATTTGCGATACTTTGAATCTGCTGACAATGTGGTAATTTCGACTTATTTCAAACTTCATATAACTGCAGATAGCGCTCTGAAAACACAAGATATGATGTTTTTGTTGATGGAGTCATACATATTATGAGGTCCTGAATAGGAATATGAATTTTTCGATCGTGAAAATTTGCGCGGAGAAGCGTTATTTTGACTTATCCCAAAGTTTGTGAAATTGAGGACAGCACTCTAAAAACATGAAATATGATGTATTTGGTGCTAGATTCTGCCATATAACGCATTTTTGAAGCAAAATCTAGCTTCTGTGCAGATTTACAGAATCAAAAATTTCTCAACGAGAATCAGAAAAAACGCTGATAACTCGTTGGAAACGCAAAATTTTGTGCATTTGAGGACGGATTCATGCGTATTATGTTGTATTGGATAGATTTATGTGATTTGCGATACTTTGAAACTGCTGAGAATGTGGTAATTTTGACTTAATTCAAACTTCATATAACTGCAGATTGCGTTCTGAAAACACAAGATATGATGTTTTTGTTGATGGATTCATACATATCATGAGGTCCTGAATAGGAATATGGATTTTTCGATCGTGAAAATCTGCGCGGAAAAGCGTTATTTAGACTTATTCCAAAGTTTGTAAAAATGCAAATAGCACTCTAAAAACTTGGAATATGATGTATTTGGTGCTAGTTCCTGCCATATAACGCATTTCTGAAGGAAGATCTTGCTTCTGAGCGGATTAACAGAATCGAAAATTTCTCAACGAGACTTAGAAAAAACGCTGATAACTCGCTGAAAACGCAAAATTTGTGCATTTGAGGATGGATTCATGCGTATCATGTTGTATTGGATAGATTTATGTGATTTGCGATACTTTGAAACTGCTGAAAATGTGATAATTTTGACTTATTCCAAACTTCATATAACTGCAGATAGCGCTCTGAAAACACGAGATATGTTGTTCTTGTTGATGGATTCATACATATTATGAGGTCCTGAATGGGAATATGAACTTTTTGATTGTAAAAATCTGCGCGAGAAAGCGTGATTTTGCCTTATTCCAAAGTTTGTAAAATTGCAAATAGCACTCTAAAAACACAAAATATGATGTATTTGGTGCTAGATCCTGCCATATAACGCATTTCTGAAGCAAAATCTTGCTTCTGAGCAGAGTTACAGAACCAAAAATTTCTCAACGAGACTCAGAAAAAACGCTGATAACTCGCTGGAAACGCAAAATTTTGTGCATTTCAGGACGGATTTATGCGTATTATGTTGTATTGGATAGATTTACGTGATTTGCGATACTTCGAAACCGCTGAGAATGTGGTAATTTTGACTTATTTTAAACTTCATATAACTGCAGATTGCGCTCTGAAAACACAAGATATGATGTTTTTGTTGATGGATTCATACATATTATGAGGTCCTGAATAGAAATATGAACTTTTTGATAGTGGAAATCTGCGCGGAGAAGCGTGATTTCGACTTATTCCAAAGTTTGTAAAACTGCAAATAGCACTTTAAAAACTTGGAATATGATGTATTTGGTGCTAGTTTCTGCCATATAACGCATTTCTGAACAAAATCTTGCTTCTGAGCAGACTTTCAGAATCAAAAATATCTCAACGAGACTCAGAAAAAACGCTGATAACTCGCTGGAAACGCAGGATTTTGTGCATTTGAGGACGGATTCATGCGTATTATGTTGTATTGGATAGATTTATGTGATTTGCGATACTTTGAAACCGCTGAGAATGTGGTGATTTTGACTTACTTTAAACTTCATATAACTGCAGATTGCGCTCTGAAAACACAAGATATGATGTTTTTGTTGATGGATTCATACATATTATGAGGTCCTGAATAGGAATATGAACTTTTTGGTTGTGAAAATTTGCGCGGATAAGCGTGATTTAGACTTATTCCAAAGTTTGTAATACCGCAATTAATACTCTAAAAACACAAAATATGATGTATTTGGTGATATATTCTGCCATATAACGCATTTTTGAAGCAAAATCTTGCTTCTGAGCAGAGTTACAGAATCAAAAATTTCTCAACGAGACTCAGAAAGAACGCAGATAACTCGCTGGAAACGCAAAATTTTGTGCAGTTGAGGACGGATTCATGCGTTTCATGTTGTGTTGGATAGATTTATGTACTTTACGATACTTTGAAACTGCTGAGAATGTGGTTATTTTGACTTATTTTAAACTTCATATAACTGCAGATTGCGCTCAGAAAACACAAGATATGATGAGAGGAAAAACTTTTCAGAACTCATTTTTAAATGAATATGTTTTATTGGGTATAAGTCCTGTAATTTATTAGAAACACAACGTTTCAACAGCAAAGTGCTGCCTTCTTCAAGTGAAGAGAAATATATTTCTATTTCAGAAGATATGATGTTTTTGTTGATGGATTCATACATATTATGAGATCCTGAATATGAATTTTTCGATCGTGAAAATTTGCGCGGAGAAGCGTTATTTCGACTTATCTTAAAGTTCGTAAAATTCAGAACAGCACTCTAAAAACACAAAATATGATGTATTTGGTGCTAGATTCTGCCATATAACGCATTTCTGAAGCAAAATCTTGCTTCTGAGCAGAGGTACAGTATCAAAAATTCCTCAACGAGACTCAGAAGAAACGCTGATAACTCGCTGGAAACGCAAAATTTTGTGCATTTGAGGACGGATTCATGCGTTTTATGTTGTGCTGGATAGATTTATGTGATTTGCAATACTTTGGAACTGCGGAGAATGTGGTAATTTTGACTCATTTTAAACTTCATATAACTGCAGATTGCGCTCTGAAAACACAAGATATGATGTTTTTGTTGATGGATTCATACATATTATGAGATCCTGGATGGGAATATGAACTTTTTGATTGTGAAAATCTGCGCGGAAAAGCGTGATTTCAACTTATTTCAAAGTTTGTAAAACTGCAAATAGCACTCTGAAAACACAAAATATGATGTATTTGGTGCTAGTTTCTGCCATATAACGCATTTCTGAAGCAAAATCTTGCTTCTGAGCAGAGTTACAGTATCAAAAATTTTTCAACGAGACTCAGAAAAAACGCTGATAACTCGCTGGAAACGCAAAATTTTGTGCATTTGAGGACGGATTCATGCGTTTTATGTTGTGTTGGATAGATTTATGTACTTTGCGATACTTTGAAACTGCTGAGAATGTGGTAATTTTGACTAATTTTGAACTTCATATAACTGCAGATTTGCGCTCAGAAAACACAAGATATGATGAAGGAAAAGACTTTTCAGAACTCATTTTTAAATAAATATGTTTTATTGGGTATAAGTTCTGTGATTTATTGGGAACACAACGTTTCAACAGCAAAGTGCTGCCTTTTTCAAGTGAAAAGAAATTCATTTCTATTTCAGAAGATATGATGTTTTTGTTGATGGATTCATACATATTATGAGGTCCTGAATAGGAATATGAATTTTTCGATCGTGAAAATTCGCGCGGAAAAGCGTTATTTCGACTTATCCCAAAGTTTGTAAAATTGAGAACAGCACTCTAGAAACACGAAATATGATGTATTTGGTGCTAGATTCTGCCATATAACGCATTCCTGAAGCAAAATCTAGCTTCTGTGCAGATTTACAGAATCAAAAATTTCTCAACGAGAATCAGAAAAAACGCTGATAACTCGCTGGAAACGCAAAATTTTGTGCATTTGAGGACGGATTTATGCGTATTATGTTGTATTGGATAGATTTATGTAATTTGCGATACTTTGAAATTGCTCAGAATGTGGTAATTTTGACTTATTTCAAACTTCATATAACTGCAGATAGCGCTCTGAAAACACTAGATATGATGTTTTCAATGATGGATTCATACATATTATGCGGTCCTAAATAGGAATATGAACTTTTTGATTGTGAAAATCTGCGCGGAAAAGCGTGATTTCGATTTATTCCAAAGTTTGCAAAACTGCAAATTGCACTCTAAAGACACGAAATATGATGTATTTGGTGCCAGATTCTGCCATATAACGTATTTCTAAAGCAAAATCTTGCTTTTGAGCAGAGTTACAGAATCAAAAATTTCTTAACGAGACTCAGAAAAAACGTTGATAACTCGCTGGAAACGCGAAATTTTGTGCATTTGGGGACGTATTCATGCGTATTATGTTGTATTGGATAGATTTATGTGATTTGCGATACTTTGGAACTGCTAAGAATGTGGTGATTTTGACTTATTTTAAACTTCATATAACTGCAGATTGCGCTCTGAAAACACAAGATATGATGTTTTTGTTAATGGATTCATACATATTATGAGGTCCTGAATAGGAATATGAACTTTTAGATTGTGAAAATCTGCGCGGAAAAGCGTGATTTCGACATTTCAAAGTTTGTAAAACTGCAATTAGCACTCTAAAAACTTGGAATATGATGTATTTGGTGCTAGTTTCTGCCATATAACGCATTTCTAAAGCAAAATCTTGCTTTTGAGCAGAGTTACAGAATCAAAAATTTCTTAACGAGACTCAGAAAAAACGTTGATAACTGCGAAATTTTGTGCATTTGGGGACGTCTTCATGCGTATTATGTTGTATTGGATAGATTTATGTGATTTGCGATACTTTGGAACTGCTAAGAATGTGGTGATTTTGACTTATTTTAAACTTCATATAACTGCAGATTGCGCTCTGAAAACACAAGATATGATGTTTTTGTTGATGAATTCATACATATTATGAGGTCCTGAATAGGAATATGAACTTTTTGATTGTGAATATTTGCGCGGAAAAGCGTGATTTAGACTAATTCCAGAGTTTGTGAGACTGCAAATAGCATTCTAAAAACACGAAATATGATGAATTTGGTGCTAGATTTTGCCATATAACGCACTTCTGAGGCAAAATCTTGCTTCTGAACAGATCTACACAATCAAAAATTTCTCAACGAGACTCAGAAAAAACGCTGATAGCTCGCTGGAAACGCAAAATTTTGTGCATTTGAGGACGGATTCATGCGTATTATGTTGTATTGGATAGATATATGTGATTTGCGACACTTTGAAACGGCTCAGAATGTGGTAATTTTGATTTATTTCAAACTTCATATAAATGCAGATAGCGCTCTGAAAACACGAGATATGATGTTTTTGTTGATGGATTCATACATATTATTAGGTCCTGAATAGGAATATGAACTTTTTGATCGTGCAAATATGCGCGGAAAAGCGTGATTTCGACTCATTCCAAAGTTTGTGAAACGGCAAATAGCACTCTAAAGACACGAAATATGATGTATTTGGTGCTAGATTCTGCCATATAACGCATTACTTGCTTCTGAGCAGATTAACAGAATCAAAGATTTCTCAACGAGACTCAGAAAAAACGCTGATAACTTGCTGGAAACGCAAAATTTTGTGCATTTGAGAACGGATTCATGCGTTTTATGTTGTGTTGGATAGATTTATGTAATTTGCGATACTTTGGATCTGCTGAGAATGTGGTAATTTTGACTTATTTTAAACTTCATATAACTGCAGATTGCGCTCTGGAAACACGAGATATGATTTTTTTGTTGATGGATTCATGAATATTATGAGGTCCTGAATGGAAATATGAACTTTTTGATTGTGAAAATCTGCGCGGAAAAGCGTGATTTCGACTGATTTCAAAGTTTGTAAAACTGCAAATAGCACTCTAAAAACTTGAAATATGATGTATTTGGTGCTAGTTTCTGCCATATAGAAAAGGTTGTGTTGACGTGTTGTGAGTAAGACGTGTTTTCCAGGTGGCCGATAATCACCTCGTTTTTCGGGACTTATCGCTATTGTAAAAAACGCAAATTTATACCAAGTGTAGGGACGAATGAACTGTGTTAGAAGTGAAGTGAGATTTGTTCATAAAAATACAAGTGCACATTCAAACTTTAATAATAATAGTGAAAATATTGGGATTCGACCTTGGCTGCTAGAGCTATCGTGCTTGGTGCTCAGTGCATCGTAGTGCTAATTGATTGTCATGAACAAATTCAGTGGCGTTCTTAAATAAAGTGCTATAAATCTTTTCTAAATAAATCAAAGTGAATATAATTTTAAGTGAATTTAATTATAAGTGAATATAGGATATGCATAAAAGACAAAAAAGAGAGGAAGATTCAGTATATGGAGAAATATTTCACCGAAGTAAAAAAGTTTTGAGATCTCCAGAACAGAGGAGGAAAGAAGAAGAAGCAGAGAATAAATACGAGAACAGTGATGAAACGGAAGAAAACAAAAAAGATATAGGAAATATGGACGAACTGAAGGAAATGATGGAAAAAATGATGACAAAAATGGATAAAAATATGGAAGAAATAAAAGGAGACATAAAAGTGCTTAAAACGAGAATGGAAAGAAAGGAAAAAGCCTGGAGTAAAGAGAAAGAAAAAACAATAGCTAGAATAGAAACGTTAGAGGATAAACAAGAGAAGGACGAGAAACAGAAGAAGAAAAACAATATAATAATTAAAGAATTAAAAATGCTCAGGAACCGGAAAAAGAGGTTAAAAAATTGCTAGAGGGAAAACTGCAAATAAAAGTAGAAGTTAAAAAAATAATAAATCTAAGAAATGAGATCATATTAGCAGAAATGGTAAGCTGGGAAGAAAAATACAAGGTAATGGCAGCAAAGAATAAATTGAAAGGCACCAACATTTACATTGAAAATGATCTGACTTGGGATGAAAGGAAAATACAGAAAGAGATAAGAAGTATAGCGAGAACAGAAGAAGACAAAGGGAAAAAACGTGAGAATTGGATACCAAAAATTAATAATAAATGGGGAAGTGTATATCTGGGACAAGGGAGAAAATGGGGTCACTTTGGAATGGAAAGAAGTGGCCTCAAAAAACGGATAGAAAATAAGGCATTAAAGGAAGAACCAAGGAAGACGGACCAGCAATTGAACAGGATAATGAGTATAGAAACATGGAACACTAAAAGTCTAAATGGAAGAGAGGAAGAGTTAATAGATGAACTAGAGAAAGCAAAAGTGGAGATATTAGCTATCACAGAGACAAAAAAAAAAGGAAAAGGAACAAGAAAGATGAGAAATGGCCACAAATTAATATATAGTGGAGTCGGAGAAAATGTAAGAGCAAAAGCGGGTGTTGGTTGTATAATTGATAGAGAACTGGAACAGTCACTGAAAGAATGGGAATGCGTGAACGAAAGGATAATGACGGTTAAATTGGAAGAGAAAGATAATTTCATAGCAAATATAATGATAGTGTATGGACCAAATGAAGATGAAAACAAAGCAAACAAAGATGAGTTCTGGGATATTTTACAATTAGAATATGAGAAATTAAAAGAACCAATATACATAATGGGCGACTTCAACGCGAGAGTAGGGAATCGAAACAAGGGATTAGAAGAAATAATGGGGACACATGGAGAAAAAGTCAAAAATAATAATGGCAATAGGCTTATAGATTTTGTCTTATAAACGAGCTACAAATTTTAAATACGTTTTACGAACATAGGGAGATACATAAATTCACAAGAGAAGTGAAGAGTAGGAACGAGAGATCCTTGATCGATTATATTTTAACAAACAAGAACCAAAGGAAAAGCATAAATGATGTAAGAGTGCTAAGAGGTTGTGAAATCGAGAGTGATCACTTCTTGACGATAGCAAAAGTAAAAGTAGGGAAGAAAGAGATACAGCAAAAACAGGAAACATCAAAAAATTAAAATAAAATATTAAAGCTGAAAGTAGACAAACTGAAGGACGAACAGACAAGAAAAAATTATCAAGATCATAAAGGAATTAATAAGCAATACCCCACAACAAGAAGCAAACAATGTAGAAGAAATATGGAATTATTCCAAAAATATGATAAAAAAAGCAACCAAAATAGCCTGTGGTACAATCAGCGACGAAAGCAATAGGGAACGAACACATTGGTGGAATGGAGAAATTAAAGACAACATTAAAAAGAAGAAACTGATATGGAAGAAATATTTGAAAACAGGGAACGATAGTGACTACGAAGAGTACAAGAAACAAAGGAGATTAGTTAAAGAAAGTGTTTAAAAAGCTAAAGTAAAAGCATGAGAAACATTTGGAAAGACACTAGAACAAAATTTCAACGAAAACCAAAAACTATTTCATAGAACCTCAAAGAGAAGTAAAAGAGAAGAAGTAACAATTAAAAGCCTGAAAGATAAACAAGGAAATATATTGATAGAGGATAGTGAAATAATGACAAGATGGAGAGAACATTTTAAAGACCTACTAGTAAGTGACGAAAGTACTAATGAAACAGAGAGTGAGGAGACCCCACAAACAGAAAGTATAAATGGAAACACAGAGATGATAACTGAAGCAGAGTTAATTGGAGTACTTAAAGAACTGAAGAATGGCAAAGCACCGGGACATGACTGTATGAAGACCGAGAAATTGAAGTATATGGGCGAAGAAGGAGAAAGATTATTGCTGCTCATATTAAATATAATCTGGAAAACAGGGAAAATACCTTCAGACTGGGAGAAAGCAGTAATATTTCCCATACATGAAAAAGGAGACAGTAAAAATTGTGAGAATTATAGGGGCATATCACTTTTATGCACAACAGCGAAAATTTACGAAGCAATACTCGAAAACAAGCTTAGAGCTGCAATAGAAACAACAATGGAAAAATCGCAAAGTGGGTTTAGGAGGGGACATTCGACACAAGACCACATATTCACTATAAGGAACTTGATAGAAAATACAATGAAAACGGACAAAAAACTGTATATCACATTCATAGACCTGGAAAAAGCGTTCGACCGAGTACCAAGGACTAAGTTGTGGAATATATTGAAAGGAAGGAAAATAGGAGAACAGTTATTAACAGCAATAAAAAGCATATACGGAACAACATCCAACTACATAAGAACTGGCAACGCAACATCAGAAGAGTTTAGAACATCCCAAAGATTAAGACAAGGAGGAGCAATGGGCTTACATTGCTATTTATAATATTTCTAGACCAAATAATGAAGAATATTAAGTATAAAATAAAAAAGGTAGAGGCTGGACATTACAAGTTGAAAACGATCTCATTATCAGAATGCGCGTTCGCATATGACTCAGCATAATGGCAAAGAGTGAAGAAGATATGAAACGTAATTTAGAAATATGGAACGAAGAGCTAAGGAAACATAATATGAAGAAAAATGTAGAAAAAACGAAAGTAATGGTCATATCAAAAGAGAATGTAAGGATAAACATAATACTGAATGAGAAAGAAATAGAGCAAGTAGAAACATTCAAATACTTAGGGGCAGCAATAAATAATAAAGGAAGCTTAGAGCAGGAAATAAATACGAGAATCCAGCAAGCAAATAGAAATTTTCATGCAATCAACAAAATAATACTGAAAAATAAACATATAACGAAAAGGACAAAAATGACTCTATTCAAAACAGTGCATAGACCTATATTAATATATGGAAGTGAATCATGGTTGATGAATAAGAGAATAAGAAGCAAAATACAGGCGGCGGAAATGAAATATTTAAGAAGAGTGGAAGGAGTCACGATATTGGATAAAATAAAGAATGAAGACATAAGAAGAAGAGTACGAATAGAGAGCATTCATAATGTCATAGAAGAGAAACAGTTGGCGTGGTATGGTCACCTATTAAGAATGCCCGAAGATAAACAAACAAAAGCAGTGTGGAATGCAAGAATACAAAACAAGAAGAAAAGGGAAAGACCAAAACAGACATGGGAAAATAATATAGAAGAGATATTAACAAAAAATAACATTAGCGGCCAAGAAGCAAAGAAGTTAGCAAAGGACAGAAAAAAATGGGAAGAGATGATCAACAAGATAGAATAGTAATCGACGCAAATAATTAGAACAAGAACAATCTCGACACCCGAAAGGGTATAAAGAGATTCAAAAAGTTTATAATAATAATAAAATTCTGCTTCTGAGCAGAGTTACAGAATCAAAAATTTCTCAACGAGACTCAGAAAAAACGCTGATAACTCGCTAGAAACGCAAAATTTTGTGCATTTGAGGACGGATTCATGCGTATTATGTTGTATTGGATAGATTTATGTGATTTGCGATACTTTGAAACCGCTGAGAATGTGGTAACTTTGACTTATTTCAAACTTCATTTAACTGCAGATTGCGCTCTGAAAACACAAGATATGATGTTTTTGTTGATGGATTCATACTTATTATGAGGTCCTGAATAGGAATATGAACTTTTTGATCGTGAAAATTTGCGCGGAAAAGCGTGATTTAGACTTATTCCAAAGTTTGTAAGACTGCAATTAGCACTCTAAAAACACGAAATATGATGTATTTGGTGCTAGATTCTGCCATATAACGCATTTCTGAAGCAAAATCTTGCTTCTAAGCAGATTTACAGAATCAATAATTTCTCAACGAGACTCAGAAAAAACGCTAACTCGCTGGAAACGCAAAATTTTGTGCATTTGAGGACGGATTCATGCGTTTCATGTTTTGTTGGATGGATTTATGTAATTTGCTATACTTTGGATCTGCTGAGAATGTGGTAATTTTGACTTATTTTAAACTTCATATAACTGCAGATAGCGCTCTGAAAACACGAGATATAATGTTTTTGTTGATGAATTCATACATATTATGAGGTCCTGGATAGGAACATGAACTTCCTGATTGTGTAAATCTGCGCGGAAAAGCGTGATTTTGACTTATTCCAAAGTTTGTAAAACTGCAAATAGCACTCTAAAACCACGAAATATGATGTATTTGGTTCTAGAATCTTCCATATAACGCATTTTTTAGCAAAACCTTGTTTCTGAGCAGATTTACAGAATCAAAAATTTCTCAACGAGACTCAGAAAAAACGCTGATAACTCGCTGGAAACGCAAAATTTTGTGCATTCAAGGACGGATTCATGCGTATTATTTTGTATCGGATACATTTATATAACTTGCGATACTTTGAAACTGCTGAGAATGTGGTAATTCTTACTTTTTTTAAACTTCATATAACTGCAGATTGCGCACTGAAAATACAAGATATGATGTTTCTGTTGATGGATTTATACATATTAAAAGGTCCTGAATGGGAATATGAACTTCTTGATTGTGAAAATCCGCGCGGAAAAGCGTGATTTCGACTTATTCCAAAGTTTGTAAGACTGCAAATAGCACTCTAAAAACACGAAATATGATGTATTTGGTGCTAGATTCTGCCATATAACGCATTTCTGAAGCAAAATCTTACTTTTGAGAAGATTTTCAAAATCAAAAATTTCTCAACAAGACTCAGAAAAAACGCTGATAACTCGCTGGAAACGCAAAATTTTGTGCATTCAAGGACGGATTCATGCGTATTATGTTGTATCGGATAGATTTATATGATTAGCGATACTTTGAAACTGCTCAGAATGTGGTAATTTTGACTTATTTCAAACTTCATATAACTGCAGATAGCGCTCTGAAAACACGAGATATGATGTATTTGTTGATGGATTCATACATATTATGAGGTCCTGAATAGGAATATGGACATTTTGATCGTAAAAATCTGCGCGGAAAAGCGTGATTTCGACTTATTCCAAAGATTGTAAAACTGCATATAGCACTCCAAAAACACGAAATATGATGTATTTGGTGCTAGATTCTGCCATATAACGCTTTTCCGACGCAGAATCTTGCTTCTGAGCAGAGTAACAGAATCAAAAATTTCCAACGGGACTCAGAAAAAACGCTGATAACTCGCTGGAAACGCAGAATTTTGTGCATTTGAGGACGGATTCATGCGAATTATGTTGTATTGGATAGATTTATGTGATTTGCGATACTTTGAAACTGCTCGGAATGTGGTGATTTTCACTTATTTCAAACTTCATATAACTGCAGAAAGCGCTCTTAAAACACGAGATATGATGTTTTTGTTGATGGACTCATACATATTATGAGGTCCTGAATAGGAATATGAACTTTTTGATTGTGAAAATCTGCGCAGAAAAGCGTTATTTCAACTTATTCCAGAGTTTGTAAACTGCAAGTAGCACCCTGAAACCAGAAATATGATGTATTTGGTGCAAGATTCTGCCATATAACGCATTTCTGAAGCAAAATCTTGCTTTTGAGCAGACTTACAGAATCAAAAATTTCTCAACGAGGCTCAGAAAAAACGCTGATAACTCGCTAGAAACGCAAGATTTTGTGCACTTGAGGACGGATTTATGCGTATTATGTTGTATTGGATAGATTTATGTGATTTGCGATACTTTGAAACGGCTCAGAATGTGGTAATTTTGACTTATTTCAAACTTCATATAACTGCAGATTGCGCTCTGAAAACACGAGATATGATGTTTTTGTTGATGAATTCATACATATTATGAGGTCCTGAATAGGAATATGAATTTTTCGATCGTGAAAATTTGCGCGGAAAAGCGTTATTTCGACTTATCCCAAAGTTTGTAAAATTGAGAACAGCACTCTAAAAACACGAAATATGATGTATTTGGTGCTAGATTCTGCCATATAACGCATTTTTGAAGCAAAATCTAGCTTCTGTGAGATTTACAGAATCAAAAATTTCTCAACAAGAATTTTAAAAAACGCTGATAACTCGCTGAAAACGCAAAATTTTGTGCATTGGAGGACGGATTTATGCGTATTATGTTGTATTGGATAGATTTATGTTATTTGCGATACTTTGAAACCGCTGAGAATGTGGTAATTTTGACTCATTTTAAACTTCATATAACTGCAGATTGCGCTTTGTAATCACAAGCTATGATGTTTTTGTTGATGGATTCATACATATTATGAGGTCCTGAATAGGAATATGAACTTTTTGATTGTGAAAATCTGCGCGGAAAAGCGTGATTTCGACTTATTTCAAAGTTTGTAAAACTGCAAATAGCACTCTAAAAACTTGAAATATGATGTATTTGGTGCTAGTTTCTGCCATATAACGCATTTCTGAAGCAAAATCTTACTTCTGAGCAGATTTACAGAATCAAAAATTTCTCAAAGAGAATCAGGAAAAATGCTGATAACTTGCTGGAAACGCAAAATTTTGTGCATTTGAGGACGGATTTATGCGTATTATGTTTTATTGGATAGATTTATGTGATTTGCGATACTTTGAAACTGCTGACAATGTGGTAATTTTGACTTATTCCAAACTTCATATAACTGCAGATAGCGCTCTGAAAACACGAGATATGATGTTTTTGTTGATGGACTCATACATATTATGAGGTCCTGAATAGGAATATGAACTTTTTGATTGTGAAAATCTGCGCGGGAAAGCGTGATTTCGACTTATTTCAAAGTTTTTAAAACTGCAAATAGCACTCTAAAAACACAAAATATGATGTATTTGGTGCTTGGTTCTGCCATTTAACGCATTTCTGAAGCAAAATCTTGCTTCTGAGCAGAGTTACAGAATCAAAAATTTCTCAACGAGACTCAGAAAAAACGCTGATAACTCGCTGGAAACGCAAAATTTTGTGCATTTGAGGACGGATTCATGCGTTTTATGTTGTGTTGGATGGATTTATGTACTTTGCGATACTTTGAAACTGCTGAGAATGTGGTAATTTTGACTTATTTTAAACTTCATATAACTGCAGATTGCGCTCAGAAAACATTAGATATGATGAAAGAAAACAACTTTTCAGAACTCATTTTTAAATAAATATGTTTTCTTGGGTATAAGTTCGGTAATTTATTAGAGACACAACGTTTCAACAGCAAAGTGCTGCCTTTTCCAAGTGAAAAGAAATATATTTCTATTTCAGAAGATATGATGTTTTTGTTGATGGATTCATACATATTATGAGGTCTTGAATAGCAATATGAATTTTTCGATCGTGAAAATTTGCGCGGAAAAGCGTTATTTCGACTTATCCCAAAGTTTGTAAAATTGAGAACAGCACTCTAAAAACACGAAATATGATGTATTTGGTGCTAGATTCTGCCATAAAACGCATTTTTGAAGCAAAATCTAGCTTCTGTGCAGATTTACAGAATCAAAAATTTCTCAACGAGAATCAGAAAAAACGCTGATAATTCGCTGGAAACGCAAAATTTTGTGCATTTGAGGACGGATTCATGCGTATTATGTTGTATTGGATAGATTTATGTGATTTGCGATACTTTGAAACTGCTGAGAATGTGGTGATTTTGACTTATTTTAAACTTCATATAACTGCAGATTGCGCTCTGAGAACACAAGATATGATGTTTTTGTTAATGGATTCATACATATTACGAGGTCTTGAATAGGAATATGAACTTTTTGATTGTGAAAATCTGCGCGGAAAAGCGTGATTTTGACTTATTTCAAAGTTTGTAAAACTGCAAATAGCACCCTAAAAATTCGGAATATGATGTATTTGGTGCTATTTTCTGCCATATAACGCATTTCTAAAGCAAAATCTTGCTTCTGAGCAGATTTACAGAATCAAAAATTTCTCAACGAGACTCAGAAAAAACGCTGATAACTCGCTGGAAACGCTTAATTTTGTGCATTCGAGGACGGATCTATGCGTATTAGATAAAATAGATGAAGCTGACTGGATGAGTGAATTTGAGTGAGTAAAAAGTCTTGGGAATTCAGTCAATATGTCTTAATTTCTTTCCTACTTTACAGTTTCGGCTGTACCTCAGTTATCTTCAGAAGTGCTACAATTTGATTATTTTTTATCACTAATTATTTATGCAAATTTTGGCGGAAATACTTACAAAAGAACTTAAATTGTGAAAAATTAAAAATGTACATGAAATGTGATGTCGAGTTCAATAAAATAGCGGGAAAAAAAATAAAAAAAATTTTTTCCATTTGTCAAAGGCCACAACCTGCATCTGTGGAAGACGTTGACCAAGTGCGAGTAGAAAATCGTGTGTGCACGCATTGTCAAAAAATTACAAATTATCACAAGTAGAATGGAGTTAGTTATAGTGTCAAACAATTGAAACTAGATGCAAGCTTGTGCATCACGCAAGGTGTCAAAAATATAAACAAAAATTAGGAAAAGTACCACAGATATTAAAGAATATAATAATAATAATAATAATAATAATAAAAATAATAATAATCTTTATTACCCAACAGAAGTCCTATTACAGGGTAAATATAGTAGAAAAAATTGAAAACAAGAAAAAAACATATTGCAAATGCGAATAAATATGTGGATTAAATGCAAAAAAGTTACATTAATAATAAAAATATACATGTTATATGATATATTTGAAAAGCAGTCAACAAAAAATATCGGTGATGTGAATTTCAGCAAACTGGCACATGATGTGGACTGGAGAACGTCTCAGGATCTCAGTATTGTGCGAATTCAAGTAAAAAGTACTCATGCGTCTCGATGTGAACTGCGGAACGTGGATGGGAATGCGAGATAGTAGAAACGGCGAATCTATTTTGTTGTTCATTAGCATCCACAGAAACCCTTCTGTAACTTAGATCTTGCATATTATGTCGGGCACAAAGCACATTTTGATCTAATCCTCGTTCTGGGTACACAAGATCGATTTTATAGGACAGGTACTTCAAAAATCTCCTATGGATACGGTCAAGAGCCGAAACCTGGAAGTTGTATGTAGGATACCAGACTAATACGGCGTATTCCAGTTTACTAGTAACATATGCAAAATATAAGGTCTTTAGAACTGAGATGTCGTGCAATGGTTTTGTAATTCTTATTAAGAACCCAAGTGTTCGACTAGCAGTCTTACAAACATTTCTAACATGTTCAGTACATTTCATGTCAGAAGAAAAAGTGACACCTAAGTCATTTACTGAGGATTTGCGATTGAGTGTTTCGGTACCAATGGAGTAAAAATAATTGATAATATTAATTCTTTTAGTAAATGTGACGACATGACATTTATTAATATTTAGTAGAAGTTTATTTTTGGTACACCAGTCAGCCACAGTACATAGGTCTGTTTGAAGATTTTCTGCATCTTTTAAAGTTGAAATAGAATTAAAGATTTTGAGATCATCTGCGTATGCTAAGACAGGACATACAATGCTTTTGATAAGTTCATCAATGAATATAATAAATAACAAGGGATCAAGATTCGATCCTTGTGGAACTCCAGATGTCGCAATAAAATTAAAAGATGAGTAACCGTTGTAGCAAACATAGCAAATTCTGTTAGAAAGATAAGAACGTAAAAGATCAACCAGTCCAAGAGCAGCACCGAGAGTACTAATTTTGTCAAGTAGAAGTCCATGATCAATGGAATCAAAAGCACGAGTGAAGTCCGTGTAGATTGTATCAACTTGACCACGGTTATCAAGTTACTCTGAAATAAATTGAGTGAAACAAGCAAGATTTGTAATTGTTGAGCGATTCCTTACAAAACCATGTTGTTCTGGAGATATGCGAGAACGAATATTTGGATAGATCGAATTATAAATTAACATTTCCAAAACCTTACTAAAGTTATTAAGTATGGAAATGGGGTGATAATTGTGAATATTGGACTTATCACCTTTCTTAAATACCGTAGTTATACGAGTTCTTTTCCAACGATCAGGGAAGGTAGAACTTTCGATAGCCAAATTCATTATGAAGGACAAAGGACGAGCAAAAATGAATTTGCAATCTTTTAACAGAAAAGCAGGTACCTGATCCTCACCGGCTGTAATTTTATTTTGAAATGTAGACAGTAGTGAGAGAATGTCTTCTTCAACCACTTTACTGAGTAAAAAAGACGAATCGTTCCCTAAAGTATTGGAGACATTCAGTTTAGAGCTTCTAGAAAATAAGTTCGAGAAGTGCGTTGCAAAAGCATCAACAATTTGACAAGGGGTTACATATTCTGAATTAACATCATCATGTAGCTTACCAGGAATTCGTGTAGTGCCCTTTTTCATATTTACATATTTCCATAATTCAGCAGGATTAATACTAATGTTAGTTTCGACTGATTGTAAGTAGGAATTATAAGCTTCTTTGGTTTCAAGTTTTACCAGCGCACGCAGCCTTTTGAATTCGATAAAATAACGATAGTCCTTAGTTAGTTTCCATTTCTTCCTGTAATAATTTTTTGTCCTTATATTAGACTTTATGTTAGATGTGAACCAGATTGGAAATTTCGCTTTCACATTAGAAAATTTGGGAACAGATCTGTCAAATGTTTCATATAGCCTATCATAAAGCATATTTACTACTACGTTAATATTATTAGAATGGTATAAATCTGACAAATCCAAGTTGTTCAGATCAGAGTAAAGCTGCTCAAAATTAGCTTTACGAAAATTATAAAGTGAGCTATTGCCAGATGGAAAATTAGGCAGCTTAGAAGTGAATACTAAATTAAAATCAATTTGAATTGCTGGGTGAAAACGATCTTCAGGTACAAGTGGTAAGTTCATTCTTTCAAGCACAAAAGACCCAGTCAAATTGGAAAAAACAAGGTCCAATACATTATGATTGTTGTTGCACACACTATTATACTGAGTTAGATCCAATAATTCACATAAATTATGAAGTGAAGCAGATTTTGTACAATTTACTGAGTCACTGCTGAAGAACGGAATATTAAAATCACCTAAAAATATTACGTTATCATTAATCAGAATTAACTGAATAGTATCTAAGAATAATTCAAAATCATTCACATGAATATCAGGTGGAATGTATACTGCACAGACGACAACTTTTTGTCTATCAAAATGACATCTGCATGCAACAACATCAATTAATGGTACTATGGATTTTAAATGGGATGTATCGATCACATCATAAGTAATATGGTCTTCAAGAGCAATCAAGACTCCCCCTCCTTTAGAACGACCAATAATTGAAAAGTTACGATCACAGCGCAGGACATTATAACTAGAAGAAAATAACTCAGCATTATTGAATGCGTCAGAAAGCCAGGTTTCTGTAATGACAATGATATCAAATGAGAAGCTACAACAATTAGGATAAAATATATGCCCTTTACAATCTAAAACCCTAGTATTTTGATAATAAATGCTTAAAGTAGTAGGACGACTGATGGGTTGAATTAGTTTTCCGAATTTTTCACTACGGTGGGAATTCCATTAATATATTTAATTGATAAGTTCGTTTCACCTTTTGAGACACGATTTAAAAGTTCATCTTTAACAGATTTATAAAACTTGTTCTGCATAATAGTACGATCTTTAGATAAAATTATATTTTTCCATGTATCGGAAGTTTTAATTTTATTGATGTTTTTAAATACATCAATAACATTTTCCGGAGAAGAAAGCTGAACTTTGATTGGACGAGAATTTGTTTTTGAGGCATCGAAACGACCAAGGCGAGAAAACTTGACAATATTAATTGACACATCTAGTTCTAAGAATAACTTATTGATAAGGGAAGAATCATCAGATAAACTTTGTTCCTTGGTTTTGGAATGATTCTCCTTAGCACCGAAAATCATAATATTAGATTCACGCTTCTGACGCTCAGAAACTTCTTGAATCACTGTTTCCGTAATAAATAAAGAGGATTCATTATGAGTCACAGTCTTATTAGCATTTTTCAGCTCAGCAATGTCATTTTGTAGAGAAATTATTACGGCCTTGAGGCTATCAATGTCGTTACCCAAAGAGCGACAAGAAGAGCAATTCCATTTTAAACCAGATTTAGAATTATTCAATTTCCGAACCTCTGGACCAGTAATATCTACACAACCATGATTAAAAAACTGTTTGCAAATAGAGCAAGATAATAGTTTATGTAGATCAAATTGCTTTTTACAGCAGCTACATTCCTCCATTTTGAAAAGAAATTTATTATACAAGATAATTTAAAAGAAGAGCAAACAACACCCTGTATAACAGTGTAAATGAAACATTCAGTAAATTCAAATACAATTAAGTAAATTACTAAGTTTGTCAAGACATCACCTAAGAGGCCCGTTGACAAAGACTTGAAGAATATACAGAAAAAAAAATGAAAGAATGAAGAAAAACTCACCCCAAGTACGAATCCGTCACCAAAAAACTGTATCAGTACACAGAAAATCACATAACAAAGAGAATAGTATAAAATACAACACCAAACAGGATGAGTATTTCAACGTATGACACAAGAAACTGAGAGCAAAAATCACAGTTGCACGCCTGAGACGTACATTTGTATATTGTTGTATATAGAGCTAAGTGCAATAGTATCTGTTTTTTCATTGATATTTTGTTTGTCTTGTTTTATATACAACATTTCTAATGTAAGTCTTTTGTTCAAGTTGATTTCGTTATGGATAATACTAGTTTCATCAAAATTGAAAGTATGTCCTGAATCTATGCAATGAGTGACTAGAGCACATTTTGGCGTATTTGTATTCAATTTTTTACTGTTTCGTTTATGTTCATCAAGCCTTATTTTTGAATATCTCTTGGTTTGTCCTGTGTACTGTGCTCCACAAGAATTATGCGTATTATGTTGTATTGGATAGATTTATGTGATTTGCGATACTTTGAAACTGCTAAAAATGTGATAATTTTGACTTATTCCAAACTTCATATAACTGCAGATAGCGCTCTGAAAACACGAGATATGATGTTCTTGTTGATGGATTCATACATATTATGAGGTCCTGAATGGTAATATGAACTTTTTAATTGTAAAAATCTGCGCGAGAAAGCGTGATTTCGACTTATTCCAAAGTTTGTAAAATTGCAAATAGCACTCTAAAAACACAAAATATGATGTATTTGGTGCTAGATCCTGCCATATAACGCATTTCTGAAGCAAAATCTTGCTTCTGAGCAGAGTAACAGAACCAAAAATTTCTCAACGAGACTCAGAAAAAACGCTGATAACTCGCTGGAAACGCAAAATTTTGTGCATTTCAGGACGGATTCATGCGTATTATGTTGTATTGGATAGATTTACATGATTTGCGATACTTTGAAACCGCTGAGAATGTGGTGATTTCGACTTACTTTAAACTTCATATAACTGCAGATTGCGCTCTGAAAACACAAGATATGATGTTTTTGTTGATGGATTCATACATATTATGAGGTCCTGAATAGGAATATGAACTTTTTGATTGTGAATATTTGCGCGGAAAAGCGTGATTTAGACTAATTCCAGAGTTTGTGAGACTGCAAATAGCATTCTAAAAACACGAAATATGATGTATTTGGTGCTAGATCTTGCTTCTGAACAGATTTACACAATCAAAAATTTCTCAACGAGACTCAGAAAAAACGCTGATAGCTCGCTGGAAACGCAAAATTTTGTGCATTTGAGGACGGATTCATGCGTATTATGTTGTATTGGATAGATATATGTGATTTGCGACACTTTGAAACGGCTCAGAATGTGGTAATTTTGATTTATTTCAAACTTCATATAAATGCAGATAGCGCTCTGAAAACACGAGATATGATGTTTTTGTTGATGGATTCATACATATTATGAGGTCCTGAATAGGAATATGAACTTTTTGATTGTGCAAATATGCGCGGAAAAGCGTGATTTCGACTCATTCCAAAGTTTGTGAAACGGCAAATAGCACTCTAAAGACACGAAATATGATGTATTTGGTGCTAGATTCTGCCATATAACGCATTTCTTGCTTCTGAGCAGATTAACAGAATCAAAGATTTCTCAACGAGACTCAGAAAAAACGCTGATAACTTGCTGGACACGCAAAATTTTGTGCATTTGAGAACGGATTCATGCGTTTTATGTTGTGTTGGATAGATTTATGTAATTTGCGATACTTTGGATCTGCTGAGAATGTGGTAATTTTGACTTATTTTAAACTTCATATAACTGCAGATTGCGCTCTGGAAACACGAGATATGATTTTTTTGTTGATGGATTCATGAATATTATGAGGTCCTGAATGGAAATATGAACTTTTTGATTGTGAAAATCTGCGCGGAAAAGCGTGATTTCGACTTATTTCAAAGTTTGAAAAACTGCAAATAGCACTCTAAAAACTTGAAATATGATGTATTTGGTGCTAGTTTCTGCCATATAGAAAAGGTTGTGTTGACGTGTTGTGAGTAAGACGTGTTTTTCAGGTGGCCGATAATCACCTCGTTTTTCGGGACTTATCGCTATTGTAAAAAACGCAAATTTATACCAAGTGTAGGGACGAATGAACTGTGTTAGAAGTGAAGTGAGATTTGTTCATAAAAATACAAGTGCACATTCAAACTTTAATAATAATGGTGAAAATATTGGGATTCGACCTTGGCTGCTAGAGCTATCGTGCTTGGTGCTCAGTGCATCGTAGTGCTAATTGATTGTCATGAACAAATTCAGTGGCGTTCTTAAATAAAGTGCTATAAATCTTTTCTAAATAAATCAAAGTGAATATAATTTTAAGTGAATTTAATTATAAGTGAATATAGGATATGCATAAAAGACAAAAAAGAGAGGAAGATTCAGTATATGAAGAAATATTTCACCAGAGTAAAAAAGTTTTGAGATCTCCAGAACAGAGGAGGAAAGAAGAAGAAGCAGAGAATAAATACGAGAACAGTGATGAAACGGAAGAAAACAAAAAAGATATAGGAAATATGGACGAACTGAAGGAAATGATGGAAAAAATGATGACAAAAATGGATAAAAATATGGAAGAAATAAAAGGAGACATAAAAGTGCTCAAAACGAAAATGGAAAGAGAGGAAAAAGCCTGGAGTAAAGAGAAAGAAAAATCAATAGCTAGAATAGAAACGTTAGAGGATAAACAAGAGAAGGACGAGAAACAGAAGAAGAAAAACAATATAATAATTAAAGAATTAAAAAATGCTCAGGAACCGGAAAAAGAGGTTAAAAAATTGCTAGAGGGAAAACTGCAAATAAAAGTAGAAGTTAAAAAAATAATAAATCTAAGAAATGAGATCATATTAGCAGAAATGGTAAGCAGGGAAGAAAAATACAAGGTAATGGCAGCAAAGAATAAATTGAAAGGCACCAACATTTACATTGAAAATGATCTGACTTGGGATGAAAGGAAAATACAGAAAGAGATAAGAAGTATAGCGAGAACAGAAGAAGACAAAGGGAAAAAACGTGAGAATTGGATACCAAAAATTAATAAAAAATGGGGAAGTGTATATCTGGGACAAGGGAGAAAATGGGGTCACTTTGGAATGGAAAGAAGTGGCCTCAAAAAACGGATAGAAAATAAGGCATTAAAGGAAGAACCAAGGAAGACGGACCAGCAATTGAACAGGATAATGAGTATAGAAACATGGAACATTAAAAGTCGAAATGGAAGAGAGGAAGAGTTAATAGATGAACTAGAGAAAGCAAAAGTGGAGATATTAGCTATCACAGAGACAAAAAAAAAAAGGAAAAGGAACAAGAAAGATGAGAAATGGCCACAAATTAATATATAGTGGAGTCGGAGAAAATGTAAGAGCAAAAGCGGGTGTTGGTTGTATAATTGATAGAGAACTGGAACAGTCACTGAAAGAATGGGAATGCGTGAACGAAAGGATAATGACGGTTAAATTGGAAGAGAAAGATAATTTCATAGCAAATATAATGATAGTGTATGGACCAAATGAAGATGAAAACAAAGCAAACAAAGATGAGTTCTGGGATATTTTACAATTAGAATATGAGAAATTAAAAGAACCAATATACATAATGGGCGACTTCAACGCGAGAGTAGGGAATCGAAACAAGGGATTAAAAGAAATAATGGGGACACATGGAGAAAAAGTCAAAAATAATAATGGCAATAGGCTTATAGATTTTGTCTTATAAACGAGCTACAAATTTTAAATACGTTTTACGAACATAGGGAGATACATAAATTCACAAGAGAAGTAAAGAGTAGGAACGAGAGATCCTTGATCGATTATATTTTAACAAACAAGAACCAAAGGAAAAGCATAAATGATGTAAGAGTGCTAAGAGGTTGTGAAATCGAAAGTGATCACTTCTTGACGATAGCAAAAGTAAAAGTAGGGAAGAAAGAGATACAGCAAAAACAGGAAACATCAAAAAATTAAAATAAAATATTAAAGCTGAAAGAAGACAAACTGAAGGACGAACAGACAAGAAAAAATTATCAAGATACCATGAAGGAATTAATAAGCAATACACCACAACAAGAAGCAAACAATGTAGAAGAAATATGGAATTATTCCAAAAATATGATAAAAAAAGCAACCAAAATAGCCTGTGGTACAATCAGCGACGAAAGCAACAGGGAACGAACACATTGGTGGAATGAAGAAATTAAAGACAACATTAAAAAGAAGAAACTGATATGGAAGAAATATTTGAAAACAGGGAACGATAGTGACTACGAAGAGTACAAGAAACAAAGGAGATTAGTTAAAGAAAGTGTTTAAAAAGCTAAAGTAAAAGCATGGGAAACATTTGGAAAGACACTAGAACAAAATTTCAACGAAAACCAAAAACTATTTTATAGAACCTTAAAGAGAAGTAAAAGAGAAGAAGTAACAATTAAAAGCCTGAAAGATAAACAAGGAAATATATTGATAGAGGATAGTGAAATAATGACAAGATGGAGAGAACATTTTAAAGACCTACTAGTAAGTGACGAAAGTACTAATGAAACAGAGAGTGAGGAGACCCCACAAACAGAAAGTATAAATGGAAACACAGAGATGATAACTGAAGCAGAGTTAATTGGAGTACTTAAAGAACTGAAGAATGACAAAGCACCGGGACATGACTGTATGAAGACCGAGAAATTGAAGTATATGGGCGAAGAAGGAGAAAGATTATTGCTGCTCATATTAAATATAATCTGGAAAACAGGGAAAATACCTTCAGACTGGGAGAAAGCAGTAATATTTCCCATACATAAAAAAGGAGACAGTAAAAATTGTGAGAATTATAGGGGCATATCACTTTTATGCACAACAGCGAAAATTTACGAAGCAATACTCGAAAACAAGCTTAGAGCTGCAATAGAAACAACAATGGAAAAATCGCAAAGTGGGTTTAGGAGGGGACATTCGACACAAGACCACATATTCACTATAAGGAACTTGATAGAAAATACAATGAAAACGGACAAAAAACTGTATATCACATTCATAGACCTGGAAAAAACGTTCGACCGAGTACCAAGGACTAAGTTGTGGAATATATTGAAAGGAAGGAAAATAGGAGAACAGTTATTAACAGCAATAAAAAGCATATACGGAACAACATCCAACTACATAAGAACTGGCAACGCAACATCAGAAGAGTTTAGAACATCCCAAGGATTAAGACAAGGAGGAGCTCTGAGCCCATTGCTATTTATAATATTTCTAGACCAAATAATGAAGGATATTAAGTATAAAATAAAAAAGGTAGAGGTTGGACATTACAAGTTGAAAACGATCTCATTATCAGAATGCGCGTTCGCATATGACTTAGCAGTGATGGCAAAGAGTGAAGAAGATATGAAACGTAATTTAGAAATATGGAACGAAGAGCTAAGGAAACATAATATAAAGATAAATGTAAAAAAAACGAAAGTAATGGTCATATCAAAAGAGAATATAAGGATAAACATAATACTGAATGAGAAAGAAATAGAGCAAGTAGAAACATTCAAATACTTAGGGGCAGCAATGAATAATAAAGGAAGCTTAGAGCAGGAAATAAATACGAGAATCCAGCAAGCAAATAGGAATTTTCATGCAATCAACAAAATAATACTGAAAAATAAACATATAACGAAAAGGACAATAATGACTCTATTCAAAACAGTGCATAGACCTATATTAATATATGGAAGTGAATCATGGTTGATGAATAAGAGAATAAGAAGCAAAATACAGGCGACGGAAATGAAATATTTAAGAAGAGTGGAAGGAGTCACGATATTGGATAAAATAAAGAATGAAGACATAAGAAGAAGAGTACGAATAGAGAGCATTCATAATGTCATAGAAAAGAAACAGTTGGCGTGGTATGGTCACCTATCAAGAATGCCCGAAGATAAACAAACAAAAGCAGTGTGGAATGCAAGAATACAAAACAAGAAGAAAAGGGAAAGACCAAAACAGACATGGGAAAATAATAAAGAAGAGATATTAACAGAAAATAACATTAGCGGCCAAGAAGCAAAGAAGTTAGCAAAGGACAGAAGAAAATGGGAAGAGATGATCAACAAGATAGAATAGTAATCGACGCAAATAATTAGAACAAGAACAATCTCGACACCCGAAAGGGTATTAAGAGATTCAAAAAGTTTATAATAATAATAAAATTCTGCCATATAACGCATTTCTGAAGCAAAATCTTGCTTCTGAGCAGATTTACAGAATCAAAAATTTCTCAACGAGACTCAGAAAAAACGCTGATAACTTGCTGGAAACGCAAAATTTTGTGCATTTGAGGACAAATTAATGCGTATTATGTTGTGTTGGATAGATTTATGTGATTTGCGATACTTTGGAACTGCTGAGAAGGTGGTAATTTTGACTTATTTTATACTTCATTTAACTGCAGATTGCGCTCTGAAAACACAAGATATGATGTTCTTGTTCATGGATTCATACATATTATGAGGTCCTGAATAGAAATATGAATTTTTCGATCGTGAAAATCTGCGCGGAAAAGCGTTATTTCGACTTATCCCAAAGTTTGTAAAATTAAGAACAGCACTCTAAAAACACGGAATATGATGTATTTAGTGATAGATTCGGCCATATAACGCATTTCTGAAGCAAAATTTTGCTTCTGAGCAGAGTTACAGAATCAAAAATTTCTCAACGAGACTCAGAAAAAACGCTGATAACTCGCTAGAAACGCAAAATTTTGTGCATTTGAGGACGGATTCATGCGTATTATGTTGTATTGGATAGATTTATGTGATTTGCGATACTTTGAAACCGCTGAGAATGTGGTAACTTTGACTTATTTCAAACCTCATTTAACTGCAGATTGCGCTCTGAAAACACAAGATATGATGTTTTTGTTGATGGATTCATACTTATTATGAGGTCCTGAATAGGAATATAAACTTTCTGATCGTGAAAATTTGCGCGGAAAAGCGTGATTTAGACTTATTCCAAAGTTTGTAAGACTGCAATTAGCACTCTAAAAACACGAAATATGATGTATTTGGTGCTAGATTCTGCCATATAACGCATTTCTGAAGCAAAATCTTGCTTCTGAGCAGATTTACAGAATCAATAATTTCTCAACGAGACTCAGAAAAATCGCTAACTCGCTGGAAACGCAAATTTTGTGCATTTGAGGACGGATTCATGCGTTTTATGTTGTGTTAGATAGATTTATGTAATTTGCGATACTTTGGATCTGCTGAGAATGTGGTAATTTTGACTTATTTCAAACTTCATATAACTGCAGATAGCGCTCTGAAAACACGAGATATAATATTTTTGTTGATGAATTCATACATATTATGAGGTCCTGGATAGGAACATGAACTTCCTGATTGTGTAAATCTGCGCGGAAAAGCGTGATTTCGACTTATTCCAAAGTTTGTAAAACTGCAAATAGCACTCTAAAACCACGAAACATGATGTATTTGGTTCTAGAATCTTCCATATAACGCATTTTTTAGCAAAACCTTGTTTCTGAGCAGTTTTACAGAATCAAAAATTTCTCAACGAGACTCAGAAAAAAAGCTGATAACTAGCTGGAAACGCAAAATTTTGTGCATTTGAGGACGAATTCATGCGTATTATGTTGTGTTAGATAGATTCATGTGACTTGCGATACTTTGAAACTGCTGAGAATGTGGTAATTTTTACTTATTTTAAGCTTCATATAACTGCAGATTGCGCACTGAAAATACAAGATATGATGTTTCTGTTGATGGATTCATACATATTATAAGGTCCTGAATAGGAATATGAACTTCTTGATTGTGAAAATCCGCGCGGAAAAGCGTGATTTCGACTTATTCCAAAGTTTGTAAGACTGCAAATAGCACTCTAAAAACACGAAATATGATGTTTTTGGTGCTAGATTCTGCCATATAACGCATTTCTGAAGCAAAATCCTGCTTCTGAGCAGATTCACAGAATCAAAAATTTCTCAACGAGAATCAGGAAAAACGCTGATAACTCGCTGGAAACGCAAAATTTTGTGCATTTGAGGACAGATTTATGCGTATTATGTTGTATCGGATAGATTTATATGATTAGCGATACTTTGAAACTGCTCAGAATGTGGTAATTTTGACTTATTTCAAACTTCATATAACTGCAGATAGCGCTCTGAAAACACGAGATATGATGTATTTGTTGATGGATTCATACATATTATGAGGTCCTGAATAGGAATATGGACATTTTGATTGTAAAAATCTGCGCCGAAAAGCGTGATTTCGACTTATTCCAAAGATTGTAAAACTGCATGTAGCACTCCAAAAACACGAAATATGATGTATTTGGTGCTAGATTCTGCCATATAACGCATTTCCGAAGCAAAATCTTGCTTCTGAGCAGAGTAACAGAATCAAAAATTTCCAACGGGACTCTAAAACACGAAATATGATGTATTTGGTTCTAGATTCTTCCATATAACGCATTTTTGAAGCAAAATCTTGCTTCTGAGCAGATTTACAGAATCAAAAACTTCTCAACGAGACTCAGAAACAACGCTGATAACTCGCTGGGAACGCAAAATTTTGTGTATTTGAAGACGGATTCATGCGTATTATGTTGTGTTGGATAGATTTTTGTGATTTGCGGTACTTTGAAACTGCTCAGAATGTGGTAATTTTGACTTATTTCAAACTTCATATAACTGCAGATACCGCTCTTAAAACACAAGATATGATGTTTTTGTTGATGAATTCATACATATCATGAGGTCCTAAATAGGAAAATGAATTTTTTGATTGTGAAAATCTGCGCGGAAAATCGTGATCTCGACTTATTCCAAAGTTTGTAAAACTGCAAATAGCACTCTAAAAACACGAAATATGATGTATTTGGTGCTAGATTCTGCCATATAACGCATTTCTAATGCAAAATCTTGCTTGTAAGTAGATTTATAGATTCAAAAATTTTGTACATTTGAGAACGGATTAATGCGTATTATGTTGTTTTGGATAGATTAATGTGATTTGCGATACTTCGAAACTGCTGAGAATGTGGTAATTTTGTCTTATTTAAACTTCATATAACTGCAGATTGCACTCTGAAAACACAAGATATGATGTTTTTATACATATTATGGGGTCCTGAATAGGAATATTAACTTTTTGATTGTAAAAATCTGCACGGAAAAGCGTGATTTCGACTTGATCCAAAGTTTGTGAAACTGCAAATAGCACTCTAAAAACACGGAATATGATGTTTTTGGTGCTAGATTCTGCCATATAACGCATTTCTGAAGCAAAATCCTGCTTCTGAGCAGATTCACAGAATCAAAAATTTCTCATCGAGACTCAGGAAAAACGCTGATAACTTGCTGGAAACGCAGAATTTTGTGCATTTGAGGACAGATTCATGCTTATTATGTTGTATTGGATAGATTTATGTGATTTGCGATACTTTGAAACTGCTGAGAATGTGGTAATTCTGACTTATTTCAAACTTCATATAACTGCAGATTGCGCTCTGAAAACACAAGATATGATGTTTCTGTTAATGGATTCATACATATTATGAGGTCCTGAAACGGAATTCGAACTTTTTGATTGTGAAAATCTGCGCGGAAAAGCGTTATTTCGACTTATTCCAAAGTTTGTAAAACTCCAAATAGAACTCTAAAAACACATAATATGAAGTATTTGGTGCTAGTTTCTGCAATATAACGCATTTCTTGAGCAAAATCTTGCTTCTGAGCAGATTTACAGAATCAAAAATTTCTCAACGAGACTCAGAAAAAACGCTGACTACTCGCTGGAAACGCAAAATTTTGTGAATTTGAGGACGGATTTATGCGTATCATGTTTTATTGGATAGATTTATGTGATTTGCGATACTTTGAAACTGCTGAGAATGTGGTAATTTTGATTCGGTTCAAACTTCATACAACTGCAGATAGCACTCTGAAAACACGAAATATAATGTTTTTGTTGATGAATTCATACATATTACGAGGTCCTGAGTAGAAATATGAACTTTCTGATTGTGAAAATTTGCGCGTAAAAGCGTGATTTCGACTTATTCCAAAGTTTGTGAAACTGCAAAAAGCACTCTAAAACCACGAAATATGATGTATTTGGTTCTACATTCTTCCATATAACGCATTTTTGAAGCAAAATCTTGCTCCTGAGCCGCTATACAGAATCAAATATCGCTCAACGAGACTCAGAAAAAATGCTGATAACTCGCTGGAAACGCAAAATTTTGTGCCTTTGAGGACGGATTCATGCATAATATGCTGTGTTGGATAGATTCATGTGATTTGCGATACTTTGGAACTGCTGAGAATGTGGTAATTTTGACTTATTTTAAACTTCATATAGCTGCAGATTGCGCTCTGAGAACACAAGATATGATGTGTTTGTTGATGGATTCATACACATTATGAGGTCTTGAATAGGAATATGAATTTTTCGATCGTGGAAATCTGCGCGGTAAAGCGTTATTTCGACTCATTCCAAAGTTTGTGAAACTGCAAATAACACTCTAAAAACACTAAATATGATGTATTTGGTGCCAGATTCGGCCATATAACGCATTTCTGCAGTAAAATCTTGCCTCCGAGCAGATTTACAAAGTAAAAATATCTCAACGAGGCTCAGAAAAAACGCTGATAACTCGCTGGAAACGCAAAATTTTGTGCACTTGAGGACGATTTTATGCGTATTATGTTGTTCTGGATAGATTTATGTGATTTGCGATACTTTGAAACTGCTAAGAATGTGGTAATTTTGACTTATTTTAAACTTCATATAACTGCAGTTTGCGCTCTGAAAACACAAGATATGATGTTTTTGTTGATGGATTCTTACATATTATGAGGTCCTGAATGGGAATATGAACTTTTTTATTGTAAAAATCTGCGCGGAAAAGCGTGATTTCGACTTATTCCAAAGTTTGTAAAACTGCAAATAGAACTCTAAAAACACGAATTATGATGTTTTTTCTGCTAGTTTCTGCCATATAACGCATTTCTGAAGCATAATCTTGCTTCTAAGCAGATTTACAGGATCAAAAATTTCTCAACGAGACTCAAAAAAAACGCTGATAACTCGCTGGAAACGCAAAATTTTGTGCATTCGAGGACGGTTTCATGCGTATTATGTTGTGTTGGATAGATTCATGTGATTTGCGATACTTTGAAACCGCTGAGAATGTGGTAATTTTGACTTGGTTCAAACTTCTTATAACTGCAGATAGCGCTCTGAAAACACGAGATATAATGTTCTTGTTGATGAATTCATACATATTATGAGGTCCTGAATAGGAACATGAACTTTTTTATTGTGAAAATCTGCGGGGAAAAGCGTGATTTCGAGTAGGTATAAGAAGCAGTATCTGGCGCAATCTCAAGGTCATCCGTGATAAGAACGTCTTAAGAACTGATAAGAACGTCTTGACTTTTTTTGGCTAACGTCTTAAGAAATGATAAGAACGTCTTGAGAAATGATAAGAACGTCTTGAGTAACGTCTTAAGAACTGATGAGAACGTCTTGGGTTTTCTTGGCCAACGTCTTAAGAACTGATAAGAGAACGTCCTAAGTTTCGTCTTAAGAACTTGAAGACGTTAGTCAACTTCTCCTTCGAGGTATGCAACGCGTCTCACTATTCTTCACTAGCTATGTGAAGTTTTCCAGATGCATACATACTCTGCCATCTATGAATGAGTAGTTTAAACTGTGAAAAAAGATATCTTCTAATTGATACAAACCTTGAAGCGATGAACAATGAATAAAAACTGAGATTATGTGTTTTTTTGGAGATAGAATGAATACAGGATGTACATGTGCGATAATAAATTTTTTTTGATAATTTTATATCTGTTCTATTTTTGCGCACTATTATCCTATCATTTTATGTTTGAAAGTCATCAGAATGTGTTGTAAGTTGTGAGTGTGTTTAAAGTTAATATATTTTTTGTCAAAAAAAATATATGTTCTAGTTACAGCACAGGTACAAATGGTGCTAGCAATACAGAAGTTTTTGATTCTGGAGTTGAACGTGAGTGAAAGTGTTTTTCTATTTTGAACAGCTGATTTTTAAAAGTGTTTGTTTTTTAGATGTTTCATTTTATTGAAATATTTTTTGAAGATTTGGGGAACCTCCAGCTGTGGCGGGCTGAAAGAACAATTTATGTATATGTAAGTACATTTTGAAGTGATTAGGAAATTTTTTCAATTTTTTTTTTTTTTTTAGAACATTCGTTGACAGTATGAACCAATAAAGCTATTTTCAACACTTGATTACTATTCACATTTGAATTAACACCTCATGTTATTTTTTCTGTTATATTTATTTGTGAATTGTAATATTTATTTTTGACAACTTATTTAGAAGCGTAAAGTTCTATTTATAGGTTGTTTCCTATTTTAGAACTTTTTTCTTGATTGGTTTCTTGTAAGAGTATTGAATAAATATTTTTTTTTTATTTTAAGGGAGAAAGGAACAGATTTAGGTGAAGACAGGTAATGTTATAATCTGATTTCTTTTTTTTTCATTTAGTTAACAAAAGAAAATATAAATATTCATCTAACTTATTTGGGAATTTTAAGTGCTATATGGTTCTATAATTGTATGATTCAATCTTGATAGAAAGTTTAGGAAAACAAAATTACGACTGAAAGCAGGTAATCTACAGGTGAAATATTAAATCATATATACTGTGAATATGTAGTGAGTTATTGATTTTTATTGCATTTTTGTGAATTTTGCTATACTATTTTTCTTGTACGCTTCCCAATAGAAATAAAACTTGAACAAGTAAAGTTATAAAAAAATATATGTTATCAAATTTATTACTTATTATGTTTTGACTTACATACTGGGAGAGTCCATGATTTCTTTTCTACTTTCAAAATGGGCTTTAATTTCTTATATCAACAAAAATAGGAACTTGAATAATCAACTGTTATGTGAAAGACTTAATTTTGTTCCATTTCATTTGTTAAATTCAACTTATTTGCTTAAGTATAACACTAAATACAGGAAATAAAAAGTAATAAGTCATTTCTTACATATTATGTATTAAGCTATTTTTCATACAGTTTAAGAGTTACAATAGTTACAAGTTGTAGATGAACACCAAGCATATAGTTGTGTTAAACAAAAATAACAATAATTATTATCAAGATCACATAGAAAGTCATACATTTCATTAGCAAGTTTGACATTATGTTCTTGTTTTAGAATAGTATAATAATAATGATTTGACACTAAAGCAGAAGGACTTAAAAAATTATTTACCAAATGTGAAGTCAATTCAGTATCATTGAAAAAATTTAGTGAACAATTACTACACACTCGCACCGTATTCCAATGATGTGGATTGGTTGGTACATACCATAATCGATAAATATTAAACATGTGGTTTTCATTGAAATAATGCGACAATATTTGATCGTTACTCAAAAGTAGTATTTCATTTACATTTATATTTCCATAGTGATTGGTGTGGCTCATATTTGGATCGTCTTCAGATGAAGAAGATGTTGAATCATTCCATTCTTCTTCAGTTTCTAAATTTACAGAAGGGTTCACGGTTTCACGTATTTCACCAAGATTCTTAAACACATATGTAAAATTAGGAGCCATAATGTAACCTTAAACTTATTATTCTATAATTATAGCTAAGAGAAACAAATGCTTATATTATTGTCTTTTTTTGTTATATGAAAGAAAGTATTAATTAGTTCCTTTGTTTGTTCTTCTGTTAATTCTCCAAATTTGGCAGAAAAAAGTGATTTAAAACCTTCGGTTGTTACCAAAAGCCTTGTTCCATAGCGAGTATTGATGATTTGGGTATTCAAAATCTTGAACTTTTTTGTTTCTTCTAAACTGTTTAGGTGTATCGTCGGTTTGATATAATCTGCAGATCCATGTTCATTAAAAAAAGATAGGTCAGCCATTTTGTTTTTTGTTCTATATAGAGTATTTTCATGTTAATTGAAATAAGGTTTGTCTAGGAAAAAAATTTACTGAAAACTTACGCTTTAAAAATGTAAACTTCTAGAAGTTTTGATTTTGTAACTTGAAGTCATCCACTTAACACTTTACTGTTAACTAAGTCATACATTATTACAATTCATATATTTATATCAAATTTCACATGTATTTATGATAAAGGTACGATAATAATTTCCTGCTTATTAGGAGGATGTTTTTTTGATTAAAAATGAAATGTAAGATAATAATTTCCTACTCAAAAAGTTATCAATATAACAAGGAAATACTTCCTTTTACTTTAACGAATTTTATTTGATTGAAAAATATGTACCAGATACTCATTTCCTGTGTTAAGAAGATATGATATTAAGTCTCTTACTCATAGGAGAAACTTTTACACCATGCTTTATCTGTACAAACTCATCCATAATTTTATTGATGATCCGCAATGCTTGAGTCTGATTAATTTCAATGTGCCGGCTATTCGAACTCGCTCTAAGCTTTGTTTCAATGAACTCACTGCGCGCACTAATATTCTATGCCAATCACCTTTATACCGCATGTTCAGGTTAGGCAATGAACTTTCTGACTTAATTGATATTTTTTCTTCTTCGATTATTAGTTTTTGTAGAATTTTGGATTTAAATTTGATATAATTTCTCTTTTTTTTGTGCTTTCTTTTTATATTAATATATATACATATATTTTTTTGTTAGATATATTATTTTGTAATTCAACCAAATACTTTTTGTAATTTTTATTTTCCTACCCTTTTACTGGGCTTTTGCCTGTTGGGTAGTGTATGATAATAAATAGATAAATAAATAAATAAATATGACTGGAATGACAGGAAACTATTGGATAACGACTTCCCTCTCAAAATCGGGAACAGGAAATATTTGATTGATAGTTTGTTGCGTTTATAAAATTTTGCATGTGCTCATGATAAATGATGGATAATAATTTCCTGCACATTTGAGGATTTTTTTTTTGTTCAAAAATTAAATGAAAGATAGTAATTTCCTTTCGAAATAAAATATGATATAATAAATATAAATATTGAAAATATGTACGAGATACTTATTTCCTTCAGTACGAGCATATGGTTGGAATGATAGAAACTATTAGATAATGACCCCCTTCCTAATGACAAGAGTGGGAAATTTTTGTTTGATAATTTGTTGGGCTTCATATATAAATAAATGAATATTTTGAAGTAGCGTACTTTTAATTTGGTGATTAGATAGTTGCAATGAATTTATGAATAACAATAGTTTTTACAATAATTTGGTATACAAAATAGTTACATTGTTTCTTATTAATAATTGCAGTTTTGACAAACTAAAAGATGGTTGTATGAGAACGTGTTCATTCAAGTTTCAAAAATCGGGGCTTTTGTGGTAGAATTAATAATAATGATTCTATATTAGATCCCAAAACTTTTTTGGAAGAGTGTTTATTACTGTTAATAAGTAAAGTAAGCGAGTTTATGCATTTTTATCGTGCTTCAGTGAAGCTCAACTGTGAATTAGCTTGTCTGTATACATTACAAAAAAATGGTGTGACAATTGATGCTGATATATTCCATCATTCTAAAATGAAACCAGTAACGTTATCTGATGATTTTACCGAGTGGTTTTTGGAAGTTGTTGAGGAACCTATTTTATCACAAATGGAAGAGTTTCAAGAATGCGTTAGCGGAAAAGCTCTCAGTAAAATTTTATATTTAAAAGTGAGTTAGTTGTTTTTTTTATTTAATTTTTATTTTCATAATTTTTTTTTGTTTTAAGGTTAATATAGATAAATTTGATCCATCAAATAGTGGAGGTTCATCATATATAGAACTTCCAAACGATATAAAAAATAAAAAAGCTGTTATAAATGTGAAAAATAATGACCAATATTGCTTTGTTTGGTCCATATTATCAGTTTTATACCCTACGGAACTAAGTTCAGATCGTATTTCTAAGTATCCTCAAAATTTTGTTGATATTTCCAATTTAAGTAATATAAATTTCCCTACACCGTTGTGTGATATTATTAAATTTGAAAAACAAAATAATTTATCAATAAACGTATATGGATTCGAATAAATTGCAACAAATAAGAGAACTAATATTGTGGGTTCGCTCCATTATACAAAAAAGAAACTTAATACACATATTAATTTACTTCATTGGAAAGAGAATGAGAAGTCACATTACGCATGGATAAAGTCACTCTCTCGTTTAATATCATCTCAATTAAATAAAAGTAATAGAAAACGCTTTATATGCGATAGATGCTTACAAAATTTTGGAACTGAAATTTTACTAACTAAACATGAAGAGCATTGTCAATTAGTTGACGCAGTTAAAATTGAGTTACCCACTGAAACATCTATGTGGGTTAATTTTAAAAATTTTCTAAGAAAAGAACGACACCCATTTGTCATTTACGCTGACTTTGAATGTTTAACTGCACCAATTGATACATGTCAACCAAATAGTAGTACATCATACACTATGAAATATCAATATCATGTACCATGTGCCGTAGCATATAAGGTTGTTTGTTCGTATGATGAATCTTTATCTTTTTTTGAATCGTTTCGTGGACCTGAAGCTGCTAAATGGTTTGTGCATAGATTGAAGAGAGTTGTCGAAATAATTGAGATTTTTTATGAGAACACCATATCAATTATAATGACACATGAAGATTGGCAGAATTTTGATAATGCTACAGATTGTCTTATTTGTGGAGAAGAGATTAAAATAGCAGATGAAAAAGTTAGGGACCATTGTCATTTTACAGGTGCTTCAATTAAATTTAATACTTCATTTGAACTTTATAAAAAAAATATTGAGTTATTTTTTGGGAAAATATAGAGGCGCAGCACATGAAGATTGTAATTTGAAGTACAAAAACTCCAAATTCATACCCGTATTTTTTCATAACTTCAGTGGTTACGACTCTCATCTTTTTATAAAAGAATTTGGTTCAGCGGATGAACATATTTATGTTATTCCAAATAATAGCGAAAAATATATGACGTTCGCAGTAACAGTAGGCAAATTCCAACTACGTTTCTTAGATTCATACAAGTAAGTTCTTGGAGAGTAAAAAAAAATGAATGAATTCAAATTAATTTTTCAGGTTCTTGAGTACTTCACTGGAAAAACTGGTTAATAATTTAGATAAAGAAAAATTATATATAATAGATAAAAATTATCCTGATAAAGATAAACAATATTTGATAATTGGAAAGGGAATATTCTCTTATGATTATTTAAATTCATGGGAAAAAATGGAAGAAAAAATTTACCTGCTAAACAAGCTTTTTTTTCAAAATTGAAAAATGAGCATGTAAGTGACGCGGATTACGTCCACGCACAAAAAATTTGGTATACATTTCATATAGATACATTTGGAGACTATTTAGAACTGTATCTCCAAACAGATGTTCTCTTGCTAGCTGAAGTTTTTGAAAACTCTCGAGATGTTTGTATTAACGCTTATAATCTTGATCCAGCTCATTATTTCACACTACAAGGTAAAATTTTTCAAGTTAAAAACATGTAAATTTATTATAAATATTTTTGTTGTTTTAGGTTACGCATGGGACAGTATGTTAAGAATGACAAAAGTAAATCTACAGTTATCAACTGATGTTGATATGATTTTAATGTTTGAGAAAGCCATTCGAGGTGGTATATGTCAGTGTGTAACTCGTTATGCAAAAGCTAATAATAAGTATATGAAAGACCATAATTCATTTGAAAATGATTTATATTTGATGTACTCTGACGCTTGTAATTTGTATGGGTGGGCAATGACTCAATATTTACCCTATGGCGACTTTAAATTCTTAAACAATGAAGAAATTTCAGGACTTGATATAATAAATATACCTAATGATAGCTTAGAGGGCTATGTATTGGAAGTTGACTTAGAATATTCAATAGATTTACATGACACCCATAGAGACTTCCCATTGTGTTCTGAACATCAAATTCCAGAAAATTCAAAAACACAGAAATTAATGACAACTTCACATAATAAATCCAAATATGTATTATATTACAGAAACTTACAACAAGCATTGATTCTAGGAATGAAGTTAACTAAAATTTATAGAGTTATATCCTTCAAAAAAGATTCATGGTTGAAAAAATTTATAGATTTGAACACAAATTTTAGGAAAAATGCAAAAAACGATTTTGAAAGAGATCAGTATAAACTTATTAATAATGCAATATTTGGAAAGTCTATAGAGAATATTAGAAACCGAAGAGATATAAAACTTGTTACAAGTTGGAATGGGCAAGCTCAAGCACGAAAATTGATTGCGAAACCAAATTGTAAAGAAGTTATACCATTTACTGAAAAATTGGCTTCAATAGAGTTGAGTAAAATTAAAATATGTTTCAATAAACCTATATATGTAGGGATGGTGATTCTTGATGTTAGCAAATGGTTAATGTAGGATTTTCAATACAATTTTATCAGCATTAAATTACCACATTCAAAATTACTGTATCAAGATACAGATTCCTTGATATTTCAATTTTTTGAAAATCCCTATATCAAAATTAAACAAAATATTGAACGTTTTGACGCATCTAATTATTCAAATAATAATGTATTCGGTATTCCACTTGTTAATAATGAAGTTGTGGGACTGTTCAAAGATGAAAATGGGGGAAAAATTATTTTGGAATTTGCGGGTTTAAAAGCTAAGATGTATTCTTTTGCTTTAGAAAATGAAACTCATTGTAGAGCAAAAGGAGTGTCAAAAAGTGTTACTAAATGTTTAACCATAGATAATTTTAAGAATACACTTTTTAATTCTGAAAATTTACATAAAAAACAAAATAGAATTATATCAGAAAATCATAATATATTTAGTGTTGAAACTAACAAATTAACTCTAAATGGCGACGATGATAAACGATGTGTAGAAGAAAATAAAATTGACACATTACCTTTGGGGCATTATTTAATACAAAAAAATATATAACAACTGTTACAATTGTATTAAAATAGAAAAATGTAACTAAGTATAAAAGAATTATTGAATTATTTGATATTGTAGTTATATTTAAAAAAATTTTATAGAAAAATATGGTAATACATATTTAATTTTTCTCAATTAAAATATATTGTAAGACCACTTTATATTTGAATGCAGTGATTTTTTCAATTTGCATATTGTTTTATTTTGCTACTATTTACATTTTCTTCAGGATGAATAAGGATTTGGATATAATAAAAAAGCTCAAATATAATAATATTATTTATTATTGGGTTCATTCTTTCATTTACATAGCATTGTACTTAGAGATTGATTTTTTCGATATTTTTTGTTATATGAACTACATTACTATATATATTAATGTTTTGTTTCAACAATTTAATTTTTTCAATATACATTTCAATTCTATATTTCAAATTATCGTTTAAGTATTTTATAGACTCTTTGTTTGCAGCTGAGCGATGCTTATTATATCTTGATATGCTCACACATTTGTTTAAAATGATGATTTCTTACATTTCAAAGTGTTTTTTCAAGACTCCAGTCACTTGTTTATCACAAACAAGTAATGCTGATGACGTATGTATATCGTTATTTATCAGCTTGAGCTGTTCGTCAGTGAGCTCGTTCAATTGAGCTAGTAGGAAGAACTTCATAAAAATTATAAAACTTCATTTTTATTTATCCACGAATTATGTGAGCTGTCAAACCCTAACCATTTTACAAAAACCTGTGTTCCTTTTCTCTTTAAAACTCTTTCTACTAAATATATATTTGGGTGTTTAGTTTTCTGTACCTCATCTTCATGAAATCCACCTGCAACAGGTTGAACCAAATAATCCTTCAGTTTATATGTTACTGGGTTTGTTAGGTTTATTTTTGAAACTGTAAATAATTCAGTTGACCAGTTTGGAGTATAGCCTTTTTCGAATACATTTTTCAACTTTGATATTCTAACAAAATCACCTAACTTCAGCTTTGCACGACCAGCAATTTTCATGTTACTATATACAGTATTAAGTAAATATTTCTCATTTCTACTATTAACATCAGCTGGACACATTTTTACTGTACTGTGTTTTGTATTATTGTAGGATTCAAGTAAATTTGGTAAAATATCAATCCACTTGTAAAATCCACGAAAACTGAACTCCTTCCACATTTTATTTTTCAGTGTTCTATTAAACCTTTCAACTACGCTTGCTTTCAAGTTGCTAAATGTAGAATAGTGATTCATATTATATTTTTGCAATACTTCTTTAAAATATTTATTATAAAATTCTTTTCCATTATCTGTTTGCAGATTCTTAGGTTTTCTCTTCTGATTAATAATATCTTGGGATACTTTAGCAATTTCTTCACCTGATTTGGATTTTACAGGTTTAGCCCAAGCATACTTAGTTAACAGTTAACATGTATTTGTATCCTTTATTTTTGTTTGCGTATGGTATCATTTCGACAAGATCAGCTTGCCGTAAATCGTTCAACTTTTTGTTATTACTTTGCGTATATTATAATGTCTTCGAGCTTGTTTGTGTAGTTCTTCAATAATTTCTCTCTTTGTCATTTTTTAGTGATTTAAATTTTATTTTTTTCTGGTAGTTTATTTTCGTTTTTTAATTCATCAATTTCTTTTTTAAGATCATTCAAAGCTTTCAATTTGAATGCTTTGTCAATTTCTTCATTAATTAAAGCTTTTATAATCAATATTTCACTTTCAAATTCTTTTTTAATAGCTTGCACTATACTATCAACATATAACTTATTAGCAGCTTGATCCTTATGAAGCGGTGCTGCTAAATTGCCTATATGTTTTAATTTGGCATTAAATATATATTCATTATTTGTTTGTTGCAAAATAATAGTGTTCAAATTTAGAAATTTTTCTATATCAATAATTCTTTCATCTATATAACCTTTTGTAACTACATCACCATCAGTCATTGCTCTTCCAATGTTCGAAATTTGTTTCCCATTTAAATCAAAACTTCCATATTTATCAAAAGAAAATGTGGCAATGTTCTTTCGTTTTTTCATAGAATAACGACCAAATTTATCCACTGACATGATAAAAAAAGTTTCTATTAAAAATTAACGTCTTTATTATTGTAAAGACAAACTTTAAATGAACAAACATTATGTGAAAACTATTTTATTATATTTGCTTCTTTCAATTCTTCAATAATTGAAATGATTTCATTATCATGACCTGAATGCCCACTGTTTTTAGAGGCTATTAGTAATTGCAATCTATCAAATAATTCATTTGGATTATCCCAGTAGATATACTCCCGTTTTCCATTAGAATACTGCATATTCAATGGTAATAGACCAGAACCTGTTGGTAAGTATTTGGCAGGTGGTTTTCTTCTTCTTTTTGAACCCAATGGTTCCTCTTCCTTGGTAAAATATGGTTTAATTATATTGAAATATTTTGGAGTACTTGAAGTTTCAAGTAAATTATTTGTTGAATTTTTGTGTGCATTTGTTTGTTTCAATATATTTATATACTCAATTTTGTCTTCTTCTGTGAAATTCTCGGGTTTCTCTATAAATATCAATTCATAAAGACCTTCAGTTCCTTTGTATTCCTTATCGTCAATAATAATATCATTCTTATCTATATGAACTTTCTTTCTACCCAATCTAAATATTCCATCATTCCTATTATACTTTAATCCATACACATTATCTAATTCTTCATCTTTATTTATAATTTTCAAGAGATATACATGTCCTATATCACCAAATTTCAATTTTAAATCTTTCATTTCAAGTTTTCCTTGAGGGGTATTTAATGATTCTTGAGCCTGTGATGTAGGTGATATTATGGGAAAATCTTCATAAATATCTCCATCTTTCACATTAAAACTGGTACTTGGAGTTTCAACATTAGAATCCAAAACCTTCCTCACATCCGACATTCTCTCCTTTGGAAGTAATACATTTTCTTCACCTATACTTTTTTTTATATTAGTTTCGTTTTTCTTTTCTTGTGCTTTTGTATTTTCAACAAGCGTTTCAAGTGGATTGGTGATGGGTTTGAATGTTTCTTCCAATAAAATATTTTCATCCATTTTGCTATGTTTTAATGCATTTAATTTTTCCCTCAATACTTTACTAACATTAACTATTTCCTCAAGATTTTTGTTATTATTCATTTTTGTCATTGTAAATAGAACGGAGCTCAAGAAAATTATCCAATTCTCCACGATAACGTCCTTTCTCTTCACTGTCCTTGTCTATAACTGCAAATCCATATTTAGTTTTCCAACATCTTATACAAAATTCCTTGAACCTATTGAATGACATATCCGTATTCACATGATCGTCATAAATATGCCGTAAATTCGTTTCGTCTTGCTTGAATATTATAATAAAACTAGCATTGTCCCTGATTGAATGTCTGGGTATTTTTGCATAAGATTGTGAAAGATAAAAACAATCAATATCACTATGTCTACCCATACTGAAAAAATTACGCATACAGTCTTGTTTATCACATATAATGTCGTCAAAAATAATGATGGAAAACATTTTAGCTTCAGTAGGTTTTATAACATCAACATTTTCACTGAACGAATGATACCCCATACCCTTAACTCTTGAAATACACTTTTGTAGAAAATTATACTTGGTTGATTCGATGATTTAGAGTATAAATATATATTCTTGAATTTTAATCCATTTGGATGTGTGAGTAAACTGAGTAAAATATTTGTTTTACCACAATTACTTGGTCCAACGATAATACATCTTATGCTATTAGGTAGTAAGTCGCTATGTTTTTTTATAATTTTTCTACTTTTTTTATCACAAAATTGTTTATTTGAAAACGATGTTTTTGCTTTATAAATTTCATGGTTACTACTGGTTTTCATATAAAAACACTCTCCTATATATAAATATTCAGTTAAGTAAAATGCACCTATGCTTATACATCGAAAAAAGTTTTACGGAAAAGGATTGGCGAATAAGGCAATTAACTCCCTACCTATAGAGTTACATATTCCAGGTTATCAATTTTGTGGACCAGGAACTAAATTGGAAAGAAGATTAAATAGGGGAGACAGGGGTATTAATCCATTAGATGTTGCATGTCGTGAACACGATATAGCTTATTCAGTTAGTAATAATTTGAATGATCGTCACAACGCTGATAAAATTTCACGAGAAAAAGCTTGAAACAGAGTTAAATCTAACGACGCAAAATTTAGTGAAAAAGTAGCTGCTTGGACAGTAACTAACGCCATGGAGGCAAAACAGAAACTTGGAATGGGAATGAATAAGAAAAAAAAAGCTCAGAAATCGAAGAAACGGCGGGTACTGAAGACACCTCGAAAGCTTGGTGGCTTTTTACCACTGGCACTTCTTCCATTAATTGGAAAAGCATTACTTGCTGGCGCTGCAAGTGGTGCTGCTTCATATGGTGTCAACAAAGCCCTAGGTAAAGGTCTTTACTTGAAACCATATAAAACAGGTGGTGGCATGAAAAAGAACAAAAGAAAGAAAAAAAACTCCAAAAAATAAAATTACCAAAGAAGCCTTTGACAAATATTGATATAAAAAAATATGTGAGCAAGTATAATATAAAAAATTTCCGCGGAGTTTACATGCGGAACAATTTACCCAAGAGTCCATTAAAAAACGAGTCTGCTGTAATAAATTTAGATTCTTATGATGGTTCTGGTACTCATTGGGTAGCTTATGTTAAAAAAAATAATATCGTAAATTATTTTGACAGTTACGGGAATTTACCTCCACCAAGAGAGTTAGTGAATTATTTTGGACCTAATATTAAAATAAATTATAATTACAATCGTTTTTAAAACTTCAATGCATACAATTGTGATCATTTATGCTTAGAATATCTTATAAAATATCAAGCATGAATATTTATCATACCAGTTACAACATGGAATCAATATCATTCACACTTACAGGAGAAGAGTCCATAATTTCTGCAGACTATTTTCCACCAATTGAATTAGATAATAATTGTAAATATGTAATGGGTCCAATCAATTTCGACACATTTCATTCAATACCAAACATTGATGGAACTAATAATAAATTCTATTATAAAAAACAAGCAGATAAAGATTTTACACTGTTTCAAATACCAGTGGGGTCGTATGAAATTGAGGATATTGAACAGGCATTGAGAAAAGAATTGAATGATCCTAATTACATTTCCGAAGAAAAACTTGAATCAAATAATATTGAAAGAGAAGGGAAAAAAAAGAAACATGATTTCATTTTTCTAAAACCAAATAATAATACATTGAAATGTGAGCTAAGAAGTACTGTTACAATTGATTTCAGAAAAGAAGATTCATTTGGTTCACTATTGGGATTTGAAAAACGAATATTAGAACGGAACACATTTCATGAAAGTGATTTACCTGTTAATATAATAAAAGTGAACGCAATTTTATTAGAATATAATATAATATCAGGAGCTTATAAAAATGATTTACCTGCACATACTATACACCAATTCTTTCCTGAAGTTGCGCCAGGTCATAAAATTAATTTAGTACCTCCAAGTCCTATATATTTAGAAGTGAACACAAAATTGATAAGCAACAATACTATTCATATTGTTGACCAAGAAGGAAGATTTGTAAATTCCCAAGGTGAAACAATAACAGTTAGACTTCACTTGAAAAAAGCCTAAATTAAAAAATGGGAATTGATTATAAAAGAACAAAATCCAATTGGGGTAAGCTTAGTTCGTCGAAAGTCATTAAGGAGTTAACAAGAAAAAATAAGAATTTCCTCAAACTACTTGAGTTTCATTTAAAAAAAAAAATAGAAGAGAAAAAAACAGAATGAGTGATATATTGGATGTAACGTCAGGAATATCTTTTGATAATGCAATAAGTCGAATTGAAATGCACAGCCATCAAATGTTGGTTGCATCAGCATTTAACAATTGTGATGAGATTCGAATTCAAATTCAACAGCAAGACATATACACATTACCAAACCAAAGCTTCTTATATATTGAAGGTAAATTATCAACAGAAGAAAATGCTGTACCTCCTAATGATACAAAAATAACAAATAATGGTATTGCATTTCTATTTGATGGAATTAAATACTTGGTAAATAGTGTTGAGGTAGATAAAACAAATAATGTTGGAATTACATCTACTTTAAAGGCATATGGCTCCTTAACTAATGTTGAAAGTAAAAATCTGGAAAACGCTGGATGGGGACAAGACATTAACATTTTAGATGCTAATGGGAATTTTAATGTTTGTCTTCCTTTGAAAATGCTACTTGGGTTCTGTGAAGATAATACGAAAATTATGGTGAATGTTAGGCAAGAGCTAGCACTTATAAGAGCAAGAACTTATGCTAATGCTTATACATCTACAGCTAATTTGAAATTTCAATTGAATAAAATACATTGGAGAGTTCCTCATATTCATGTTAACGATGAGTATAGGTTGAAATTATTAAAAATAGGTAATTCAAATCGTTTTATATCTTGTGCTTTCCGTTCTTGGGATTTATATGAATATCCTGCTCTTCAATTGTCAAAAAAACAAACATGGTAGACTAAACTTTCTACTCAAATGGAAAGACCCAGATTTATTATTATTGGTTCCCAAACTAATCGTAAAAATCAAAAAGATAAAGACAGCAGTAACTTTGATATTTGTTATTTAACAAATATAAAACTATATTTAGACTCAGTTTGTTATCCATATGATAACCTAAATCTTGATTCTAAAAATAATCATCATGCCTTACTGTACGATATGTATGCGAAATTTCCTCAAGCTTATTATAATTACTACGAAACATATATTGGACCAGCTCTTAGTAAATCAGAATTCAAATCAATTGCTCCAATTAAAATTATAAACTGTTCTAATCCAAATGATTCAATAAAAAATAGTGCTGTAGATATTAGATTAGAATTTGAATCTAGTGAGAATTTCCCTGAAAACACAAGTGCATATTGGTTGATCATTCACGATAAAATTATAGAATATAACCCACTTACAAGTGCAATTGGAACATTAGTATAAAATAGTCATTGAAACAACTAGGAATGGAGTTAATTGTTGATATACAGGGATCTAATACGGAAAATTATATAATGGTAGCAAAAGAAATTGCTATCATGTCAAGAGATGGGAATAAGCTGTGTCATTTATTATTTGAGCCATCATTTTCCTGGAACCAACTGGAATCCAAATATAGAAGACAAGCTGTTTGGTTATATAAAAATTATCATGGATTTCGTTGGGATGATGGATGCATATCATATACCAAACTTTCGGAAACAATTATACCTATATTAAATAGTGCAAAAGCAATATATGTTAAAGGTGATGTGAAAAAAGTATACCTTGAGTCACTCAATAATAAATACAATGTTATATCTTTAGAGGAATGTAGAGCTCTTAAGAATATTCTTTCACGAAGAACTTGTTTTAATCACTGCAATAACTGTGCAATAAGTAATGTATATAAAATTAAAGACTATTTAGATGATGAGTTGTATAAATCAATAGATATATAATAAATATAATTTTTGAAAAAAAGAATATATTTATTTTTTTTTTTTTATTTTCACAACTGGTAAGGTTTATTAATTATTTATTTGTTTTTTTCATCTCAAGTAATTGTATAGGGCAAGTACTAACTTGTTTTATGTTTTTATTAATAAGTTATTGTTTTTAATTTTTTTTGAAAGTTATTCTAATTTAAGTAATATAATATGAAAGATTGTATTTTTTTTTAATACATCATCAGTGTTTATTTTGCTTTCGTAAAGATTGGAAGTAAAAAAAATTTCTCATGATGAGTTTAAAAATATTAGCAAATTATTTATTAGAAGTTTATAAGGACATGTGCGCATCGTCAAAAAGAAAAAGTGAATTGTATGAACAAATTATAGAAGAAAATTCAACCGATAGCGAAATACTTAAAATAATTGGTGACATAGCTTGTTATGCATATATTTTTAAAAAATTTATTGATATATTAAATTTATTTGATGGTAATGATTTATTGGATATTTGGGGAAAACTTCCAGTTTCTTACAAAATAAACCCTGATGTAATAAAGAGACTACCATGTGTGGAACATTGGAATTTACCTAATCGACACCTACAAATGGATGGCCCACCACCATGTATTGGAAATTGTTAAACCTGTGCTTTCTAATTCATTTAATTTGTTCTGGAAAAGTTAGAGTAAAAAATGTTAATCTTAAAAAGAAAATATATAATTGTGCAAATAGTGTTATTATATATGAATAAGCATTTTTTGTTATATATAACCATTCTTATTCAAGAAGTATGCTAATAAACATATAAGCTAAAACATGTTGTTGTTTTATCTAATTTTATTGTTGAGTATTAGTGTTTATTCTAGTGTTAACCACTTTCAATTAGTTGTGAATTATTTAAATCATTATGGTTACTTAAATTTAACAACTACTGAATTATTCAAACTAGATGAAAATAGTACGATATTCATAGAAAGATTGAAAACATTCCAACAAAGATATAATTTACAAAATACGAGTGAAATAAATAAAGAAGTAATTAATTTTGTACAAAAATATAGATGTGGTGTTGAAGATGTATTTTTCCGAACTCATCCAATAAAATGGGTTAATAATACAATTTATTGGAAATTTTATGGTAATATTCAAGAACAGAACCTTGTGCTGGATTTAATCAAAATTGGATTTGAAGTCTGGTCTAATCACACAAATCTCCATTTTATAGAAGTTATTAATTCTCATGATGCTACTATTTTAATATCATTCGGAACATCACCCCATCACTATAGCTATTTCACTCACAATTTTTATAATAGTATATTCGATGGACCAGGCAACATGTTGGCACACGCAGAATACCCCAATACAAATATGCAATCAGAAGTTCATTTAGATTCTACAGAAAATTGGTCTTACGAGCTAGTAGAACCACCAAATGGTGAGATAAGCCTTTTTGATGTACTCGTACACGAAATTGGACACTCCCTTGGAATTGAACATTCAAACATCCCAGATAGTATTATGTTTCCAGCATACGATAATAATGTGTTTAAAAATGTTGATGGTAAACCTTACGGTTTATCTGTGGATGACATAAATGCTATTCAATTTTTGTATGGAAAAAGAAACCAGAATACCATTCCAACAACAAAATATTACGCTAAGCCTAATAATGTTATAACCGAAGCAACTATTATTCCAAATTTTCAACCCAATTTATGTAAACTAACAAATGTTAATAAGTTTCTAGTACTTAATAAGGAACTATATATATTTTATAATGAATGGGTTTGGATTAAAAATCTTAACGAAAAAAATTTTAATGAAACACCATATTTATTGACAGATTGGTTGAACTTTATACCTAAAATCTTCAAAAAGTTGAATGCTATTTATCAAAGACCAAATGGAAACGTCGTAATAATAATAGATGACGTGGCATATAATATAAAATTTCCATCTCTTCAATTGGAAAGTACTCAAACTCCCTATATTAGTCGCATTACTGATATTAATGGAGCTGTTTCAACAAACAACGGACAGAATAATTCGTATATAAAAATAAATGAATGTGAATTTAATACTGAAGAATATGGGACATTAGATTCAATTTTTCCTGGAGTTCCAAATAATATTGAATCAGTTTTTAAGTATACAAATGGACGTATATATTTTTTCATAAACAATTACTACTATGTATTCAATGAATTTACAAAATCACTTGAAAAAGCCGAGAAATTTGAGTTTTCTCTTTTTAATATCAGTTGTCCAAATATTAGTTTATATGAACAATTGAAAATATTGTTATCAAAACTAATGCATAATGTTCAAATTAGGTTCATTATACTTTTATTGATGTTACTTCTTAGCTTTTTATTTGAAATCTGTGAGTTTTGTAAAATAAAAATTAGAAATATAAATAGTTAACAAAATTTTCTATAAGACTGTTTATTTATTTTTTTTCCTTATCAAATAAATACACTCAATTACATTAACATTATAAACAACTATTATTGTTAATAGGAAGAATTACAAAAATAATATAGTTTAATCATTTAATTTATCTCTAATACTTCATTAATATTTTCTCCATTAAAATACTGGACAGTATCATTAACTACATCTGGATAAGTTAATAATATTTGCTTTATTGCTAAATTATGAATATTATTCAAATTATTAACTATATCATGAATATTAGAGGAAATTTCTCCTTCACATGTTAATGACTGTTTTACAATATTAGAATAGTAGTTGAAAAAGTTTGAAGATTCCAAGTACTTAATTGTAGAATTAAAAAAATCTGAAATTAAAAATAAATTGTCAAGACTTGTATTGCTCAGATAGATTTGTTTATTCTGTGACTCAATGATAATAATTTTTTTATTCTCTATAATATCAAATAAAATTTTATTATGGAAAAATGAATACGATTCTATTGTCGAACTACCATTCATATAATCCATAATGATATTATAGGTCATAAGGAGCTCATACCACTCACATACTTTGAAATCTATAAACTTTCCCATTCTTTTGTTATTCAATCTAACAATTATTTCAAAATTTTGTGCTGGATTAATACCAACACATACACAAACATTCTTATCTAAAAACTGTCTATTTTCTATAACTAATTCATTATTATTATTACTAATCACAGGGAATGGTGGTGGTAAATTATTAAACATTGGATCCAGTGTTACTTCTTTCACAAGCTCAGCAGTTTCTTGGTCAACATTTATAACATTCCTACTTGATTCCGCTGTAATTCCATTTTCATGTTGAACAGTTTCTTGTTCAACATTTATAACATTTTTACTTAGATTAATTCTTCTTTTTCTCATTGATTTTCCATCTTGGGAAATTTGTTTACAAGAAGCTTTCTTATTAGCTGGATATTTTCTACCGTTATTGTTCGTTTTCACTTGCTATAAGTAATTCAACAATTAAAAAATATTACAAAATGAAATACAGAAAATCTTATCATTTTCTCTTCCTTATTTTTTTTTTACACACATATGAATATAAATCTTTTCACTCAAAAAAATGTGTATCAATACTGAATTAAACAATAAAATTCCTGTCTTTTTATACATTTTTCTTATCATTCTATACAAATCCTGCACAGTAAAACGTTCACACATGAAAATTATTATTAAAAAAAGTAACCAATAACTTTTAAAAGTGATGTTCTCATTAAATATCATTTTTTTCTCTGAAGTAATTATTTCTGTAATCATTTAATTTATACTCCAACATTGGTGTTAAAATAATGGAATATTGTTTAATTTCATATTGAAAACGGAAACGATCTCTTGCATATTGCTCCCATATTCCTTGACGACTTAATTTGTATGCATATTTCCACGCTATCATGTGATGTACCTTTATCATTGAACGTTACAGATTTCATACCAATTAAAAAATGTATAACAAAAAGCTTGTGGAAAGCATAAAATTCTAACAGCTATTTTATAATACAAAATGATACGACTTTATCACTATGTAAGTCCAAATTTCCGTTCTACTGATAAGTCTTCCGTTCAATTTTGATTTACAATAACCTTGAAGCTAGTCACAAAAGATAAATCTATCTGCAGAGCAATTCAATTTGACGTCCTTACAAATATGTTCATTTTGGCGTCTACTGAAAGGAACGCGTATAGTTGAGATCTGATCGAAGTATATTACATTATTTCTCATGGGCTCTTCAGATTCCACACAGAAATTCCATTTCACGCAATATTCACAGAGTTCCCATTTCCTATACAATATGACCTCCTTTCATCATAACATCAATGTGGCGTCAATAATATACGTTACATATTGCGTTTATAGTTGCGTCCTATCTATATATATGCTTTCACTTCATGTTTGAAGTGGCGTCCTTCTTGTTGCCAGATTTAGTTTTTACAGTCCGATAAGCACCTCTCTTGCGTAGAATGTTGTATCGATGACACATGTGAAGCGATATATTCAAAGGTTTGCGTTGAGTTACATTATTCAAGTTTTGAAATGGGTTGATACTTAGAACATCTTCAAAGAGTAGTAATATGTCATTGGTTGATAGAGAACTCATAGTAAATTGAAAGATTTTGCGAAAAAATATGGATTTTTGATTGATAATTACTATTTTCGAGTTCTGAAGTAAAATGTATTTGCCATGTCCGTGAACTGTTGGTAGATTCCATGAATGTGAGTATGTGAAGGATAATTTATCAGGAAGGACTTACGGATGTCATATAAATTGTGATAATAATTGCTCTATGAAAATGTGACAAAATTTTGGTCTAAACTTGCATTTTGCTCAAGATTTCTCTATAAATGTGTGATGAGGGTCAGTGTGAATATAAATCTTAATTCTGAGAGCTTGGAACCTCCCCTCAATAGGTCATCATATTGTAAGAAAAAGTACAGAGTATTTTTGCAATATCCTAAGAGCCGTAAGGCACACAAAAAAATATCATAACTTCTTGGAAGAGTATTGAATTCTTCACAATCTTAGTTCAAATACTTTTCACTGTGAAATTATCATGTCTACGTCCTCTCTTAATCAACACAAATGCCGGATCAAAACTCATTGGAGCTCATAGGTCGAAATTCAATGAGATCCATGAGCTGATGACTCAAATGCTTGTGAGATCCTCAAAGTTAAGGCCTCCTTAAGCCAAGGTCCGTGAACCCGTGCCTATCGGGCTTTATACATAATCTTGCTCTGGTAAGGAATACTTCCTACCCACTTTATCAAATACGCTATACTACTTGGTACATGTCTTAGAGTTCTTCCCTTGGATTCAGCTCTAGCGGATAAAATATTTGTCTACAATTATTATCATATTACCGACTTTCCTCTCAACATTCATAATATTTAAACTAGTGTTGCTACCCTAATTCAAGTATGCGTTATCAGTTCAATCAATAATTGTCAATTTAAATTATTGAAATGCTGGGAAATCTTCCCTACAGAAACTTTTGGTTGGGAATGAAATTTGGATAGCAACAGTAATGGAGTTTCAGGCAACTAAATGAAACTTTATCTGTGTACTGAGTTATTATTTGTTGCTTTCATAAGATGCCTCATCTTAGTACTTCAATAATAAATACCAGTCTATCGAGTAGTCTTCATACATATCCTTATGAATACCTGAGAGAAAACTCACTTCACCATTATGAATCGATCCTGTGAGATGGAAGATACAAAATAGGAATTATATGGAAGATACAAAAAAGGAATTAGTGTATCAAGACCATTGAGGTGATCTTTTTTGGTCGAATTTGTGGATCACGGCCGAAACGCCAGCTGAGACCAGAAGAGAGTATCAGAATATTTCGTTTTTTTAGGCGATCATCACGAAAGAATTTAAAATCACTGAGTTTTATTCATTCGTTTCTGAAACATCGCAAATGTTTATCTTAGTTGCCATCGAAATTGTCCTATTTTATTGTATGAAAATGCGTATCTTCTTCTCTAATTGCAAGATCTATAGAGATTGACGGAAGGATATGATACATATTCCGGCGAAAATTGTTTCTAAGACTTCATCAAACTGCCCATAGAGGTGGGTGTGAAGTGTTAATCAAGTAGATTTCATAGATCAGTCCCCAAAAAGTAATATTGGACAGATCAGTCCCAAAATAGTTATTCAAGTATTAAGATCAGTAAGTACGGTTTATCGATTGAGAATAATTGTTTGGAGGCCGAGCCTTGGCGAGGTTTGCAAATATTGAGCGAAATCGGTCCTGTAATTATTGACAGTGATGCTTAAAAAATTTTTTGCACGATTGGAAGACGTACCCCAAATATGAATCCTAATATTCTCTTTCAAATTGAGTAACCACTCACAGCGCACTCGCTGTCAGCTGTCAAGTTTGACATTTTATTGTGAATATTCAATCATATATAACGATAAATAAATTTATACTTTCTGTGGAAGTCCACAATTTTTCACTCACCGCTTTTGCTCATGGGCGGTAAGTCAGCATAACCATAGTAATCACAGTTTGCCGGTAAAATCAACATACCACCTTGAATGGAGAGCCGGTAAACATATAAATACGCCCAATCGTGCAAATAGTGATTTTAGATAGATGTGTACAAGTAAGTAAAACTCCATGGTAACAAAAAGGGCCATAGAAATACCTTTTCTGTTATAATCGCCTACAAAATTGATTCATAGCACATCGCACATAAACTTTTGAAGCAAAACTGTAACTGATGATAAATAGAACAATTATGGGGGCATAAAATTAGTCTACGATCAAAATTGTCCAAATATTTGACTCCTATTCTTCAAAGTTGCTGGGAGCATGTCGTATATCAGTATTCATTCTTCATATCTTATATATCAATCTAAAGGCAAAATGTTCAAGCGTTGAGAATGGATTTTGTTGAACTATGTACAACTTCATTCTCTGATTAGTTTTTCCACAATGCAAATTGGTAAACGTATAATTTTGAAAGTCGGAAGTCTTCCATATCGTATATCCCTAAGAATTCCCTTCGCTGTTCGTGTTGCAATATGGTGCACAAAGTCAGATACTATTTATAATATGAAATAATGAACATTCAATAAGTATCGAAGTAATCCAAGTGAATCTCTTTTAACTCTCTTGGTACAAAGTATAAATAAGTAGTATTGTTGAACCACCAGAATCACATTTCGAGATCTTGATGGAAATTCTTGTTTTGAGCATCCCTAAATGCATTTTGACTATTTTCGGCTTGACTTCGGTACGTACGTATGAATGTATGTATCTATATAGTTGAATTTTGTATTTGAGACTGGTCCAAAGTCTAGTTTTGCAGCCCCTATTATGGTTACAATAGTCTGTACCGCAAATGCACTGTACTTGGAATTTTTTTTGAATTTTCCTGAGGCATCTTAATGGTTATTTTTTATTTTAATATTAATTGGCTGTGCTGAAGTTGCACAGTCTATTCGAGTTTCTTGTATTAATTCAAAACAATCAGGCGTGGAGTATTGAAATTTTGTATCAAACACTTCTATAAAACCTAATTGTACACCTTGCATTATGACTGCAGTCGGATTAAACAGGAGTGCAGTTTACTAAGCACGTTTTCGAATTTCCATATAAATCCAGAACAATCAGCCGTAGAATCTTGAAATTTTGTATCTAAAGAAATTGTAGCATTCGAATAATAACTTAATATTTTCATAACAATCTATTAGCTGGAAGTAAGCTTTATCCGACAATCTTTCTCAAGTTTTCGTATAAATTCGAGACTTAGGCCGTAGAATGATGAAATTTGGTATTTGAGACTGCTAAAGCGTTCCACGGCCCGTTGCACTGCTGTCACTTAAATTTAAGGTGCCACCTAACTCAACAATATCGTATCAAAATTTGAAAATTGAACATTGCTGTCCTTATTTCGATTCGACATTTTTTGTATAAGTGAAGTTTAAAATTTGAGTTAGAGCGGTACAACTGACTATTAATGAACTGTAGCATCTGAATGATTGAATCTCAAATTTTGGTTGGAGTCGATTTTGCCTAGAGTAAATATTAGTATCAACTGTTAATTATTGAGTCAAAAGATGTACAAGTAAGACATGTGGTGTTCACATTAGATTTTTTTCATGTTTTCGAGCAAATCGGTGTTATATCTTTCATCAAAGATCAAATATGGAATGCAAAATGGTTCAAAATGCTACCAGCCTAATTTTGCCACCACATAATATTATCCTTGTCTATTCTTCTCCTTTCCCTTCTGAACGGAGCAGGGGGTAGCACCTTGGTTTTTTCCTAAGGCATTTGACTTTCACTATCAATTGGTACTAGTTTTAATCATAAGATCTAACAGGGAAGTTGATCCAAACAAAAATGAACAATAGTAACCTTTTTCCGACACTTGAAGCAGAATTCTAGATTTATAAAGTCTGTCACCTCATTGACCACAATATTCTCGATTGATTCATATTATACAATTTGACCATAAGTTCGATCAGGAAACTTGAGGTGCGGCCGGCTCCCCTACTTCAAGAAATGTTTTCACACAGTTGCGACAACAGAGTCAATGTTCATCTATCCACAAACTGGATAAGAGAAGCGATGATATGATAACTCGCACAAATTGAAATATGAGATTGAATGGATGTATGCTATATGGAATCAGTTTGAGCATATCATTTCCAAACTTCAGTTTTTGTTGAATACATTCCATATATAGCCCTTCGCAAAAACCGGGCACTCGAATAGTTAAAGCTCTCATTTGAAAAAAATTCAACTTGTACTTTGAACCAAATTGTGGCTTTTCACAGTAACTCAAATTATCTTCTGGTGTACTCTGTTACCGACAGATTCAAGAAAAATGCAGCAACACTTTCGTTTCTTACACCAAATTGTTCCGGTTTTATGTGGCCAGTGAATTCTAAATTGAACAAAAAGTAAAACTCAAATAATGTTTTCGCCAAGTCCCAACTTATATGTATGTTGTATACCAACTCTTTACATTTTTCAGCCATGATGGAAGTTATATCCTGTAATAGATTATATTATTAGGAGCAAAAATTAGTTTTCATTCCCTTGTATATCACAAGCTTATATTAATCTTATAATGTATTACAGGAGATATGTAATAACGATAATTCATCCATCCATTCTAACTTTCTTTCGATCACACTGAGAGTGCAACTTTGTGACCATCAGGGACTTCAAGAACATGAATAATTAAGATTCATCAATTTGGTCCTAGTAACAGCAATGATGAACTTGCAACAAAAATGTTCCACTTGCTTTGTACAAACGATATAATTTGTTTTTCTGCAACAATTATAAGACCACATCACGGATGAAATAGCGAGTTCTCACATTCTATAGTGATCCTATAGTTGAGGAGAAGACCGCACCTTCTGTTCCCTAATCGAGCTTACGGTCAAATTTTATATGAATCAATCAAAAATATAGTGTTCAATTGGGTGACAGACTTTTTAAATCTTGTCCTAAGCGTCAGAAAAAGGCTACTTCCGGTCAATTTTCGTCAGAGTCAACTTCTCTGATAAAATTTATAATTAAAACTGGTACTTGTTAGTAGCGAAGGTCGGATACTCCGAGAAAAAACCAAGGTATCACCCTCTGCCCTGTCGTTTAGAACTTCCCTTATGATTGTTGTGCTTTTTCCTCTGTTTTGAATAGAACAGAGGTAGTATCCTGGTTTTGTCCTAAAGTACTTGACCTCTGCAATCGATTGATACTAGTTTCAGATTAACCACGAATGTATTGACCGGAGATGGCCTTTTCTCGATCCTTAGGACTAGATCCTGGATTTATAAAGGTGACATCCTAATGACTACTATATCTTCGATCAATTCATATACAATTCGGCCCTAAATCTGACTAGGAACGCTAAGGTGCGGTCAGCTCTCGAACTATTAGAAAGAGGTACATGAATTTGCTCACTTACTCCTTATACTTGATCCAGTACTCAACTGTTTTTTCCTAATATTTCAAATTGACTGCTCAAATTTCAAGTTGATAAAGAATTACTTCTAAGCAAGAATAATTTCTGACATCAAGTAACTGTACTATAATACTTCAGTCCGCAATAAGATATTGGTAGAAATATTATGTTTTGCCATACATAAGAAATGCAATTCCAAATTCAAGCCATACTCCCAACAAATTCCATGTCAGAAGCGCAAGCATCTGTTTCATTATCGATCGATGTTCTGCGACAGTGTTGTCAAGTTTCTGGACGCCAGTATGATGACGAAATATATGAAGTAGGAATATACACGTATATTTTTGACGCCACTAAAAATTGGAGCGGAATTTTTCGGAACTAAAAATATACGAAAATTTTCATTTCCCTATCATTTTGGCGTCAAAATGAAATTTTGAATTTAGCCTCTAGAGGTCGGGAACAAGCCAGGAAATAATTTTGAAGCAATTCTGAAGTGGCGTCCGATATACGGACTCCAATTTACAATGGACGCCAGATTAAATGCAAACGCGCAATATTAGGACGCCAAAATGATATGAGGATATATATATATATATATATATATATATATATATATATATATATATATATATATATATATATATATATATATATATATATATATATATATATATATATATATATATATGTATATATATATATATATATATATATATATATATATATATGTATATATATATATATATATATATATATATAAATATATATATATATATATAAATTACCCTATCAATTTGACGTCCTTACAAAGATGTTCATTTTGGCGTCTATTGAAAGGAACGCGTATAGTTGAGATCTGATCAAAGTATATTACATAATTTCTCATGGGCTCTTCAGATTTCACACAGAAATTCCATTTCACGCAATATTCACAGAGTTCCCATTTCCTATACAATATGACCTCCTTTCATCATAACATCAATGTGGCGTCAATAATATACGTTATATATTGCGTTTATAGTGGCGTCCTATCTATATATATGCTTTCACTTCATGTTTAAAGTGGCGTCCCCCTTGTTGCCAGATTCAGTTTTACAGTCCGATAAACACCTCTCTTGCGTAGAATGTTCTATCGATGACACATGTGAAGCGATATATTCAAAGGTTTGCGTAGAATAACATTATTCAAGTTTTGAAATGGGTTGATACTTAAGACATCTTCATAGAGTAGTAATATGTCATTGGTTGATAGAGAACTCATAGTAAATTGAAAGATTTTGCGAGAAAATATGGATTTTTGATTGATAATTACGTTTTTCGAGTTCTGAAGTAAAATGTATTTGCCATGTCCGTGAACTGTTGCTAGATTCCATAAATGGAAGTATGTGAAGGATAATTTATCAGGAAGGATTTACGGATGTCATATAAATTATGATTATAATTGCTCTATGGAAATGTGACAAAATTTTGGTCTAAGCTTGCATTTTGCTCAAGATTTTTCTATAAATGTGTGATGAGGGTCAGTGTGAATATAAATCCTAATTCTGGGAGCTGGAATCCTCCTCTCAGCAAGTCATCATATTGTAAAAAAGAGTACAGAGTATTTTTGCAATATCCTAAGAGCCGTAAGGCACACAAAAAAATCTCATAACTTCTTGGAAGAGTATTGAATTCTTCACAATCTTAGTTCACATACTTTTCACTGTGAAATTATCATGTCTACGTCCTCTCCTAATCAACACAAATGCCGGATCAAGGCTCATTGAAGACCATAGGTCGTAATTCAATGAGATCCATGAGCTGGTGACTCAAATGCTTGTGAAATCCTCAAAGTTAAGACCTCCTTAAGCCAAGGTCCGTGAACCCGTACCTATCGGGCTTTATGCATAATCTGGCTCTGGTAAGGAATACTTCCAACTCACCTTATCAAATACCCTATACTACTTGGTACATGTCTTAAAGTTCTTCCCTTGGATTCAGCTTTAGCGGATAAAATATTTGTCTACAATTATTATCATATTACCGACTTTCCTTTCAACATTCAAAATATTTAAACTAGTGTTGCTACCCTAATTCAAGTATGCGTTATCAGTTCAATCAATAATCGTCAATTTGAATTATTGAAATGCTGGGAAATCTTCCCTACAGAAACTTTTGGTTGAGAATGAAATTTGGATAGCAACAGTAATGGAGTTTCAGGTAACTAAATGAAAGTTTATCTGTGTACTGAGTTATTATTTGTTGCTTTCATAAGATGCCTCATCTTAGTACTTCAATAATAAATACCAGTCTATCGAGTAGTCTTCCTACATATCCTTATGAATACCTGAGAGAAAACTCGATTCATAATGGTGAATCGATCCTGTTAGATGGAAAATACAAAATAGGAATTATATGGAAGAAACAAAAAAGGAATTAGTGTATCAAGACCATGGAGGTGATCTTTTTTGATCGAATTTGTGGTTCACGGCCGAAACGCCAGCTGAGACCAGAAGAGAGTATCAGAATACTTCGTTTTTCTAGGCGATCATCACGAAAGAATTTAAAATAACTAAATTTTATTCATTCGTTTCTGAAACATTGCAAATGTTTATCTTAGTTGCCATTGAAATTGTCTTATTTTATTGTCTGAAAATGCGTATCTACTTCTCTAATTGCAAGATCTATAGAGATTGACGGAAGGATATGATACATATTTCGGCGAAAATTGTTTCTAAGACTTCATCCAACTGCCCATAGAGGTGGGTGTGAAGTGTTAATCAAGAAGTTTTCATTGATCAGTCCCAAAAAAGTAATATTGGACAGATCAGTCCCAAAATAGTTATCCAAGTTTTAAGGTCAGTAAGTACGGTTTACCGATTGAGAATAATTGTTTGGAGGCCGAGCCTTGGTAAGGTTTGCAGATATTGAGCGAAATCGGTCCTGTAATTATTGACAGTGATGCTTAAAAAATTTTTTGCACGATTGGAAGACCTACCCCAAATATGAATCCCAATATTCTCTTTCAAATAGAGTAACCACTCATAGCGCACTCGCTGTCAGCTGTCAAATTTGACATTTTATTGTGAATATTCAATCATAAATAACGATAAATAAATTTATACTTTCTGTGGAAGTTCACAATTTTTCACTTACCGCTTTTGCTCATGGGCGGTAAGTCAGCATAACCATAGTAATCACAGTTTGCCGGTAAAATCAACATACCACCTTGAATGGAGAGCCAGTAAACATATGAATACGCCCAATCGTGCAAATAGTGAATTTAGATAGATGTGTACAAGTAAGTAAAACTTCATGGTAACAAAAAGGGCCATAGAAATATCTTTCCCGTTATAATCGCCTACAAAATTGATTCATAGCACATCGCACATAAACTTCTGAAGCAAAACTGTAACTGATGATAAATACAACAATTATGTGGGCATAAAATTAATCTACGACCAAAATTGTCCAAATATTTGACTCCTATTCTTCAAAGTTGCTGGGAGCATGTCGTATATCAGTATTCATTCTTCGTATCTTATATATCAATCTAAAGGCAAAAAGTTCAAGCGTTGAGAATGGATTTTGTTGAACTATGTACAACTACATTCTCTGATTAGTTTTTCCTCGATGCAAATTGGTAAACGTATAATTTTGAAAGTCGGGAGTCTTCCATATCATTTATCCCTAAGAATTTCCTTCGCTGTTCGTGTTGCAATATGGTGCACAAAGTATGAAATAATGAACATTCAATAAGTATCAAAGTAATCCATGTGAATCTCTTTCAACTCACTTGTACAAAGTATAAATAAGTAGTATTGTTGAACCGCCAGAATCACATTTCGAGATTTTGATGGAAATTCTCGTTTTGAGCATCCCTAAATGCATTTTGACTATTTTCGGCTTGACTTCGGTACGTACGTATGAATGTATGTATCTATATAGTTGAATTTTGTATTTGAGACTGGTCCAAAGTCTAGTTTTGCAGCCCCTATTATGGTTGCAATCGTCTGTACCGCAAATGCACTGTACTTGGAGTTTTTTTTGAATTTTCCTGAGGCATCTAAATAGTTATTTTCTATTTTAATATTAATAGGCTGTGCTGAAATTGCACAGTCTATTCGAGTTTCTTGTATTAATTCAAAACAATCAGGCGTGGAGTATTGAAATTTCGTATCAAACACTTCTATAAAACCAGATTGTACACCTTGCATTATGACTGCAGGCGGATTAAACAGGAGTGCAGTTTACTGAGCACGTTTTTGAATTTTCATATAAATTCAGAACAATCAGCCGTAGAATCTTGAAATTTTGTATCTAAAGAAATTGTAGCATTCGAATAATAACTTAATATTTTTATAACAATCTATTAGCTGGAAGTAAGGTTTATCTGACAATCTTTCTCAAGTTTTCGCATAAATTCGAGACTTAGGCCGTAGAATGATGAAATTTGGTATTTGAGACTGCTAAAGCGTTCGTTGGCCAGTTGCGCTGTCACTCAAATTTTAGGTGCCACCTAACTCAACAATATTGTATTAAAATTTGAAAATTGAATGTGACGTGAACATTGCTGTCCTCAGTTAGAGCGGTACAACTGACCATTAATGAACTGTAGCATCTGAATGATTGAATTATTATCTCAAATTTTGGTTGGAGTCAATTTTGCCTAGAGCCAATATCAGTATCAACTGTTAATTATTGAGTCAAAAGATGTACAAGTAAGACATGTGGTGTTCACATCAGATTTTTTTCATGTTTTCGAGCAAAACGGTGTTATATCTTTCATCAAAGATTAAATATGGAATGCAAAATTGTTCTAAATGCTACCAGCCTAATTTTGCCACCACATAATATTATCCTTGTCTATTCTTCTCCTTTCCCTTCCGAACGGAGCAGGGAGTAGCAGCATGGTTTTTTCCTAAGGCATTTGACCTTCACTATCAATTGGTACTAGTTTCAATCATAAGATTTAACAGGGAAGTTGATCCTAACAAAAATGAACAATAGTAACCTTTTTCCGACACTTGAAGCAGAATTCTAGATTTATAAAGTCTGTCACCTCATTGACCACAAGATTCTCGATTGATTCATATTATACAATTTGACCATGAGTTCGATCAGGGAACTTGAGGTGCGGCCGGCTCCCCGACTTCAAGAAATGTTTTCACACAGTTGCGACAACAGAGTCAATGTTCATCTATCCACAAACTGAATAAGAGAAGCGATGATATGATAACTCGCACAAATTGAAATATGAGATAGAATTGATGTATGTTATATGGAATCAGTTTGAGCATATAATTTCCAAACTACAGTTATTGTTGAATACATTCAATATATAGCCCTTTGCAAAAACCGGGCACTCGAATAGTTAAAGCTCCCATTTGAAGAAAATTCAACTTGTACCTTGAACCAAATTGTGGCTTTTCCCAGTAACTCAAATTATCTTCTGGTGTACTTTGTTACCGACAGATTCAAGAAAAATAAAGCAACATTTTCGTTTCTTACACAAAATTGTTCCGGTTTTATGTTGCCAGTGAATTCTAAATTGAACAAAAAGAAAAACTCAAATAATGTTTTCGCCAAGTCCCAACTTATATGTATGTTGTATACCAACTCTTTACATTTTTCAGCCATGATGGATGTGATATCCTGTAATAGATTATATTATTAGCAGCAAAAATTAGTTTTCATTCCCTTGTATATCACAAGTTTATATTAATCTTATAATGTATTATAGGAGATATGTAATAATGATAATTCATCCATCCATTCTAACTTTCTTTCGATCACACTGAGAGTGCAACTTTGTGACCATCAGGGACTTCAAAAACATGAATAATTTGAGATTCATCAATTTGGTCCTAGTAACAGCAATGATGAACTTGCAACAAAAATGTCCCACTTGCTTTGTACAAACGATATAATTTGTTTTTCAACAACAATTATAAGACCACATCACGGATGAAATAGTGAGTTCTCACATTCTATAGAGATCCTATAGTTGAGGAGCCGACCGCACCTTATGTTCCCTAATCGAACTTACGGTCAAATTTTATATGAATCAATCAAAAATATAGTGGTCAATTGGGTGACAAACTTTTTAAATCTGGAATCTTGTCCTAAGCGTCAGAAAAAAGCTACTTCCGGTCAATTTTCGTCAGAGTCAACTTCTCTGATAGAACTTATAATTAAAACTGGTACTTGCTAGTAGCGAAGGTCGGATACTCCGAGAAAAAACCAAGGTATCACCCTCTGCCCTGTCGTTTAGAACTTCCCTTATGATTGTTGTGCTTTTTCCTCTGTTTTGAATAGAACAGAGGTAGTATCCTAGTTTTGTCCTAAAGTACTTGACCTCTGCAATCGATTGATACTAGTTTCAGATTAACCACGAACTTATTGACTGGATATGGCTTTTTTTGATCCTTAGGACTAGATCCTGGATTTATAAAGGTGACATCCTAATGACTACTATATCTTCGATCAATTCATATACAATTTGATCCTAAATCTGACTAGGAACGTTAAGGTGCGGTCGGCTCTTGAACTATTAGAAAGAGGTACATGAATTTGCTCACTTACTCCTCATACTTGAGTACTCAACTTTTTTTTCCTAATATTTCAAATTGACTGCTTGAATTTTAAGTTGAAGAAGAATTACTTCCAAGCAAGAATAATTTCTAAAATCAAGTAACTGTACTATAATACTTCAGTCTGCAATTGAATATTGGTAGAAATATTATGTTATGACATACATAAGAAATGCAATTCCAAATTCAAGCCATACACTCAACAAATTCCATGTCAGAAGCGCAAGCATCTGTTTCATTATCGATCGATGTTCTGCGACAGTGTTGTCAAGTTTCTGGACGCCAGTATGATGGCGAAATATATGAAGTGGGAATATACACGTATATTTTTGACGCCACTAAAAATTGGAGCGGAATTTTTCGGAACTAAAAATATACAAAAATTTTCATTTCCCTATCATTTTGGCGTCAAAATGAAATTTTGAATTTAGCCTCTAGAGGTCGGGAACAAGCCAGGAAAAAATTTTAAAGCAATTCTAAAGTGGCGTCTGATATACAGACTCCAATTTACAATGGACGCCAGATTAAATGCAAACGCGCAATATTAGGACGCCAAAATGATATGAGGATTTATATATATATATATATATATATATATATATATATATATATATATATATAAATATATATATATATATATATATATATATATATATATATATATATATATATATATATATATATATATATATATATATATATATATATATATATATATATATATATATATATATATATGTATATATATAAATATATATACAATTATATTTTTTTTATAATATTTTCATTCGTTGATCTAAGTACGCATGTACTCGCAAAACTTATAAACAGAATTCATATGCAAACGATACTTATTAGTGTGTAATGACACAAAAAAATTCTTTAACACACCACAAAAATCTTCCAGATGCCCCTCCATTTTTTTCTTGCAACCTTTAGCTACTCATTCACAGATGGCAGCATCAGCGCGCTTCTTTTCATTTTCAACCATTTCTAAAGACGTTGTTCAAAAAAGAACTCAAGACGTTCTTATCATTTCTTAAGACGCTGTCCAAGAAAAACTCAAGACGTTCTTATCATTTCTTAAGACGTTCTTATCATTTTTTAAGACGTTTGCCAAGAAAAGTCAAGACGTTCTTATCAGTTCTTAAGACGTTCTTACCACGGATGACCTTGAGATTGTGCCAGATACTGCTTCTTATACCTACTATTTCGACTTATTCCAAAGTTTGTAAAACTGCAAATAGCACTCTAAAACCACGAAATATGATGTATTTGGTTCTAGATTCTTCCATATAACGCATTTCTGGAGCAAAATCTTGTTTCTGAGCAGATTTACAGAATCAAAAATCTCTCAACGAGACTCAGAAAAAACGCTGATAACTTGCTGGAAACGCAAAATTTTGTGCATTTGAGGACGGGTTCATGCGTATTATGTTGTGTTGGATAGATTTATGATATTTGCGATACTTTGGAACTGCTGAGAATGTGGTAATTTTGACTTATTTTAAACTTCATATAACTGCAGATTGCGCTCTTAAAACACAAGATATGATGTTTTTGTTGATGGATTCATACATGTTATGAGGTCCTGAATAGGAATATGAATTTTTCGATCGTGAAAATCTGCGCGGAAAAGTGTGATTATACTTATTCAAAAGTTTGTAAAACTGCAATTAGCACTCTAAAAACACCAAATATGATGTATTTGGTGCTAGATTCTGCCATATAACCCATTTCTGGAGCAAAATCTTGCTTCTGAGCAGATTTACAGAATCAAAAATTTCTCAACGAGACTCATAAAAAACGCTAATAACTCGCTGGAAACGCAAAATTCTGTGCATTTGAGGACGGATTCATGCGTATTATGTTGTGTTGGATAGATTTATGAGATTTGCGATACTTTGGAACTGCTGAGAATGTGGTAATTTTGACTTATTTTAAACTTCATATAACTGCAGATTGCGCTCTTAAAACACAAGATATGATGTTTTTGTTGATGGATTCATACATGTTATGAGGTCCTGAATAGGAATATGAATTTTTCGATCGTGAAAATCTGCACGGAAAAGCGTTATTTCCACTTATTCCAAAGTTTGTAAAACTGCAAATAGCACTCTAAAAACACAAAATATGATGTATTCGGTGCTAGATTCTGCCATATAACGCATTTCTGAAGCAAAATCTTGCTTCTGAGCAGATTTACAGAATCAAAAATTTCTCAACGAGACTCATAAAAAACGCTAATAACTCGCTGGAAAAGCAAAATTTTGTGCATTTGAGGACGGATTCATGCGTATTATGTTGTGTTGGATAGATTCATGTAATTTGCGATACTTCGGAACTGCTGAGAATAAGGTAATTTTGACTTATCTTAAACTTCATATAACTGCAGAATGCGCTCTAAGAACAAAAGATATGATGTTTTTGTTGATGGATTTTTACATATTATGAGGTCCTGAATAGGAATACGAACTTTTTGATTGTGAAAATCTGCGCGGAAAAGCGTGATTTAGACTTATTCCAAAGTTTGTAAAACTGCAAATAGCACTCTAAAAACACGAAATATGATGTATTTGGTTCTAGATTCTGCCATATAACGCATTTCTAAAGCAAAATCTTGCTTCTGCAAAGATTTACCGAATCAAAAATTTCTCAACGAGACTCAGAAAAAACGCTGATTACTCGCTGGAAACGCAAAATTTTGTTCATTTGAGGACGGATTTATGCGTATTATGTTGTATTGGATAGATTTATGTAATTTGCGATACTTTGAAACTGCTGAGAATGTGGTAATTTTGATTCTGTTCAAACTTCATACAACTGCAGATAGCGCTCTGAAAACACGAGATATAATGTTTTTGTTGAAGAATTCATACATATTATGAGGTCCTGAATGGGAATATGAACTTTTTGATGGTGAAAATTTGCGCGGAAAAGCGTGATTTCGACTTAATCCAAAGTTTGTGAAACTGCAAAAAGCACTCTAAAACCACGAAATATGATGTATTTGGTTCTAGATTCTTCCATATAACGCATTTTTGAAGCAAACTCTTGCTTCTGAGCAGATTTTCAGAATCAAAAATTGCTCAACGAGACTCAGAAAAAACGCTGATAACTCGCAGGAAACGCAAAATTTTGTGCCTTTGAGGACGGATTCATGCGTATTATGTTGTGTTGGATAGATTTAAGTGATTTGCGATACTTTGGAACTGCTGAGAATGTGGTAATTTTGACTTATTTTAAACTTCATATAGCTGCAGATTGCGCTCTGAAAACAAAAGATATGATGTATTTGTTGATGGATTCATACATATTATGAGGTCCTGAATAGGAATATGAATTTTTCGATCGTGAAAATCTGCGCGGTGAAGCGTTATTTCGACTTATTCCAAAGTTTGTAAAACTGCAAATAACACTCTAAAAACACGAAATATGATGTATTTGGTGCTAGATTCTGCCATATAACGCATTTCTGAAGCAAAATCTTGCTCCTGAGCAGATTTACAGAATCAAAAATTTCTCAACGCGACTCAGAAAAAACGCTGATAACTCGCTGGAAACGCAAAATTTTGTGCATTTGAGGACGGATTCATGCGTATTATGTTGTGTTGGATAGATTCATGTGATTTGCGAAACTTTGGAACTGCTGAGAATGTGGTAATTTTGACTTATTTTAAACTTCATATAACTGCAGAATGCGCTCTGAGAACAAAAGATATGATGTTTTTGTTGATGAATTCTTACATATTATGAGGTCCTTAATAGGAATACGAACTTTTTGATTGTGAATATCTGCGCGGAAAAGCTTGATTTAGGTTTATTCCAAAGTTTGTAAAACTGCAAATAGCACTTTAAAAACACGAAATATGATTTATTTGGTGCTAGATTCTGCCATATAACGCATTTCGGAAGCAGAATCTTGCTTCTGAGCAGATTTACAGCATCAAAAATTTCTCAACGAGACTCAGAGAAAAACGCTGATAACTCGCTAGAAACGCAAAATCTAGTACATTTGAGGACGGATTTATGCGTCTTATGTTGTATTGGATAGATTTATGTGATTTGCGATACTTTGAAACTGTTGAGAATGTGGTAATTTTGACTTTGTTCAAACTTCATACAACTGCAGATAGCGCTCTGAAAACACGAGATATAATGTTTTTGTTGATGAATTCATACATATTATGAGGTCCTGGATAGGAATATGAACTTTTTGATTGTGAAAATCTGCGCGGAAAAGCGTGATTATGACCTATTCCAAAGTTTGTAAAACTGCAAATAGCACTCTGAAACAACGAAATATGATGTATTTGGTTCCAGATTCTTCCATATAACGCATTTTTGAATCAAAACCTTGCTTCTAAGCAGATTTACAGAATCAGAAATTTCTCAACGAGACTCAGAAAAAACGCTGATAACTCGCTAAGAACGCAAAATTTTGTGCCTGTGGGGTCAGATTCATGCGTATTGTGTTGTGTTGGATAGATTTATGTGATTTGCGATACTTTGGAACTGCTGAGAATGTGGTAATTTTGACTTATTTTAAACTTCATATAACTGCAGATTGCGCTATGAAAACATAAGATATGATGTTTTTGTTGATGGATTTATACATATTATGAGGTCCTGAATAGGAATATAAATTTTTTGATCGTGAAAATCTGCGCGGAAAAGCGTTATTTCGACTTATTTCAAAGTTTGTAAAACTGCCAATAGCACTCTAAAAACACGAAATATGATGTATTTGGTGCTAGATTCTGCCATATAACGCATTTCTGGAGCAAAATCTTGCCCCTGAACTAATTTACAGGATCAAAAATTTCTCAACAAGACTCAGAAAAAACGCTGATAACTCGCTGGAAACGCAAAATTTTGTGCATTTGAGGACGGATTCATGCGTATTATGTTGTATTGGATAGATTTATGTGATTGGCGATACTTTGAAACTGCTGAGAATTCTGACTTATTTTAAACTTCATATAACTGCAGATTGCGCTCTGAAAACACAAGATATGATGTTTCTGTTAATGGATTTATACATATTATGAGGTCCTGAATAGGACTATGAACTTTTTGATTGTGAAAATCTGCGCGGAGAAGCGTGATTTAGACTTATTCCAAAGTTTGTAAAACTGCAAATAGCACTCTCAAAACACGGAATATGATGTATTTGGTGCTAGATTCTGCCATATAACGTATTTCTGAAGCAAAATCTTGCTTCAGAGCAGATTTACTGAATCAAAAATTTCTCAAGAAGAATCATGAAAAACGCTGATAACTCGCTGGAAACGCAAAATTTTGTGCATTTGAGGACAAATTCATGCGTATTATGTTGTATTGGATAGACTTATGTGATTTGCGATACTTTGAAACGGCTCAGAATGTGGTAATTCTGACTTATTTCAAACCTCATATAACTGCAGATAGCGCTCTGAAAACACTAGATATGATGTTTTTAATGATGGATTCATACATATTATGAGGTCCTCAATAGGAATATGAACTTTTTGATAGTGAAAATCTGGGCGGAGAAGCGTGATTCCGACTCATTCTAAGTTTGTAAAACTGCAAATAGCACTCTAAAAACACAAAATATGATGTCTTTGGTGCTAGATTCTGCCATATAACGCATTTCTGAAGCAAAACCTTGCTTCTGAGCAGAGTTACAGAATCAGAAATTTTTCAACGAGACTCAGAAAAAACGCTGATAACTCGCTGGAAACGCAGAATTCTGTGCATTTGAGGACGGATTCATGCGTTTTATGTTGTATTGGATAGATTCATGTGATTTGCGATACTTTGAATTTTCTGAGAATGTGGTAATTTTGACTTATTTTAAACTTCAAATAACTGCAGATTGCGCTCTGAAAACCAAAGGTTCTTATATTTTCGTTGATGTATTCATGCATATTATGATGTCCTGTATAGGAATATGAACTTTTTGATTGTGAAAATCTGCGCGAAAAAGCGTGATTTCGACTTATTCCAAAGTTTGTAAAACTGCAAATAGCACTCTAAAAACAGGAAATATGATGTATTTGGTGCTAGATTCTGCCATATAACGCATTTCTGAAGCAAAATCTTGCTTCTGAACAGATTTACAGAATCAAAAATTCCTCTACGAGACTCAGAAAAAACGCTGATAACCCGCTGGAAACGCAAAACTTTGTGCATTTGAGGACGGATTCATGCGTATTATGTTGTATTGGATAGATTTATGTGATTTGCGATACTTTGAATTTGCTGAGAATGTGGTAATTTTGACTTATTTTAAACTTCATATAACTGCAGATTGCGCTCTGAAAACACAAGATATGATGTTTTTGTGATTGGATTCATACATATGATGAGGTTCTGAATAGGAATATGAACTTTTTGATTGTGAAAATCTGCGCGGAAAAGCGTGATTTAGACTTATTCCAAAGTTTGTAAAACTGCAAATAGCACTCTAAAAACACGAAATATGATGTATTTGGTGCTGGATTCTGCCATATAATGCATTTCTAAAGCAAAATCTTGCTTCTGAGCAGAGTTACAGATTCAAAAATTCCTCAACGAGACTCAGAAAAAACGTTGATAACTCGCTGGAAACGCAAAACTTTGTTCATTTGAGGACGGATTCATCCGTATTATGTTGTGTTGGATAGATTTATGTGATTTGCGATACTGCAGATAGCGCTCTGAAAACACTAGATATGATGTTTTTAATGATGGATTCATACATATTATGAGGTCCTTAATGGGAATATGAACTTTTTGATTGTGAAAATTTGCGCGGAGAAGCGTGATTTAGACTCATTCCAAAGTTTGTAAAACTGCAAATAGAACTCTGTAAGAGTCAGCAAATTCAAGTTCACTGAGCTCTTATGAAATCAGGAAACTGCTGTCCACTTAAAGCAAGTCGTACAGGTAATTGTACTATTGCAAATACAATTGACGTCAAAAATGAATATTGTTATATCGGCATTTATTTTGGAACTTATATTAGAATAGTTAATAGTTAACGGTTGATAGTTGATAGTTAAGAATTGATAGTTGATAGTTGATAGCGGTTAGTTAATACGATTCGTTGTAAGTTCGTGAATAAGTAGTCGGTCATTAATCGCGGTTGGATGATATTTATAAACATTTTATTATTAATTAAATATATTTATACTTGTTAAAAGTGATATTCATTCAAGTTCCTGTTGTGATATTTTTTTTCCCAATATTAAACACTTGTGAATGTGAAGTAAATTCCCTCCTCAAAACTATTAAATAAATCCCCTTGAAACATTGACATTGAAGTGAGTGGCCGTGTAGAGACACTAAGTGTTTTAATTAGGAAAAAAAATATTTTTTTTAGAACAAATAAATGTCCATATAACAAAGAAAAATATTTTTCCAAATTTTTTCCAAATTGTGCTTTAGGGAAAGCAAATTTCTCAGAAGGGGAGGATTGTAAGAGTCAGCAAATTCAAGTTCACTGAGCTCTTATGAAATCAGGAAACTGCTGTCCACTTAAAGCAAGTCGTACAGGTAATTGTACTATTGCAAATACAATTGACGTCAATAATGAATATTGTTATATCGGCATTTATTTTGGAACTTATATATAGAAGGTAAATATTGATTAGAATAGTTAATAGTTAACGGTTGATAGTTGATAGTTAAGAATTGATAGTTGATAGTTGATAGCGGTTAGTTAATACGATTCGTTGTAAGTTCGTGAATAAGTAGTCGGTCATTAATCGCGGTTGGATGATATTTATAAACATTTTATTATTAATTAAATATATTTATACTTGTTAAAAGTGATATTCATTCAAGTTCCTGTTGTGATCCATCCTCCGTTTCAGAGTCCTAATACAGTGCAGGTAAGTACCTTTACATAATATTTTATCCTCACAGTTCAGCAAAGAACCCAATCTACCAAATATAAATTTATTGTAAGTGGGAAACCCTTACAACTCTAAAAACACGAAATATGATGTAGTTGGTGCTAGATTCTGCCATATAATGCATTTCTAAAGCAAAATCTTGCTTCTGAGCAGAGTTACAGAATCAAAAATTTCTCAACGAGACTCAGAAAAAACGCTGATAACTCGCTGGAAACGCATAATTTTGTGCATTTAAAGACGGATTCATGCGTACTATGTTGTATTGGATAGACTTATGTGATTTGCAATACTTTGAAACTGCTCAGAATGTGGTAATTTTGACTTATTTCAAACTTCATATAACTGCAGATAGCGCTCTGAGAACACGAGATATGATATTTTTGTTGATTGATTCATATATATTATGAGGTTCTGAATAGGAATATGAACTTTTTGATTGTGAGAATCTGCCCGAAAAAGCATGATTTCGACTTATTCCAAAGTTTGAAAAACTGCAAATAGCTTTCTAAGAACACGAAATATTATGTATTTGGTGCTAGATTCTGCCATATAAAGCATTTCTGTAGCAAAAACTTGCTTCTGAGCAGATTTACAGAATCAAAAATTTCTCAACGAGACTCAGAAAAAACGCTGATAACTCGCTGGAAACGCAAAATTTTGTGCATTTGAGGACGGGCTCATGCGTATTATGTTGTATTGGATAGATTTATGTTATTTGCGATACTTTGAAACTGCTCAGAATGTGGTAATTTTGACTCATTTTGAACTTCATATAACTGCAGATTGCGCTCTGAAAACACAAGATATGATGTTTTTGTTGATGGATTCATACATATTATGCGGTCCTGAATAGGAATATGAAATTTTTTGATTGTGAAGATCTGCGCGGAAAAGCGTGATTAGGACTTATTCCAAAGTTTGTAAAACTGCAAAAACCACTCCAAAAACACGAAATATGATGTATTTGGTGCTAGATTCTGCCATATTACGCATTTCTGAAGCAAAATCTTGCTTCTAAGCAGATGTACAGAATCAAAATTTCTCAACGAGACTCAGAAAAAACGCTGATAACTCGCTGGAAACGCAGAATTTTGTGCTTTTGGGGACGGATTTATGCGTATTATGTTGTATTGGATAGATTTTTGTGATTTGCGATACTTTGAAACTGCTCAGAATGTGGTAATTTTGACTTATTTCAAACTTCATACAACTGCAGATAGCGCTCTGAAAACACAAGATATAATGTTTTTGATGATGAATTCATACATATTATGAGGTCCTGAATAGGACCATGAACTTTTTGATTGTGAAATTCTGCGCGGGAGAGCGTTATTTCGACTTATTCCAAAGTTTGTAGAACTGCGAATAGCACTCGTAAAACACGAAATATGATGTATTTGGTGCTAGATTCTGCCATATAATGCATTTCTAAAACAAAATCTTGCTTCTGAGCAGAGTTACAGAATCCAAAATTTCTCAACGAGACTCAGAAAAAACGCTGATAACTCGCTGAAAACTCAAAATTTTGTGCATTTGAGGACGGATTCATGTGTATTATGTTGGATTGGATAGATTTATGTGATTTGCGATACTTTGAAACTGCTGAGAATGTGGTAATTTTGACTTATTTTAAACTTCATATAACTGCAGATTGCGCTCTGAAAACACAAGATATGATGTTTTTGTTGATGGATTCATACATATTATGATGTCCTGAATAGGAATATGATCTTTTTGATTGTGAAAATCTGCGCGGGAAAGCGTGATTTCGACTCATTCCAAAGTTTGTAAAACTGCAAATAGCACTCTAAAACACGAAATATGTTGTATTTGGTGATAGATTCTGCCATATAACGCATTTCTGAAGCAAAATCTTGCTTCTGGGCAGATTTACAGTTTCAAAAATTTCTCAACGAGACTCAGAAAAAACGCTGATAACTTGCTGGAAACGCAAAATTTTGTGCATTTGAGGACGGATTCTTGCGTATTATGTTGTATTGGATAGATTTATGTGATTTGCGATACTTTGAAACTGCTCAGAATGTGGTAATTTTGACTTATTTCAAACTTCATATAACTGCAGATAGCGCTCTAAAACACGAGATATGATGTTTTTGTTGATGGATTCATACATATTATGAGGTCCAGAATAAGAATATGAACTTTTTGATCGTGAAAATCTGCGCGGAAAAGCGTGATTTCGACTTATACCAAAGTTTGTAAAACTGCAAATAGCGTTCTAAAAACACGAAATATGATGTATTTGATGCTAGATTCTGCCATATAACTCATTTCTGGAGCAAAATCTTACTTCTGAGCAGACTTACACAATCAAAAATTTCTCAACGAGACTCAGAAGAAACGCTGATAACTCGCTGGGAATGCAAAATTATGTGCATTCTAGGACGGATTCATGCGTTTTATGTTGTATTGGATAGATTTATGTGATTTGCGATATTTTGAAACTGCTCAGAATGTGCTAATTTTGACTTATTTCAAACTTCATATAACTGCAAATAGCGCTCTGAAAACACGAGATATGATTTTTTTGTTGATGGATTCATACATATTATGAAGTCCTGAATAGGAATATGAACTTTTTAATTGTGAAAATCTGCGCGGAAAAGCGTGATTTCGACTCATACCACAGCTTGTAAAACTGCAAATAGCATTCAAAAAACACGAAATATGATGTATTTGGTGCTAGATTCTGCCATATAACGCATTTCTGAAGCAAAATCATGCTTCTGAGCAGATTTACAGAATCAAATATTTCTCAACGAGACTCGGAAAGAACGCTGATAACTCGCTGGAAGCCCAAAATTTTCCGCATTTGGGGACGGATTCATTCTCATTATGTTGTATTGGTTAGATTTATGTGATTTGCGATACTCTGAAACTACTGAGAATGTGGTAATTTCGACTTATTTTAACCTTCATATAACTGCAGATTGCACTCTGAAAACACAAGATATGATGTGTTTGTTGATGGATTCATACATATTATGAGGTCCTGAAAAGGAATATGAACTTTTTGACTGTGAAAATCTGCGCGGAAAAGCGTGATTTCGACTTATTCCAAAGTTTTTCAACTGCAAATGGCACTCTTAGAACACGCAACATGATGTATTTGGTGCTAGATTCTGCCATATAATGCATTCTTGAAGCAAAACCTTGCTTCTGAGCAGATTTACAGAATCAAAAATTTCTCAACGAGCCTCAGAAAAAACGCTGATAACTTGCTGGAAACGCAAAATTTTGTGCATTTGAGGACAGATTCTTGCGTATTATGTTGTATTGGATAGATTCATGTGATTTGCGATACTTTGAAACTGCTGAGAATGTGGTAATTTTGACTTATTTCAAACTTCATATAACTGCAGATAGCGCTCTGAAACAAGAGATATAATGTCTTTGTTGATAAATTCATACAAGTTATGTAAACGTTATATGAGTTTACATTGAAAAATAATTTTTATTGGTTCAGAACAACAAAAGTACAATTCAGAAATACAGTTCAAAAGATGTTATTTGTACAAACTCTAATTCTTAACTAACTAGTAATCACATAAGTTGCAAAATATATGGGAATGAATTTCTACAAAGTAGGTGAAATATGAAGTCGTGGAAGCCGCTGATTCGGTATTTTCTCATAGGAAAGGTACTGCTAACTCCTCCCTTATTGAATTTGGGCATCATCCGGAAGTCTCATCTTTGACTGGAGGACTGATAACCTGGGCTCAAGTTCTTGACTCTGGTTTGAACTTGCACGTGGTGTGAATGGAACCTTGGACTTGAAGAACCTTTTCTTCAAATAAACTGTGAACATAGCAATCGCAATAATTGTCAAAATACAATACAGAAATATTATTGAATAATTCGTAATATCGGTGCTATTTTCTTCAATGTCTTCATATTTGTTAATTGGCAACTTCAATTCTTCAAAAGTATTCAATTCAACTGCCATCTTCGGTATTTGCTTCTTATCCAATTGAATCTTGAAATTTTCCAAAAGTATGGGCCTTCCAAATGTTTTTTCTTTGAAGTCTAATTTTTTATTTTGAAATTTGATACAGCATTTATCTTCTTCTATCAGAAAAATACCTTGGATATTTCTTACTTCGTCGTCATGTGTACATGAAGATTTGATTATTTCTGATTTTGGAAAAACTCCTAAAAATTGATTGATTTCTTCCAATAATTCTATATGGTTTCTTTTTATATTAATTTTAATATATTCGCAGTTAGTATTGTTATTTTTGAGGATAATGTTGGTTTCACATGACTCGTTGCTTATTTCGCTTATTCCATTTGGACATTGATAAAAATTACTTTTTGTACATACGCCTCTTAAAGATTTTAATTTTCCATCTTCTGATTTCAAAAAATACTGTTTACTTGGAATAATAGTTACATAATCATTCTGGTACAAAGTTGGAATGGATATCAAATGAAACAACTCAAAATCAATATCGTAATTAATTGGGATCTCCAAAAAATAAATAATTTTGTCAAAATTCAATTTACAATTGACTGTTATCAATTTCTCTAATTCGGGAATATTGTCTAATACTGGTTCTAATGGGAATTCATTTTTATAATGACTATAAATTTTATTTAACTCTTCATAAAAATCGTTCGTTTTAATAATACTGGGATGCATTGTATGTAGTTTACAAAATGTCAGTGAATTCTCAATGTCTTGCAAAATGTTAAAAATTATTGTATAAAATGTATTAAATTGATTGTAAATTTCCTGGATAAATATTTTATCTTTTATGTCGCTCAAAATCACATGTTCCATCTGCTCAATTTTTGATTTTAAAACAATTTCGTTTTGTTTAATTGTGTCAATAACTTTATTGAATTGTTGAAGAAGATTCTGGTTCACAGAATATTGGTGTTTGATCTGATTACTAAATTTTCTCTGATAATTTTCTAAATGGTTCAAAACTTTTGAATATCTTTGCTCATCTTCGGCATCTAAATTGCCTGTTATTGATTTAATGAAAGTACCTGATCCATTTATTGAACCTCTCTTATTTCTATGTTGCTCTGAATTAATCATTAAATGACTTAATTTATCATTAATATTATTTCTAATGTAATTGATTATTTTATCAATATTTACGAAGTCAATATTCGAATTATTATTAATTAGGCTCTTGGAAATATCATATTGATTGTTTAAATTATCAAATTGTTCAAAAATTGGAATTAATTCGTAATAGTGTAAGAAAGTATGTCGTGTTTTTTGTAATTTCGCTGACCCTAGGTTTACTGTCAGTAGTCCATTGTTGAGCGTTATGTCCTTTATGTTTAGTCCGTGAGTGAATACGAAGTAGACGGACCTGGAAGATTCAAATTTTCATAAAACTGTTTTCTCGGTCTTTTTATATTAGAGAGATGGATTTTTGATTGTTTCTTCGTATCTTTAGGATCTAACTTGATTTCTGCTGTTTTCAAATCTTCATTAACGGTTTTAATCTGTTCTTTTTTGAATTTCGCTTGACGTGTTTTGTTAACTTTCTGTTTGTTATTGACATAAACTGTTTCAGGTATAGCGGGTATTTCATTTCGTGATTCATTTAATTTACCTATCACTTTGTCTTTATTATTTTGAATTTTCATGTTAACATTTTCGTATGTAAGTTTTGTCTTTTCTTTGTGATTTTGTACATAGTCTTGCATAATTTGCTTTTCTAATTCTATATCTAACGGTGAATTAGTTTCTAGGTGACCATTTATTATTTCAAGCCTGTAGATGTGTGACTCGTATTATTATAGGCTAAATTCGCATAATGGACTTTATTCTCTATAGATTCATTTTTGAAATTTTCTTGCATGTTGAATAATCTTATATGCTCAACTAAAGTAGAATGAAAACGTTCAACAAGACCGTTTGAATTTGGATGCTGAGAGCAAATAAAATGAATTTCTACTCTATGTAAACTTAATAATTCTTTTAAAATACTATTTTTAAATTCTAGACCATTGTCTGATATTATTAATTTGGAGATTCCATGATGTGAAAAGAATCTAGTCAATTTGTTACAAATTTCTACAGCATTAGTTGACTCGACTTTATATGCTTGTGCATATTTTGAAAATGCATCAGTTATGGTTAAAAATTTACTATTTTCCAAACTTAAAGTGTCAATGTGAATTGTACTAAATGGTTTATCAGGTGTTGGTGTAATGTTGAGTTTTGGCTCCAACGGATTGCGTTCATATTTGCATGCTAAGCAAATCTCACAAGTGTTTATATAATCTGCAATTGCTTTAAGTTGGTTTGACCAGTAATATCTCGTTTTTATTTGATTATGAGTCTCTTGTATGCCACGATGGTTTGTTTTTCCTTTTCTATATCAATTAATTTATTATTACATTTTATAAAATTTATTTGTGAGCTTTTGAAATAAGTTTGCAATACATTACTGAATTTTTCATATACAGGATTTTCGAAATATAAATAATATTTTACTTTTGGAACAATATATTCTTTAACAAAATTAATTACATCTGTATCAAAATTATTTTGTGAAAACTGGACAATTAATCTCATTTTATCTGTATGCAACTTAGAAATTTTTGGCTTTGCTGGTGAGTGTAAGACTTCAGAGATAATCAATAGATTTTTTCCTATGTTCACTGGGGAATCGCTAATTGGTATTCCAACTATTGGATGTTCTGGATTCGAGTGTATTGTATTATCAGGGTTTGACTCGTTGTAGTCATTTTCATCCGTTTCTACTATCATTGATTGTGTATCATTGTTGTTATTATTGCCTTCGAAAGTATCGTTGAAATTTTGCATATAGTCAAAGAAATTTTGTGTATCTAAATCTACTGAATTAACATTCAATTCTATTCTCGAAAGAGCATCAGCATTTTTATTTAAACATCCTTTTTTATAAATTATATTATAATCGAACTCTTCTAATTTCAAACGCCAATTTTGAGTTGGATTCTTTGAGTGAAAAAAGCCATGTCAAAGGTTCATGATCTGTAATGATATTAAACTTTCTGCCGAAAAGATAGGGTCTGAAGTATTTAGTTGCCCATATAATTGCTAACAACTCTTTTTCTATTGTTGAATAATTTTGCTCAGAATCGTTTAGCGTTCTACTCGCGTACGCCACTGGTAAGTCGGAACCTATCTGACCTTGCGACAAAACTGCACCGATTGCAAAATTACTAGCATCTGTTGTGAGATTAAATGTTTTCGAAAAATCTGGATACTGGAGGATTGGCTCATTTACTAACAATTCTTTACAAATATTAAAACAATTTATATAATCTTGATCATTGATATTAATTGTTGCTCCCTTTTTTAAACATTTTTTCAATGGACGAGTTATTCTTGCAAAATTCTTAATAAATTTTCTATAGTAGCCAAGTAAGCCTAAAAATGATTTGATTTGTTTTACTGTTCTTGGAATAGGATATTTTTTGATAGCAAATATTTTATCCGGGTTCGGTTTGACTCCTTCCGGTGTCACGATATGTCCTAAGTTAGCACCTTCGCGTCTGCAAAACTCTGATTTGTCAAGTTGAATTTTGAGGTTGGCTCTCTTTAATCTATCGAATACGGCTCTCAAACTTTGTATATGTTCTTGCAGGCTCGTACTGAAAATAATTACGTCGTCGAGATAAACTAAACAAATGTCATTTACTAAATTTCGTAGCACGTTATCCATAGCTCTCTGAAAAGTAGCTGGTGCATTTTTTAAGCCAAAGGGCATCCGTAAAAATTCTAAGTGACCATTTTCAATACTGAATGCGGTTTTTGGAATATCATTTTTATTTATCTCTATTTGGTGGAACCCAGATGCCAGATCTAGAGTAGTAAAATATTGGCATCTCCCAAGTTAATCTAAAAGCGTTGTAATATTGGGTATTGGATATTTATCGTCTATTGATTTCTCATCAAGTTTGCGGTAATCGATGACAATACGCCATTTGCGTTTACCGGACGCATCAAGTTTTTTCGGTACTATCCATACTGGGGACGACCATGGCGAATGTGAAGGCTGAATGATTTTGTCTTCAAGCATTTTTTGAATTTGACTGTACTTATTTGCGATGAATCTCCGGATATCTATAACTTTTTGTGTAAATGGGAATTTCATCTTTTGTGCGAATATGATGTTTGATTTCGCTTGTAAATGTTAAAGATTTGTCGTTAGTGTGGAAAATATCAGAATATTCTTTGACTAATTTAGAAATTTCTAATTTTTCTTCCCTATTCATATGTTCTGTACGAATTTGAGATAAATCAAATGAATTTTCAAAGTTTCTTTCAAAACTGAAATTATTTAATTCAAAGTTTTCTAATGGTTGGACTCTAATATTTTTTATGGAAGTGATTAAAATTTCATGTTCATTCTGGTTAATGACTGGGTGGTAAATAATATGATTATCAACTTTTGTTATTCCTTCTGGAATAATAATGTTATTTACACATATTTCTGGAATGAATGCGTCGCCGTTTTTCATATTTAAAACGTACATTTTTGCGACTTTTACCGATTTTGGTGGAATTCTGATTTTTTGTGGTTCTGACAATGCTTTATAATATTGTATTTCAATCTTACAGTTTGGTGTAACTAATTTGTCTTTATTTAAATCAATTACTGCATTTAATAATTTCAAATTGTCTAGTCCTAATAATATGTCAAATTGATTGTGGAAGTCGAATAAATAATATTTTAACATTAAATCTGATCTTTGGAATAGTTTAGAGAATGGAATTGTTATACTGTAATTTTCTGTTGAAGTGCCATGCGCTGTTGTAATTTTGAATGGATCATGTTTGATTTTATATCTGAAATATTTCTCTGCAATTTCTGGCTTGATAAATGAGCGAGTACTGCCCGTGTCAACTAGAACTTTAAGATCATGTTCTAAAAATTTAACATACGGAAGTTCGCTAAGATTATGTGTCAGGTTCATTAACTCTACTGTTTGTCCGAGACTGTTATCTCTAAAAAAGCATGTTCATCATTTTCGTCTTCTACATATGCGTAATTTTCCGATTCTGAATAATTTTCGTTTTCGCATGAAATAATAGGATTGTGTTCGTCATAGTCTTGTTCTTGTATCTCGTTCATTTCAGTATTGTGTAATTCTTCAATTATATAATTTGGCTTTTGTTGGAAAGGTCTGTAATTATATTGTTGTTGGAATGGACGTGAAAAATTATTATGACTTGGTCCAGATTTAGGTGTAAATGTTTGCCTTGTACTCACACTCATAGGTGTAGGCTTTGGGAATTGGCGATTTGGATTTGTTTTAAAAACATTTATTGGTTTTGGACTTTGGGTTTGATTTTGATGATTTGGATTTGGATTCATTCTATAATTTGGTTGTTGATTTGGATGGAATTTTTGAGGAAACTGTCTCATTATAGGATTCAATGGTTTTGGTTTCATGAAAGGTTTTGGAAGCGCGCGTGTATGCGTGTCAAGTTGGAAGTCATTCGTCAGCATATTTAATGCGGAGTTCATGTCAACTGGATTTTTGGTTCTCATTAATGTACCAAGGGGTTCTTTTAAACCTCTAAGTAGAATTCTTACTGCATAATTTTGAAAATATTCAATAAGTACTGGGGCGGCTTCAGGTGTTACGTGTGTACTAATATAAGATACTTTTAAATTCAAAAGTTCTTGTATTTTATTATAAAAATCAAAAGCTGAATCATTATTTTGTTTTAGTTCGGTTAATTCAATATTAATCGTATAGCAATCTCGTTTATCGGAGTATGCGTCTAATAAAGCTTTTTTAACATCAGCCCAACTAGAAACTGAGCAGCTGGCAATGCTCATTGCTGCGTCACCTTTTATTTTTGCTAGAATGCTCGACATTAAGTATTCATTCTGAAAATCGTTGGGGTCATTTGAGTTATAAAATTTCGTAACTAGTTTTTCGCTGATTTCTATAAATCTAGCTAAAAATTTACTGTCTCCATTAAATTCCGGTATCATATCAAGATACTCTTCCTTCAATAGTGGAACAGGAATAATAATTGGTACATGTTTGGTAGCCATGTTTAAAGTTGATAATTTATTTGTTAAATCAATTAAATCGATATCAAAATTGATTTCGTTATTGAGTGAGTCAGAGGAATTATATGAGGATGTAACTGCTTCTGAGTCTGTTCCTATTTCTGAATCTGATTGAATGGAATCTTTAAGTGACATAAAGTACTTACAAGTGAACTATCAATCGGTCCATGGGATTCTGTACGTATTCTTCGTCACAGGAGGAACGTTGACCTGGTAGCGCTGTATTCGTCAGGGCTGGCTTCTTCCTTCTCGATATGCTCTCGGGATGTGGGAAAGCTTGGTCTCGTTCGAATGGACTGGAGTTAATTGTTCTCTTCGGTTAATCGTTAAAACGAACGCGAATTTACTTTTAAGTTTGTTGAAAATTAGCCCGAATTGAATCCGAAACGACTGCGCCAGTTATGTAAACGTTATATGAGTTTACGTTAAAAAATAATTTTTATTGGTTCAGAACAACAAAAGTACAATTCAGAAATACAGTTCAAAAGATGTTATTTGTACAAACTCTAATTCTTAACTAACTAGTAAAAACATAAGTTACAAAATATATGGGAATGAATTTCTACAAAGTAGGTGAAATATGAAGTCGTGGAAGTTGCTGATTCGGTATTTTCTCATAGGAAAAGTACTGCTAACTTACATATTATGAGGTCCTGAATAAGAATATAAAATGTTTGATTGTGAAAATTCGCGCAGAAAAGCGTGATTTCGACTTATTCCAAAGTTTGTAAAACTGCAAATAGCACTCTAAAGACACGAAATATGATGTATTTGGTTCTAGATTCTCCCATATAACGCATTTTTGAAGCCAAATCTTGCTTCTGAGCAGATCTACAGAATCAAAAATTCCTCAACGAGACTCAGAAAAAACGCTGATAACTCGCTGGGAACGCAAAATTTTGTGCATTTGAGGACGGATTCATGCGTATTATGTTGTATTGGATAGATTTATGTGATTTGCGATACTCTGAAACTGCTCAGAATGTGGTAATTTTGACTTATTTCAAACTTCATATAACTGCAGATAGCGCTCTGAAAACACGAGATAAGATTTTTTGTTGATGGGTCCATACATATTATGAGGTCCTGAATAGGAATATGAACTTTTTGATTGTGAAAATCTGCGCGGAAAAGCGTGATTTCGACTCATTCCACAGCTTGTAAAACTGCAAATAGCATTCAAAAAACACGAAATATGATGTATTTGGTGCTAGATTCTGCCATATAACGCATTTCTGAAGCAAAATCATGCTTCTGAGCAGATTTACAGAATCAAAAATTTCTCAACGAGACTCGGAAAGAACGCCGATAACTCGCTGGGAGCCCAAAATTTTTCGCATTTGGGGACGGATTCATGCTTATTATGTTGTATTGGATAGATTTATGTGATTTGCGGTACTCTGAAACTACTGAGAATGTGGTAATTTTGACTTATTCTAACCTTCATATAACTGCAGATTGCACTCTGAAAACACAAGATATGATGTTTTTGTTGATGGATTCATACATATTATGAGGTCCTGAATAGGAGTATGAACTTTTTGACTGTAAAAATCTGCGCAGAAAAGCGTGATTTCGACTAATTCCAAAGTTTTTAAACTGCAAATAGCACTCTAAGAACACGTAACATGATGTATTTGGTGCCAGATTCTGCCATATAATGCATTTCTAAAGCAAAATCTTGCTTCTGAGCAGATTTACAGAATCAAAAATTTCTCAACGAGCCTCAGAAAAAACGCTGATAACTTGCTGGAAACGCAAAATTCTGTGCATTTGAGGACGAATTCTTGCGTATTATGTTGTATTGGATAGATTCATGTGATTTGCGATACTTTGAAACTGCTGAGAATGTGGTAATTTTGAATTATTTCAAACTTCATATATTCGCAGATATCGCTCTGAAACAAGAGATATGATGTCTTTGTTGATTAATTCATACATATTATGAGGTCCTGAATAAGAATATAAACTGTTTGATTGTGAAAATTCGCGCAGAAAAGCGTGATTTTGACTTATTCCAAAGTTTGTAAAACTGCAAATAGCACTCTAAAAACACGGAATATAATGTATTTGGTTCTAGATTCTCCCATATAACGCATTTTTGAAGCAAAATCTTGCTTCTACGTAGATTTACAGAATCACAAATTTCTCAACGAGACTCAGAAAAAACGCTGATAACTCGCTGGAGACGCAAAATTTTGTGCATTTGAGGACGGATTCATGCGTATCATGTTGTATTGGATAGATTTATGTGATTTGCGATACTTTGGAACTGCTCAGAATGTGGTGATTCTGACTCATTTCAAACTTCATACAACTGCAGATAGCGCTCTGAAAACACGTGATATGATGTTTTTGTTGATGAATTCATACATATAATGTGGTCCTGAATAGGAATAAGAACTTTTTGATCGTGAAAATCTCCGCATAAAAGCGTGATTTCGACTCATTCCAAAGTTTGTAAAACTGCAAATAGCACTCTAAAAACACAAAATATGATGTATTTGGTGCTAGATTCTGCCATATAACGCATTTCTGAAGCAAAATCTAGCTTCTGAGCCAATTTACAGAATCAAAAATTTCTCAACGAGACTCAGAAAAGACGCTGATATCTTGCTGGAAACGCAGAATTTCGTGCATTCGAAGACGGATTCATGCGTATTATGTTGTATTGGATAGACTTATGCGATTTGCGATACTTTGAAACTGTTCAGGATGTGGTAATTTTGACTTATTTCAAACTTCATATAACTGCAGATAGCGCTCTGAAAACACGAGATATGATGTTTTTGTTGATGGATTCATACATACTATGAGGTCCTGAATAGGAATATCAACTTTTTGATTGTGAAAATCTTTGCGGTAAAGCGTGATTTGGACTTATTCCAAAGTTTGTGAGACTGCAAATAGCACTCTGAAAACACAAAATATGACGTATTTGGTACTAGATTCTGCCATATAACGCATTTCTGAAGCAAAATCTTACTTCTGAGCTGATTTACAGAATCAAAAATTTCTCAACGAGACTCAGGAAAAACGCTGATAACTCGCTGGAAACGCGAAAATTTGTGCATTCGAGGACGAATTCATGCGTATTAAGTTGTATGAGATAGATTTATGTGATTTGCGATACTTTGAAACTGCTGAGAATGTGGTAATTTCGACTAATTTTAAACTTCATATAACTGCAGATAGCGCTCTGAAAACACGAGATATGATGTTTTTGTTGATGGATTCATACATATTATGGGGTCCTGAATGGGAATATGAACTTTTTGATTGTGTAAATCTCCGCGGAAAAACGTGATTCCGATTTATTCCAAAGTTTGTAAAACAGCAAATATCACTCTAAAAACACGAAATATGATGTATTTGGTTCTAGATTCTTCCATATAACGCATTTCTGAAGCAAAATCTTGCTTCTAAGCAGATTTACATAATCAAAAATTTCTCAACGAGACTCAGAAAAAACGCGGATAACTCGCTGAAAACGCAAAATTTTGTGCATTTGGGGACAGTATCCTGCGTATTATGTTGTATCGGATAGATTTATTTGATTTGCGATACTTTGAAACTGCTCAGAATGTTGTAATTTTGACTTATTTTAAACCTCATATAACTGCCGATAGCGCTCTGAAGACACAAGATATCATGTTTTTGTTGATGGATTCATAAATATTATGAGGTCCTGAATAGGAATATGAACTTCTTGATTGTGAAAATCTGCGCGGGAAAGCGTGATTTCGACCTAATCCAAAGTTTGTAAAACTGCAAATAGCGTTCTAAAAACACGAAATATTATGTATTTTGTGCTGGATTCTGCCATATAACGCATTTCTGAAGCAAAATCTTGCTTCTGAGCAGACTCACAGAATCAAAAATTTCTCAACGAGACCCAGAGGAAACGCTGATAACTTGCTGGAAACGCAAAATTTTGTGTATTTGAAGACATATTTATGCGTATTATGTTGTATTGGATAAATTAATGTGATTTGCGTTACTTTAAAACCGCTCAGAATGTGGTAATTTTGACTTATTGCAAACTTAATATAACTGCGAATAGCGCTCTGGAAACACAAGATATTATGTTTTTGTTGATGGATGCATACATATTATGAGCTCCTGAATAGGAATATGAACATTTTGATTGTGAAAATCTGCGCGGAAAAGCGTGATTTCGACTTATTCCAAAGTTTGTCAGACTGCAAAAAGCACTTTAAAAACACGAAATATGATGTATTTGGTTCTAGATTCTTCCATATAACGTATTTCTGAAGCAAAATCTTGCTTCTAAGCAGATTTACATAATCAAAAATTTCTCAACAAGACTAAGAAAAAAAACGCTGATAACTCGCTGGATACGCAAAGTTCTGTGCATTCGAGGACGGATTCTTGCGTATTATGTTGTTCTGGATAGATTTATGTGATTTGCGATACTTTGAAACTGCTCAGAATGTGGTAATTTTGATTTATTTCAAACTTCATATAACTGCAGATAACGCTCTGAAAAGACGGAATATGATGTTTTTGTTGATGGATTCATACATATTATGAGGTCTTGAATAGGAATATGAACTTTTTGATTGTGAAAATCTGCGCGGAAAAGCGTGATTTCGACTTATTCCAAAGTTTGTAAAACTGCAAATAGCACTCTGAGAACACGAAATATGATGTATTTGGTACTAGATTCTGCCATATAACGCATTTCTGAAGCAAAATCTTGCTTCTGAGCAGATTTACAGAATCAAAAATTTCTCAACGAGACTCAGAAAAAACGCTGATAACTCGCTGGAAACGCAAAATTTTGTGCATTTGAGGACGGATTCATGCATATTATGTTGTATTGCATAGATTTATGTGATTTGCGATACTTTGAAACTGCTGAGAATGTGGTAAATTTGACTTATCTCAAACTTCATATAACTGCAGATAGCGCTCTGAAAACAAAAGATATGATGTTTTTGTTGATGATTTCATACATATTATGGGGTCCTAGATAGGAATATGAACTTTTTGAAAGTGAAAATCTGCGCGGAAAAGCTTGATTTCGACTTATTCCAAAGTTTGTAGAACTGCAAATAGCACTCTCAAAACACTATATATGATATATTTGGTGCTAGATTCTGCCATATAACGCATTTCTGAAGCAAAATCTTGCTTCTGAGCAAATTTACAGAATCAAAAATTCCTCAACGAGACTCAGGAAAAACGCTGATAACTCGCTGGAAACGCAAAATTTAGTGCATTTGAGGACGGATTCATGCGTATTATATTGTATTGGATAGATTAATGGGATTTGCGGTACTTTGGATCTGCTCAGAATGCGGTAATTTTGACTTATTTCAAACTCCATATAACTGCGGATAGCGCTCTGAAAACACGAGATATGATGCTTTTGTCGAAAGATTTATACATATTATGAGGTCCTGAATAGTAATATAGGCTTTTTGATTGTGAAAATCTGCGCGGAAAAGCGTGATTTCGACTTTTTCCAAAGTCTGTGAAACTGCAAATAGCACTCTCAAAAACAAAATAAGATGTATTTGGTGCTAGATTTTGCCATATAACGCATTCCTGAAGCAAAATATTGCTTCTGAACAGATTTACAGAATCAAAAATTTCTCAACGAGACTCAGAAAAAACGCTGATAACTCGCTGGAAACCCAAAATTTTGTGCATTTGAGGACGGATTCATGCGTATTATGTTGTATTGGATGGATTTATGTGATTTGCGTTACTCTGGAACTGCTGAGAATGTGGTAATTCTGACTTATTTCAAACTTAATATAACTGCAGATAGCGCTCTGGAACACGGAATATGATGTTCTTGTTGATAAATTCATACATATTATGAGGTCCTGAATAGGAATATGAACTCTTTGACTGTAGAAATCTGAGCGGAAAAGCGTGATTTCGACTCATTCCAAAGTTTGTAAAACTGCAAATAGCACTCTAAAAACAGGAAATATGATGTATTTAGTGCAAGATTCTGCCATATAACAAATTTCTGAAGCAAAATCTTGCTTCTGAGCGGATTTACAGAATCAAAAATTACTCAACGAGACTCAGAAAGAACGCTGATAACTTGCTGGAAACGCAAAATTTTGTGCATTTGAGGACGGATGCGTATTATATTGTATTGGATAGATTTATGTGATTTGCGATACTTTGAAACTGCTGAGAATGTTGTAATTTTGACTTATTCCAAACTTCATATAACTGCTGATAGCGCTCTGAAACAAGAGATATGATGTTTTTGTTGATGAATTCATACATATTATGAGGTCCTGAATAGGAATATGAACTTTTTGATTGTGAAAATTCGCGCGGAGAAGCGTGATTTCGACTTATTCCAAAGTTTGTAAAACCGCAAATAGCACTCTAAAAACACAAAATATGATGTATTTGGTTTTAGATTCTCCCATATAACGCATTTTTGAAGCAAAATCTTGCTTCTGAGTAGATTTACAGAATCAAGAATTTCTCAACGCTGATAACTCGCTGGAGACGCGAAATTTTGTGCATTTGAGGACGGATTCATGCGTATCATGTTGTATTGGATAGATTTATGTATTTTGCGATACTTTGGAACTGCTCAGAATGTGGTATTTTTGACTTATTCCAAACTTCATACAACCGCAGATAGCGCTCTGAAAACACGAGATATGATGTTTTTGTTGATGGATTCATACATATTGTGAGGTCCTGAATAGGAATATGAACTTCTTGATAGTGAAAATCTGCGCGGAAAAGCGTGATTCCGACTTATTCCAAAGTTTGTAAAACTGCAAATAGCACTCTAAAAACACGAAATATGATGTATTTGGTTCTAGATTCTCTCATATAACGCATTTTTGAAGCAAAATCTTGCTTCTAAGCAGATTTACAGAATCAAAAATTCCTCAACGAGACTCAGAAAATACGCTGATAACTCGCTGGAAACGCAAAGTTTTGTGCATTCGAGGACGGATTCATGCGTGATATATTGTATCGGATAGATTTATGTGATTTGCGATACTTTGAAGCTGCTGAGAATGTGGTAATTTCGACTAATTTTAAACTTCATTAACTGCAGATAGCGCTCTGAAAACAGGAGATATGATGTTTTTGTTGATGGATTCATACATATTATGAGGTCCTGAATGGGAATATGAACTTTTTGATTGTGAAAATCTGCGCGGAAAAACGTGATTTTGACTTATTCCAAAGTTTGTAAAACTGCAAACAGCACTCTAAAAACACGAAATATGATGTATTTGGTTCTAGATTTTCCCATATAACGCATTTTTGAAGCAAAATCCAGCTTTTGAGCCGATTTACAGAATCAAAAATTTCTCAACCAGACTCAGAAAAATCGCTGATAACTCGCTGGAAACGCGAGGTTTTGTGCATTCGAGGACGGATTCATGCGTATTATGTTGTATTGGATAGATTTATGTGATTTTCGATACTTTGGAACTGCTGAGAATGTGGTAATTTCGATTAATTTTAAACTGCATATAACTGCAGATAGCGCTCTGAAAACACGGGATATGATGTTCTTGTTGATAGATCCATACATATTATGAGGTCCTGAATAGGAATATGAACTTTTTGATTGTGAAAATCTGCGCGGAAAAACGTGATTCCGACTTATTCCAAAGTTTGTAAAACTGCAAATATCACTCTAAAAACACGAAATTTGATGTATTTGGTTCTAGATTCTTTCATATAACGCATTTTTGAAGCTGAATATTGCTTCTGAGCAGATTTACAGAATCAAAAATTCCTCAACGAGACTCAGAAAAAACGCTGATAACTCGCTGAAAACGCAAAATTTTGTGCATTTGAGGACGGTATCTTGCGTATTATGTTGTATCGGATAGATCTATGTGATTTGCGATACTTTGAAACTGCTCAGAATGTGGTAATTTTGACTTATTTTAAACTTCATATAACTGCAGATAGCGCTTTGAAGACACAAGATATGTTGTTTTTGTTGATGGATTCATAAATATTATGAGGTCCTGAATAGGAATATGAACTTTTTGATTGTGAAAATCTCTGCGGAAAAGCGTGATTTCGGCTTATTCCAAAGTTTGTCAAACTGCAAATAGCGTTCCAAAAACACGAAATATGATGTATTTTGTGCTAGATTCTACCATATAACGCATTTCTGAAGCAAAATCTTGCTTCTGAGCAGACTTACAGAATCAAAAATTTCTCAACGAGACCCAGAAAAAACGCTGATAACTTGCTGGGAACGCAGAATTTATTTAGTGTATTTGAGGACATATTCATGCGTATTATGTTGTAATGGATAGATTGATGTAATTTGCGTTACTTTAAAACCGCTCAGAATGTGGTGATTATGACTTATTGCAAACTTCATATAACTGCGAATAACGTCTGGAAACACGAGATATGATGTTTTTGTTGATGGATTCATACATATTATGAGCTCCTGAATAGGAATATGAACTCTTTGACTGTAAAAATCTGCGCGGAAAAGCGTGATTTCGACTTATTCCAGAGTTTGTAAAACTGCAAATAGCACTCTAAAAACAGGAAATATGATGTATTTAGTGCAAGATTCTGCCATATAACGAATTTCTGAAGCAAAATCTTGATTCTGAGCAGATTCACAGAATCAAAAATTACTCAACGAGACTCAGAAAGAACGCTGATAACTTGCTGGAAACGCAAAATTCTGTTCATTTGAGGACGGATTCATGCGTATTATGTTGTATTGGATAGATTTATGTGATTTGCGATACTTTGAAACTGCTGAGAATGTGGTAATTTTGACTTATTTCAAACTTCATATAACTGCAGATAGCGCTCTGAAACAAGAGATATGATGTTTTTGTTGATGAATTTATACATATTATGAGGTCCTGAATAGGAATATAAACTTTTTGATTGTGAAAATTCGCGCGGAAAAGCGTGATTTCGACTTATTCCAAAGTTTGTGAAACTGCAAATAGCACTCTGAAAACACAAAATATGATGTATTTGGTTTTAGATTCTCCCATATAACGCATTTTTGAAGCAGAATCTTGCTTCTGAGCAGATTTACAGAATCAAGAATTTCTCAACGAGACTCAGAAAAAACGCTGATAACTCGCTGGAGACGCGAAATTTTTTACATTTGAGGACGGATTCATGCGTATCATGTTGTATTGGATAGATTTATGTGATTTGCGATACTTTGGAACTGCTCAGAATGTGGTATTTTTGACTTATTCCAAACTTCATACAACCGCAGATAGCGCTCTGAAAACACGAGATATGATGTTTTTGTTGATGGATTCATACATATTGTGAGGTCCTGAATAGGAATATGAACTTTCTGATCGCGAAAATCTGCGCATAAAAGCGTGATTTCGACTTATCCCAAAGTTTGAAATAAAGCAAATAGCACTCTGAAAACACGAAATATGATGTATTTGGTGCCAGATTCTGCCATATAACGCATTCCTGAAGAAAAATCTAGCTTCTGAGCCGATTCACAGAATCAAAAATTTCTCAACTCGACTCAGAAAAAACACAAATAACTCGCTGGAAACGCAAACTTTTGTGCATTTGAGGACGGATTCTTGCGTATTATGTTGTATTGGATAGATTTATGTGATTTGCGATACTTTGAAACTGCTCAGAATGTGGTAATTTTGACTTATTCCAAACTTCATACAACTGCAGATAGCGCTCTGAAAACACGAGATATGATGTTTTTGTTGATGGATTCATACATATTGTGAGGTCCTGAATAGGAATATGAACTTTTTGATCGCGAAAATCTGCGCTTGAAAGCGTGATTTCGACTTATCCCAAAGTTTGTAAAACTGCAAATAGCACTCTAAAAACACGAATTATGATGTTTCTGGTGCTAGATTCTGCCATATAACGCATTTCTGAAGAAAATCTAGCTTCTGAGCCGATTTACAGAATCAAAAATTTCTCAACTCGACTCAGAAAAAACACAGATAACTCGCTGGAAACGCAAAATTTTGTGCATTTAAGGACGGATTCTAGGGTATTATGTTGTATTGAATAGATTTTTGTGATTTGCGATACTTTGAAACTGCTCAGAATGTGGTAATTTTGACTCATTTCAAACTTCATATAACTGCGGATAGCGCTCCGAAAACACGAGATATGATGTTGTTGTTGATAGATTCCTACATATTATGAGGTCCTGAATAGGAATATGAACTTCTTGATGGTGAAAATTTGCGCGGAAAAGCGTGATTCCGACTTATTCCAAAGTTTGTAAAACTGCAAATAGCACTCTAAAAACACGAAATATGATGTATTTGGATCTAGATTCTTTCATATAACGCCTTTTTAAAGCAAAATCTTGCTTCTGAGCAGATCTACAGAATCACAAATTTCTTAACGAGACTCAGAAAAAACGCTGATAACTCGCTGGAAACGCAAAATTTTGTGCATTTGAGGACGGATTCATGCGTATTATGTTGTATTGGATAGATTTATGTGATTTGCGATACTTTGAAACTGCTCAGAATGTGGTAATTTTGACTTATTTCAAACTTCATATAACTGCAGATAGCGCTCTGAAAACACGAGATATGATTTTTTTGTTGATGGATTCATACATATTATGAGGTCCTGAATAGGAATATGAACTTTTTGATTGTGAAAATGTGCGCGGAAAAGCGTTATTTCGACTCATTCCACAGCTTGTAAAACTGCAAATAGCATTCAAAAAACACGAAATATGATGTATTTGTTGCTAGATTCTGCCATATAACGCATTACTGAAGTAAAATCATGCTTCTGAGCAGATTTACAGAATCAAAAATTTCTCAACTCGACTCAGAAAAAACACAGTTATCTTGCTGGAAACGCAAAATTTTGTGCATTTGAGGACGGATCCATGCGTATTATGTTGTATTGGATAGACTTATGTGATTTGCGATACTTTGAAACTGCTCAGGATGTGGTAATTTTGACTTATTTCAAATTCCATATAACTGCAGATAGCGCTCTGAAAACACGAGATATGATGTTTTTGTTGATGGATTCATACATATTATGAGGTCCTGAATAGGAATTTCAACTTTTTGATTGTGAAAATCTGCGCGGAAAAGCGTGATTTGGACTTATTCCAAAGTTTGTGAGACTGCAAATAGCACACTAAAAACACAAAATATGACGTATTTGGTTCTAGATTCTGCCATATAACGCATTTCTGAAGCAAAATCGTACTTCTGAGCTGATTTACAGAATCAAAAATTTCCCAACGAGACTCAGAAAAAACGCTGATAACTCGCTGGAAACGCAAAGTTTTGTGCATTCGAGGACGGATTCATGCGTATTATGTTGTATCGGATAGATTTATGTGATTTGCGATACTTAGAAACTGCTGAGAATGTGGTAATTTCGACTAATTTTAAACTTCATATAACTGCAGATAGCGCTCTGAAAACAGGAGATATGATGTTTTTGTTGATGGATTCATACATATTATGAGGTCCTGAATAGAAATATGAACTTTTTGATTGTGAAAATCTGCGCGGAAAAGCGTGATTTGGACTTATTCCAAAGTTTGTGAGACTGCAAATAGCACTCTAAAAACACAAAATATGACGTATTTGGTTCTAGATTCTGCCATATAAAGCATTTCTGAAGCAAAATCGTACTTCTGAGCTGATTTACAGAATCAAAAATTTCCCAACGAGACTCAGAAAAAACGCTGATAACTCGCTGGAAACGCAAAGTTTGGTGCATTCGAGGACGGATTCATGCGTATTATGTTGTATCGGATAGATTTATGTGATTTGCGATACTTTGAAACTGCTGAGAATGTGGTAATTTCGACTAATTTTAAACTTCATATAACTGCAGATAGCGCTCTGAAAACAGGAGATATGATGTTTTTGATGATGGATTCATACATATTATGAGGTCCTGAATAGGAATATGAACTTTTTAATTGTGAAAATCTGCGCGGAAAGACGTGATTCTGACTTATTCCAAAGTTTGTAAAACTGCAAATATCACTCTAAAAACACGAAATTTGATGTATTTGGTTCTAGATTCTTTCATATAACGCATTTTTGAAGCTAAATCTTGCTTCTGAGCAGATTTACAGAATCAAAAATTCCTCAACGAGACTCAGAAAAAACGCTGATAACTCGCTGAAAACGCAAAATTTTGTGCATTTGAGGACGGTATCTTGCGTATTATGTTGTATCGGATAGATTTATGTGATTTGCGATACTTTGAAACTGCTCAGAATGTGGTAATTTTGACTTATTTTAAACTTCATATAACTGCAGATAGCGCTTTGAAGACACAAGATATGATGTTTCTGTTGATGGATTCATAAATATTATGAGGTCCTGAATAGGAATATGAACTTTTTGATTGTGAAAATCTGCGCGGAAAAGCGTGATTTCGGCTTATTCCAAAGTTTGTCAAACTGCAAATAGCATTCCAAAAACACGACATATGATGTATTTTGTGCTAGATTCTGCCATATAACGCATTTCTGAAGGAAAATCTTGCTTCTGAGCAGACTTACAGAATCAAAAATTTCTCAACGAGACCCAGAAAAAACGCTGATAACTTGCTGGGAACGCAGAATTTAGTGTATTTGAGGACATATTCATGCGTATTATGTTGTAATGGATAGATTGATGTAATTTGCGTTACTTTAAAACCGCTCAGAATGTGATGATTATGACTTATTGCAAACTTCATATAACTGCGAATAACGTCTGGAAACACGAGATATGATGTTTTTGTTGATGGATTCATACATATTATGAGCTCCTGAATAGGAATATGAACTCTTTGACTGTAAAAATCTGCGCGGAAAAGCGTGATTTCGACTTATTCCAAAGTTTGTAAAACTGCAAATAGCACTCTAAAAACAGGAAATATGATGTATTTAGTGCAAGATTCTGCCATATAACGAATTTCTGAAGCAAAATCTTGCTTCTGAGCAGATTTACAGAATCAAAAATTACTCAACGAGACTCAGAAAGAACGCTGATAACTTGCTGGAAACGCAAAATTTTGTGCATTAGAGGACGGATTCATGCGTATTATGTTATATTGGATAGATTTATGTGATTTGCGATACTTTGAAACTGCTGAGAATGTGGCAATTTTGACTTATTTCAAACTTCATATAACTGCAGATAGCGCTCTGAAACAAGAGATATGATGTTTTTGTTGATGAATTCATACATATTATGAGGTCCTGAATAGGAATATGAACTTTTTGATTGTGAAAATTCGCGCGGAAAAGCGTGATTTCGACTTATTCCAAAGTTTGTAAAACTGCAAATAGCACTCTAAAAACACAAAATATGATGTATTTGGTTTTAGATTCTCCCATATAACGCATTTTTGAAGCAAAATCTTGCTTCTGAGCAGATTTACAGAATTAGGAATTTCTCAACGAGATTCAGAAAAAACGCTGATAACTCGCTGGAGACGCAAACTTTTGTGCATTTGAGGACGGATTCTTGCGTATCATGTTGTATTGGATAGATTTATGTGATTTGCGATACTTTGAAACTGCTCAGAATGTGGTAATTTTGACTCATTTCAAACTTCATATAACTGCAGATAGCGCTTCGAAAACACGAGATATGATGTTGTTGTTGATGGATTCCTACATATTATGAGGTCCTGAATAGGAATATGAACTTTTTGATTGTGAAAATGTGCGCGGAAAAGCGTTATTTCGACTCATTCCACAGCTTGTAGAACTGCAAATAGCATTCAAAAAACACGAAATATGATGTATTTGGTGCTAGATTCTGCCATATAACGCATTACTGAAGCAAAATCATACTTCTGAGCAGATTTACAGAATCAAAAATTTCTCAACTCGACTCAGAAAAAACACAGTTATCTCGCTGGAAACGCAAAATTTTGTGCATTTGAGGACGGATCCATGCGTATTATGTTGTATTGGATAGACTTATGTGATTTGCGATACTTTGAGACTGCTCAGGATGTGGTAATTTTGACTTATTTCAAATTTCATATAACTGCAGATAGCGCTCTGGAAACACGAGATATGATGTTGTTGTTGATGGATTCCTACATATTATGAGGTCCTGAATAGGAATATGAACTTTTTGACTGTGAAAATCCGCGCGGAAAAGCGTGATTTGGACTTATTCCAAAGTTTGTGAGACTGCAAATAGCACTCTAAAAACACAAAATATGACGTATTTGGTTCTAGATTCTGCCATATAACGCATTTCTGAAGCAAAATCGTACTTCTGAGCTGATTTACAGAATCAAAAATTTCCCAACGAGACTCAGAAAAAACGCTGATAACTCGCTGGAAACGCAAAGTTCTGTGCATTCGAGGACGGATTCATGCGTATTATGTTGTATCGGATAGATTTATGTGATTTGCGATACTTTGAAACTGCTGAGAATGTGGTAATTTCGACTTATTTTAAAATTCATATAACTGCAGATAGCGCTCTGAAAACAGGAGATATGATGTTTTTGTTGATGGATTCATACATATTATGAGGTCCTGAATAGGAATATGATCTTTTTGATTGTGAAAATCTGCGCGGAAAAACGTGATTTCGACTCATTCCAAAGTTTGTAAAACTGCAAACAGCACTCTAAAAACACGAAATATGATGTATTTGGTTCTAGATTCTCCCATATAACGCATTTTTGAAGCAAAATCTTGCTTCTGAGCAGATTTACAGAATCAAAAATTTCTCAACGAGACAGAAAAAACGCTGATAACTCGCTGAAAACGCAAAATTTTGTGCATTTGAGGACGGTATCTTGCGTATTATGTTGTATTGAATAGATTTATGTGATTTGCGATACTTTGAAACTGCTCAGAATGTGGTAATTTTGACTCATTTCAAACTTCATATAACTGCAGATAGCGCTCCGAAAACACGAGATATGATGTTGTTGTTGATAGATTCCTACATATTATGAGGTCCTGAATAGGAATATGAACTTCTTGATGGTGAAAATCTGCGCGGAAGAGCGTGATTCCGACTTATTTCAAAGTTTGTAAAACTGCAAATAGCACTCTAAAAACACGAAATATGAGGTATTTGGATCTAGATTCTTTCATATAACGCATTTTTAAAGCAAAATCTTGCTTCTGAGCAGATCTACAGAATCACAAATTTCTCAACGAGACTCAGAAAAAACGCTGATAACTCGCTGGAAACGCAAAATTTTGTGCATTTGAGGACGGATTCATGCGTATTATGTTGTATTGGATAGATTTATGTGATTTGCGATACTTTGAAACTGCTCAGAATGTGGTAATTTTGACTTATTTCAAACTTCATATAACTGCAGATAGCGCTCTGAAAACACGAGATATGATGTTTCTGTTGATGGATTCATACATATTATGAGGTCCTGAATAGGAATATGAACTTTTTGATTGTAAAAATGTGCGCGGAAAAGCGTTATTTCGACTCATTCCACAGCTTGTTAAACTGCAAATAGCATTCAAAAAACACGAAATATGATGTATTTGGTGCTAGATTCTGCCATATAACGCATTACTGGAGCAAAATCATGCTTCTGAGCAGATTTACAGAATCAAAAATTCCCAACTCGACTCAGAAAACACAGTTATCTCGCTGGAAACGCAAAAATTTTGTGCATTTGAGGACGGATCCATGCGTATTATGTTGTATTGGATAGACTTATGTGATTTGCGATACTTTGAAACTGCTCAGGATGTGGTAATTTTGACTTATTTCAAATTCCATATAACTGCAGATAGCGCTCTGAAAACACGAGATATGATGTTTTTGTTGATGGATTCATACATATTATGAGGTCCTGGAAAGGAATATGAACTTATTGATTGTGAAAATCTGCGCGGAAAAGCATGATTTCGAGCTATGCCAAAGTTGTAAAACTGCGAATAGCACTCTACAAAACGGAATATGATGTATTTGGTGCTAGATTCTGCCATATAACGCATTTCTGAAGTAAAATCTAGCTTCTGAGCCGATTTACAGAATCAAAAATTTCTCTACGAGACTCAGAAAAAACAATGATAACTCGCTGGGAACGCGAGGTTTTGTGCATTCGAGGACGGATTCATGCGTATTATGTTGTATTGGATAGATTCATGTGATTTTCGATACTTTGAAACTGCTGAGAATGTGGTAATTTCGATTAATTTTAAACTGCATATAACTGCAGATAGCGCTCTGAAAACACGGGATATGATGTTCTTGTTGATAGATCCATACATATTATGAGGTCCTGAATAGGAATATGAACTTTTTGATTGTGAAAATCTGCGCGGAAAAACGTGATTCCGACTTATTCCAAAGTTTGTAAAACTGCAAATATCACTCTAAAAACACGAAATTTGATGTATTTGGTTCTAGATTCTTTCATATAACGCATTTTTGAAGCTAAATCTTGCTTCTGAGCAGATTTACAGAATCAAAAATTTCTCAACGAGACTCAGAAAAAACGCTGATAACTCGCTGAAAACGCAAAATTTTGTGCATTTGAGGACGGTATCTTGCGTATTATGTTGTATCGGATAGATTTATGTGATTTGCGATACTTTGAAACTGCTCAGAATGTGGTAATTTTGACTTATTTTAAACTTCATATAACTGCAGATAGCGCTTTGAAGACACAAGATATGATGTTTTTGTTGATGGAGTTATGAATATTATGAGGTCCTGAATAGGAATATGAACTTTTTGATTGTGAAAATCTGCGCGGAAAAGCGTGATTCCGGCTTATTCCAAAGTTTGTCAAACTGCAAATAGCGTTCCAGAAACACCAAATATGATGTATTTTGTGCTAGATTCTGCCATATAACGCAGTTCTGTAAGCAAAATCTTGCTTCTGAGCAGACTTACAGAATTAAAAATTCCTCAACGAGACCCAGAAAAAACGCTGATAACTTGCTGGGAACGCAGAATATAGTGTATTTGAGGACATATCCATGCGTATTATGTTGTAATGTATAGATTGATGTAATCTGCGTTACTTTAAAACCGCTCAGAATGTGGTGATTATGACTTATTGCAAACTTCATATAACTGCGAATAACGTCTGGAAACACGAGATATGATGTTTTTGTTGATGGATTCATACATATTATGAGCTGCTGAATAGGAATATGAACTTTTTGATTGTGAAAATTTGCGCGGGAGAGCGTGATTTCGACTTGTTCCAAAGTTTGTCAAACTGCCAATAGCACTCTAAAAACACGAAATATGATGTATTTGGTTCTAGATTCTTCCATATAACGCATTTCTGAAGCAAAATCGTACTTCTGAGCTGATTTACAGAATCAAAAATTTCCCAACGAGACTCAGAAAAAACGCTGATAACTCGCTGGAGACGCAAAATTTTGTGCATTTGAGGACTGATTAATGCGTATCAATAGATTAATGTGATTTGCGATACTTTGGAACTGCTCAGAATGTGGTAATTTTGACTTATTTCAAACTTCATATAACTGCAGATAGCGCTTTGAAAACACGAGATATGATGTTTTTGTTGATGGATTCATACATATTATGAGGTCCTGAATAGGAATATAAACTTTTTGATTGTAAAAATCTGCGCATAAAAGCGTGATTTCGAGTTATGCCAAAGTTTGTAAAACTGCGAATAGCACTCTAAAAGCACGAAATATGATGTATTTGGTGCTAGATTCTGCCATATAACGCATTTCTGAAGTAAAATCTAGCTTCTGAGCCGATTTACAGAATCAAAAATTTCTCAACGAGACTCAGAAAAAACGCTGAAAACTCGCTGGAAACGCAAAATTTTGTACGTTTGAGGACGGATTCTTGCGTATTATGTTGTATTGGATAGATTTATGTCATTTGCGATACTTTGAAACTGCTCAGATTGTGTTAATTTTGACTTATTTCAAACTTCATATAACTGCAGATAGCGCTCTAAAAACACGAGATATGACTTTTTTGTTGATGGATTCATACGTATTATGAGGTAATGAATAGGAATATGAATTTTTTGTTTGTGAAAATCTGCGCGGAAGAGCGTGATTACGACTTATTCCACAGCTTGTAAAACTGCAAATAGCAATCAAAAAACACGAAATATGATGTATTTGGTGCTAGATTCTGCCATATAACGCATTCCTGAAGCAAAATCATGCTTCTCAGCAGATTTACAGAATCAAAAATTTCTCAACGAGACTCGGAAAGAACGCTGATAACTCGCTGGAAGCCCAAAATTTTTTGCATTTAGGGACGGATTCATGCGCATTAAGTTGTATTGGATAGATTTATGTGATTTGCGATACTCTGAAACTGCTCAGAATGTGGTAATTTAGACTTGTTTCAACCTTCATATAACTGCAGATTGCACTCTGAAAACACAAGATATAATGTTTTTGTTGAAGGATTCATACATATAATGAGGTCCTAAATAGGAATATGAACTTTTTGACTGTGAAAATCTGCGCGGAACAGCGTGATTTTGACTCATTCCAAAGTTTGTGAAACTGCGAATAGCACTCTTAAAACACGGAATATGATGTATTTTGTGCTAGATTTTGCCATATAACGCATTTCTGAAGCAAAATCTTGCTTCTGAGCAGATTTACAGAAACAAAAATTTCTCAACGAGACTCAGAAAAAACGCTGATAACTCGCTGGAGACGCAAAGTTCTGTGCATTCGAGGACGGATTCATGCGTATTATGTTGTATTGGATAGATTTATGTGATTTGCGATACTTTGAAACTGCTGAGAATGTGGTAATTTTGACTTATTTCAAACTTCATATAACTGCAGATAGCGCTCTGAAACAAGAGATATGATGTTTTTGTTGATGGATTCATACATTTTATGAGGTCCTGAATAGGAATATGAACTTTTTGATTGTGAAAATCCGCGCGGAAAAGCGTGATTTTGACTTATTCCAAAGTTTGTAAAACTGCAAATAGCACTCTAAAAACACGAAATATGATGTATTTCGTTCTAGATTCTCCCATATAACGCATTTTTGAAGCAAAATCTTGCTTCTGAGCAGATTTACAGGAGCAAAAATTTCTTAACGAGACTCAGAGAAAACGCTGAGAACTCGCTGGAGACGCAAAATTTTGTGCATTTGAGGACTGATTTATGCGTATCAATAGATTTATGTGATTTGCGATACTTTGGAACTGCTCAGAATGTGGTAATTTTGACTTATTTCAAACTACATATAACTGAAGATAGCGCTTTGAAAACACGAGATATGATGTTTTTGTTGATGGATTTATACATATTATGAGGTCCTGAATAGGAATATGAACTTTTTGATTGTGAAAATCTGCGCATAAAAGCGTGATTTCGAGTTATTCCAAAGTTTGTAAAACTGCGAATAGCACTCTAAAAACACGGAATATGATGTATTTGGTGCTAGATTCTGCCATATAACGCATTTCTGAAGTAAAATCTAGCTTCTGAGCCGATTTACAGAATCAAAAATTTCTCAACGAGACTCAGAAAAAACGCTGATAATCGCTGGAAACGCAAAATTTTGTGCATTTGAGGACGGTATTTGGCGCATTATGTTGTACCGGATAGATTCATGTGATTTGCGATACTTTGAAACTGCTCAGAATGTGGTAAATTTGACTTATTTCAAACTTCATATAACTGCAGATAGCGCTCTGAAGACACAAGCTATGATGTTTTTGTTGATGTACTCATGAATATTATGAGGTCCTGAGTAGATATATGAACTTTTTGATTGTGAGAATCTTCGCGGAAAAGCGTGGTTTCGACCTATTCCAAAGTTCGTGAAACTGCAAATAGCGTTCTAAAAACACGAAATATGATGTATTTTGTGCTAGATTCTGCCATAAAACGCATTTCTGAAGCAAAATCTCGCTTCTGAGCAGACTAACAGAATCAGAAATTTCTCAACGAGACTCAGAAAAAACGCTGATAACACGCTGGAAACGCAAATTTTGTGCATTTGAGGACGGATTCTTGCGTATTATGTTGTATTGGACAGATTTATGTGATTTGCGACACTTTGAAACTGCTCAGAATGTGGTAATTTTGACTTATTTCGAACTTCATATAACTGCAGATAGCGCTCTGAAAACACAAGATATGATGTTTTTGTTGTTGGATTCATACATATTATGAGGTCCTGAATAGAAATATGAACTTCTTGATTGTGAAAATCTGCGCGGAAAACGTGATTTCGACTTATTCCAAAGTTTGTAAAACACGAAATATGATGTATTCTGTGCTAGATTCTGCCATATAACGCATTTCTGAAGCAAAATCTTGCTTCTGAGCAGACTTACAGAATAAAAAATTTCTCAACGAGGCCCAGAGAAAACGCTGATAACTTGCTGGAAACGCAAAATTTTGTGTATTTGAAGACATATTCATGCGTATTGTGTTGTATTAGATAAATTAATGTGATTTGCGTTACTTTAAAACCGCTCAGAATGTGGTAATTTTGACTTATTGCAAACTTCATATAACTGCGAATAGCGCTCTGAAAACACGAGGGTATGATGTTTTTGTTGATGGATTCATACATATTATGAGCTCCTGAATAGGAATATGAACTTTTTGATTGTGAAAGTCTGCGCGGAAAAGCGTGATTTCGACTTATTCCAAAGTTTGTCAAACTGCAAATAGCACTCTAAAAACACGAAATATGATGTATTTGGTTCTAGATTCTTCCATGTAACGCTGATAACTCGCTGGAAACGCAAAGTTCTGTGCATTCGAGGACGGATTCTTGCGTATTATGTTGTACTAGATAGATTTATGTGATTTGCGATACTTAAAAAAAGGCTCAGAATGTGGTAATTTTGATTTATTGCAAACTTCATATAACTGCAGATAACGCTCTGAAAACACGAGATATGATGTTTTTGTTGATGGATTCATACATATTATAAATAGGAATATGAACTTTTTGATTGTGAAAATCTGCGCGGAAAAGCGTGATTTCGACTTATTCCAGAGTTTGTGAAACTGCAAATAGCACTCTGAGAACACGAAATATGATGTATTTGGTACTACATTCTGCCATATAACGCATTTCTGAGGCAAAATCTTGCTTCTGAGCAGATTTACAGAATCAAAAATTTCTCAACGAGACTCAGAAAAAAACGCTGATAACTCGCTGGAAACGCAAAATTTTGTGCATTTGAGGACGGATTCATGCATATTACGTTGTATTGCATAGATTTATGTGATTTGCGATACTTTGAAACTGCTGAGAATGTGGTAAATTTGACTTATCTCAAACTTTATATAACTGCAGATAGCGCTCTGAAAACAAAAGATATGATGTTTTTGTTGATGATTTTATACATATTATGAGGTCCTGAATAGGAATATGAACTTTTTGATCGTGAAAATCTGCGCGGAAAAGCTTGATTTCGACTTATTCCAAAGTTTGTAAAACTGCAAATAGCACTCTGAAAACACGTAACATGATGTATTTGGTGCAAGATTTTGCCTGTTAATGCATTTCTGAAGCAAAATCTTGCTCCTGAGCAGATTTACAGAATCAGAAATTTCTCAACGAGACTCAGAAATAACGCTGATAACTCACTGGAAACGCAAAATTTTGTGCATTTGAGGACGGTTTCATGCGTATTATGTTGTATTGCATAGATCTATGTAATTTGCGATACTTTGAAACTGCTGAGAATGTGGTAATTTTGACTTATTTACTTATTTCAAACTTCATATAACTGCAGATAGCGCTCTGAAAACACGAGATATGATGTTTTTGTTGAAGGATTCATACATATTATGAGGTCCTGAATAGGAATATGAACTTTCTGATTGTGAAAATCTGCGCGGAAAAGCGTGATCTCGACTTATTCTGTAGCTTGAAACTGCGAATAACACTCTAAAAACACTAAATATGATGTATTTGGTTCTAGATTCTTCCATATAATGCATTTTTGAAGCAGAATCTTGCTTCTGAGCAGATTCACAGAATCAAACATTTCTCAACGAGACTCAAAAAAAACGCTGATAACTCGTTGGAAAACGCAGAATTTCTTGCATTTGAGGACGGATTCATGCGTATTATGTTGTATTGGATAGATTTATGTGATTTGCTATACTCGGAAACTGCTGAGAATGTGGTAATTTTGACTTATTTCAAACTTCATATAACTGCAGATAGCGCTCTGAGAACACGGAATATGATGTTTTTGTTGATGGATTCATACATATTATGAGGTCCTGAATAGGAATATGAACTTTTTGATTGTGAAAATCTGCGCGGAAAAGCGTGATTTTGACTTATTCCACAGCTTGTAAAACTGCAAATAGCATTCAAAAAACACGGAATATGATGTATTTGGTGCTAGATTCTGCCATATAACGCATTTCTGAAGCAAAATCATGTTTCTGCGCAGATTTACAGAATCAAAAATTTCTCAACGAGACTTGGAAAGAACGCTGATAACTCGCTGGAAGCCCAAAATTTTTTGCATCTGGGGACGGATTCATGCGTATTATGTTGTATTGGATAGATTTATGTGATTTGCGATACTCTGAAACAGCTGAGGATGTGGAAATTTTGACTTATTTTAACCTTCATATGACTGCAGATTGCACTCTGAAAACACAAGATATGATGTTTTTGTTGATGGATGCATACATATTATGAGGTCCTGAATAGGAATATGAACTTTGTGACTGTGAAAATCTGCGCGGGAAAGCGTGATTCCGACTTATTCCAAAGTTTGTAACACTGCAAATAGCACTCTAAAAACAGGGAATATGATGTATTTGGTGCAAGATTCTGCCATATAACGAATTTCTGAAGCAAAATCTTGCTTCTGAGCAGATTTACAGAATCAAAAATTTCCCAACGAGACTCAGAAAAAACGCGGATAACTCGCTGGAGACGCAAATTTTGTGCATTTGAGGACGGATTCATGCGTATCATGTTGTATTGGATAGATTTTATGTGATTTGCGATACTTTGGAACTGCTCAGAATGTGGTAATTTTGACTTATTCCAAACTTCATACAACTGCAGATAGCGCTCTGAAAACACGAGATATGATGTTTTTGTTGATGGATTCATACATATTGTGAGGTCCTGAATAGGAATATGAACTTCTTGATAGTGAAAATCTGCGCGGAAAAGCGTGATTCCAACTTATTCCAAAGTTTGTAAAACTGCAAATAGCACTCTAAAAACACGAAATATGATGTATTTGGATCTAGATTCTTCCATATAACGCATTTTTGAAGCAAAATCTTGCTTCTGAGCAGATCTACAGAATCACAAATTTCTTAACGAGACTCAGAAGAAACGCTGATAACTCGCTATAAACCGCAAAATTTTGTGCATTTGGGGACGGATTCATGCGTATTATGTTATATTGAATAGTTTTATGTGATTTGCGATACTTTGAAACTGCTCAGAATGTGGTAATTTTGACTTATTTCAAACTTCATATAACTGCAGATAGCGCTCTGAATACACGAGATATGATATTTTTGTTGATGGATTCATACATATTATGAGGTCCTGAATAGGAATATCAACTTTTTGATTGAGAAAATCTGCGCGGAAAAACGTGATTCCGACTTATTCCCAAGTGCGTTAAAACTGCAAATATCACTCTAAAAACACGAAATTTGATGTATTTGGTTCTAGATTGTTTCATATAACGCATTTTTGAAGCTAAATCTTGCTTCTGAGCAGATTTTCAGAATCAAAAATTTCTCAACGAGACTCAGAAAAAACGCTGATAACTCGCTGAAAACGCAAAATTTTGTGCATTTGAGGACGGTATCTTGCGTATAATGTTGTTTCGGATAGATTTATGTGATTTGCGATACTTTGAAACTGCTCAGAATGTGGTAATTTTGACTTATTTTAAACTTCATATAACTGCAGATAGCGCTCTGAAGACACAAGCTATGATGTTTTTGTTGATGGATTCATGGATATTATGAGATCCTGAGTAGATACATGAACTTTTTAATTGTGGGAATCTGCGCGGAAAAGCGTGATTTCGACCTATTCCAAAGTTTGTGAAACTGCAAATAGCGTTCTAAAAACACGAAATATGATGTATTTTGTGCTAGATTCTGCCATCAAACGCATTTCTGAAGCAAAATCTCGCTTCTGAGCAGACTTACAGAATCAGAAATTTCTCAACGAGACTCAGAAAAAACGCTGATAACACGCTGGAAACGCAAAATTTTGTGCATTTGAGGACGGATTCTTGCGTATTATGTTGTATTGGACAGATTTATGTGATTTGCGATACTTTGAAACTGCTCAGAATGTGGTAATTTTGACTTATTTCAAACTCCATATAACTGCAGATAGCGCTCTGAAAACACGAGATATGATTTTTTTGTTGATGGATTCATACATATTATGAGGTCCTGAATAGGGAATATGAACTTTTCGATTGTGAGAATCTGCGCGGAAAAGCGTGATTCCGACTTATTCCAAAGTTTGTAAAACTGCAAATAGCGTTCTAAAAACACGAAATATGATGTACTTTGTGCTAGATTCTGCCAAATAACGCATTTCTGAAGCAAAATCTTGCTTCTGAGCTGATTTACAGAATCAAAAATTTCTCAACGAGACTCAGAAAAAACGATGATAACTCGCTGGAAACGCTAAGTTCTGTGCATTCAAGGACGGATTCATGGGTATTATGTTGTATTGGATAGATTTATGTGATTTGCGATACTTTGAAACTGCTCAGAACGTGGTAATTTTGACTCATTTTAAACTTCATATAACTGCAGATAGCGCTCTGAAAACACAAGATATGATTTTCTTGTTGATGGATTCATACATATTATGAGGTCCTGAATAGAAAATATGAACTTTTTGATTGTGAAAATCTGCGCGGAAAACGTGATTTCGACTTATTCCAAAGCTTGTAAAACTGGGAATAGCTCTCTAAAAACAAGGAATATGATGTATTTTGTCCAAGATTCTTCCATATAACGCAATTTTGAAGCAAAATCTTGCTTCTGAGCATATTTACAGAATCAAAAATTTCTCGACGAGACTCAGTAAAAACGCTGATAACTTGCTGGAAACGCAAAGTTTGAAGCATTTGATGACGAATTCATGCGTATTATGTTGTATTGGATAGATTTATGTAATTTGCGATGCTTTGAAACTCTGAGAATGTGGTAATTTTGACTTATTTCAAACTTCATATAACTGCAGATAGCGCTCTGAAAACACGATATGATGTTTCTGTTGATAGATTCATACATATTATGAGGTCCTGAATAGGAATATGAACTTTTGGATAGTGGAAATCTGCGCGGAAAAGCGTGATTTCGACTCATTCCAAAGTTTGTAAAACTGCAAATAGCACTCTAAAAACACGAAATATGATGTATTTGGTTCTAGATTCTTCCATATAACGCATTTTTGAAGCGAAATATTGCTTCTGAGCAGATTCACAGAATCAAAAATTTCTCAACAAGACTCAGAAAAAACGCTGATTAACTCGCTGGAAACGCAAAATTTTGTGCATTTCAGGAGCGATTCTTGCGTATTATGTTGTATTGGATAGATTCATGTGATTTGCGATACTTTGGAACTGCTCAGAATGTGGTAATTTTGACTTATTTCAAACTTCATATAACTGCAGATAGCGCTCTGAAAAACACGAGATATGATGTTTTTGTTGATGGATTCATACATATTATGAGGTCCTGAATAGAAAATATGGACTTTTTGATTGTGAAAATCTGCGCGGAAAAGCGTGATTTCGACTTATTCCATAGTCTGTAAAACTGCAAATAGCACTCTAAAAAACACGAAATATGAAGTATTTGGTGCTAGATTCTGCCAAAATAACGCATTGTCTGAAGCAAAATCTTGCTTCTGAGCTGATTTACAGAATTAAAAATTTCTCAACGAGACTCAGAAAAAACGATAATAACTCGCTGGAAACGCAAAGTTCTGTGCATTCGAGGACGGATTCATGGGTATTATGTTGTATTGGATAGATTTATGTGATTTGCGATACTTTGAAACTGCTCAGAACGTGGTAATTTTGACTTATTTTAAACTTCATATAACTGCAGATAGCGCTCTGAAAACACAAGATATGATGTTTTTGTTGATGGATTCATACATATTATGAGGTCCTGAATAGAAAATATGAACTTTTTGATTGTGAAAATCTGCGCGGAAAACGTGATTTCGACTTATTCCAAAGCTTGTAAAACTGCAAATAGCTCTCTAAAAACACGAAATATGATGTATTTGGTCCTAGATTCTTCCATATAACGCAATTTTTAAGCAAAACCTAGCTTCTGAGCCGATTTACAGAATAAAAAATTTCTCAACGAGACTCAGAAAAAACGCTAATAACTCGCTGGAAACGCAAAATTTGGTGCATTTGAGGACGGATTCATGCGTATTATGTTGTATCGGATAAATTCATGTGATTTGCGATACTTTGAAACTGCAGAGAATGTGGTAATTTTGACATATTTCAAACTTCATATAACTGCAGATAGCGCTCTGAAAACACGATATGATGTTTTTGTTGATAGATTCATACATATTATGAGGTCCTGAATAGGAATATGAACTTTTTGATAGTGGAAAATCTGCGCGGAAAAGCGTGATTTCGACTCATTCCAAAGTTTGTAAACTGCAAATAGCACTCTAAAAACACGAAATATGATGTATTTGGTTCTAGATTCTTCCATATAACGCATTTTTGAAGCAAATTATTGCTTCTGAGCAGATTTACAGAATCAAAAATTCCTCAACGAGACTCAGAAAAAACGCTGATAACTCGCTGGAAACGCAAAATTTTGTGCATTTCAGGAGCGATTCTTGCGTATTATGTTGTATTGGATAGATTTATGTGATTTGCGATACTTTGGAACTGCTCAGAATGTGGTGATTTTGACTTATTTCAAACTTCATATAACTGCAGATAGCGCTCTGAAAACACAAGATATGATGTTTTTGTTGATGGATTCATACATATTATGAGGTCCTGAATAGAAAATATGAACTTTTTGATTGTGAAAATTCGCGCGGAAAAACGTGATTCCGACTCATTCCAAAGTTTGGTAAACTGCAAACAGCTCTCTAAAAACACGGATTATGATGTATTGGATTCTTCCATATAACGCAATTTTGAAGCAGAATCTTGCTTCTGAGCAGATTTACAGAATCAGAAACTTCTCAACGAGACTCAGTAAAAACGCTGATAGCTTTCTGGAAACGCAAAAATTTGGAGCATTTGATGACGGATTCATGCGTATTATGTTGTATTGGATAGATTTATGTGATTTGCGATGCTTTGGAACTGCTTAGAATGTGGTAATTTTGACTTATTTCAAACTTCATATAACTGCAAATAGCGCTCTGAAAAACACGAGATATGATGTTTTTGTTGATGGATTCATACATATTATGAGATCCTGGATAGGAATATTAACTTTTTAATTGTAAAAATCTGCGCATAGAAGCGTGATTTCGACTTATTCCAGAGTTTGTCAAACTGCGAATAGCACTCTGAAAAACACGGAATATGATGTATTTGGTGCTAGATTCTGCCATAATATTTGAGGACGGATTCATGCGTATTATGTTGTATTGGATAGATTCATGTGATTTGCGATACTTTGAAACTGCTGAGAATGTGGTAATTTTGACTTATTTCAAACTTCATATAACTGCAGATAGCGCTCTGAGAAACAGGGAATATGATGTTTCTGATGATGGATTCATTTATATTATGAGGTCCTGAATAGAAATATGAACTATTTGATTGTGAAAATCTGCGCGGAAAGGCGTGATTTCGACTTATTCCAAAGTTTGAAAAACTGCAAATAGCACTCTAAAAACAGGATATATGATGTATTTGTTGCTAGATTCTGCCATATAACGCATTCCTGAAGCAAAATCATGCTTTTCAGCAGATTAACAGAATCAAAAATCCCTCAACGAGACTTACAAAAAACGATGATAACTAACTGAAAACGCAAAAATGAGTGCATTTGAGGACGGATTCATGCGTATGATGTTGTATTGTATAGATTTATGTGATATGTGAAGCTTGTAGAACTGCAAATAACACTCTAAAAACACGAAATGTGAAGTATTTGGTGCTAGATTTTGCCATATAACGCATTTCTGGAGAAAAATCTTGTTTCTGAGAAGATTTACAGAATCAAAAATTCCCTCAACGAGGACCTCAGAAGAAACGATGATAACTCGCTGGGAACGCAGAAATTAGTGCATTTGGTGACGGACTCATGCGTATGATGTTGTATTGGATAGATTTATGTGATTTGCGATACTTTGAAACTGCTGAAAATGTGATGATTTTGACTTATTTCAAACTTCATATAACTGCAGATATCGCTCTGAAAACACGGGATATGATGTTTTTGATGAGGATTCATGACATATTATGAGGTCCTGAATGAGAATATGAACTTTTTGATCGTGAAAATCTGCGCGGAGAATCGTGATTTCGACTTATTCCAAAGTTTGAAAAACTGCAAATAGCACTCCAAAAACAGGGAATATGATAGATTTGGTGCTAGATTCTGCCATGTAACGCATTTCTGAAGCATAATCATGCTTCTGAGCAGATTTACAGAATCGAAAATTCCTCAACGAGACTCGGAAAAAACGATGATAACTCGCTGGAAACGCAAAAACGAGTGCATTTGAGGACGGACTCATGCGTATTGATGTTGTCTTGGATAGATTTATGTGATCTGCGATACTTTGAAACTGCTGAGAATGTGGTAATTTCGACTTATTTTAAGCTTCATATAACTGCAGATTGCGCTCTAAAAACACAAGATATGATGTTTTTTGTTGATGAATTCATACATATTATGAGGTCCCAAATAGGGATATGAACTTTTTGATTGTGAAAATCTGCGCGGAAAAGCGTGATCTCGACTTATTCCAAAGTTTGTAAAACTGCAAATAGCACTCTGAGAACACGAAATATGATGTATCTGGTGCTAGATACTACCATATAATGCATTTCTGAAGCAAAAATCTTGCTTCTGAGCAGATTAACGGAATTAAAAATTTCTCAACATGACTCAGAAAAAACGCTGATAACTCGCTGGAAACGCAAAATTCTGTGCATTTGAGGACAGATTATTGCGTTTTATGGTCTATTGGATAGATTTATGTGATTTGCGATACTTTGAAACTGCTCAGAATGTGGTAATTTTGACTTATTTTGAACTTCATATAACTGCAGATGGCCTCTGAAAACACAAGATATGATGTTTTTGTTGATGGATTCATACATATAATGAGGTCCTGAATAGATATATGAACTTTTTGATCGTGAAAATCTGCGCGGAAAAGCGTGATTTCGACTTATTCCAAAGTTTGTAAAACTGCAAATAGCACTCTAAAAACACGAAATATGATGTATTTGATTCTAGATTCTACCATATAACGCATTTTTGAGGCAAAATCTTCCTCCTAAGCAGATTGACAGAATCAAAAATTTCTCAACGAGACGATTCATCCATGCGTATTATGTTGTATTGGATAGATTTATGTGATTTGCGATACTTTGAAACTGCTCAGAATGTGGTAATTTTGACTTATTTCAAACTGCATTTTACTGCAGATAGCGCTCTGAAAACACGAGATATGAAGTTTTTGTTGATGAATTCATACATATTATGAGGTCCTGAATGGGAATATGAACTTTTTGATTGTGAAAATCTGCGCTGATAAGCGTGATTTCCACTTATTCCAAAGCTTGTAGAACTGCAAGAAGCACTCTAAAAACACGAAATATGATGTATTTGGTTCTAGATTCTACCATATAACGCATTTATGGAGCAGAATCTTGTTTCTGAGCAGATTTACAGAATCAAAAATTCCTCAACGAGACTCAGAAAAAAACGATGATAACCCGCTCGAAACGCAAAAAAGAGTGCATTTGAGCACAGATCCATGCGTATTATGTTGTATTGGATATGCGATACTCTGAAACTGCTGAGAATGTGGTAATTTTGATTTATTTCAACCTTCATATAACTGCAGATTGCACTTTGAAAACACAAGATATGATGTTTCTGTTGATGGATTCATACATATTATGAGGTCCTGAATTGGAATATGAACTTTTTGACTGTGGAAATCTGCGCGGAAAAGCGTGATTTCGACGTATTCCAAAGTTTGTAAAACTGCGAATAGCACTCTGAAAACACGTCACATGATGTATTTGGTGCTAGATTCTGCCAAATAATGCATTTCTGAAGCAAAATCCTGCTTTTGAGCAGATTCAAAAAATCAGATATTACTCAACGAGAACCAGAAAAAACGCTGATAACTCGCTGGAAGCGCAAAATTTTGTGCATTTAAGGACGGATTCATGCGTATTATGTTGTATTGGATAGATTTATGTGATTTGCGAGACTTTGAAACTGCTCAGAATGTGGTAGTTTTGACTTATTTCAAACTTCATATAACTGCAGATAGCGCTCTGAAAACACGAGATATGATGTTTTTGTTGATGGATTCATACATATTATGAGGTCCTGGACAGAAATATTAACTTTTTGATTGTGAAAATCTGCGCAGGAATGCGTGATTCCGACTTATTCCAAGGTTTGTAAAACTGCAAATTGCACTCTAAAATCTCGAAATATGATGTATTTGGTTCTAGACTCTTCCATATGACGCATTTTTGCTTCTGAGCAGATTTACAGAATCAAAAATTTCTCAACAAGACTCAGAAAATACGCCGATAACTGGCTGGGAAAGCAAAATTTTGTGCATTTGAGGACGGATTCATGCGTATTATGTTGTATTGGATAGATTTATGTGATTTGCGATACTCTGAAACTGCTCAGAATGTGGTAATTTTGACTTATTTCAAACTTCATATAACTGCAGATAGCGCTCTAAAAACACGAGATATGATGTTCTTGTTAATGGATTCATACATACTATGAGGTCCTGAATAGGAATATGAACTTTTTGACTGTGAAAATCTGCGCGGAAAAGCGTGATTTCGACTTATTCGGAAGTTTGGAAAACTGCAAACAGCACTCCAAAAACACGTAATATGATGTATTTGGTGCTAGATTCTGCCATATAACGAATTTCTGAAGCAAAATCTTGCTTCGGAGCAGATTTATAGAATCAAAAATTTCTCTACGAGACTCAGAAAAAACCCTGATAACTCGCTGGAAACGCAAAATTTTGTGCATTTAAGGACGGATCCATGCGTATTATGTTGTATTGGATAGATTTATGTGATTTGCGATACTTTGAAACCGCTGAGAATGTGGTAAATTTGACTTATTTCAAACTTCATATAACTGCAGATAGCGCTCTGAAAACACGAGATATGATGTTTTTGTTGATGGATTCATACATATTATGAGGTCCTAAATGAGAATATAAACTTTTTTAGTGTGTAAATCTGCGCGGAAAAGCGTGATTTCGACTTATTCTTGAGTCTGTAAAACTGCAAATAGCACTCCAAAAACACGTAATATAATGTATTTGGTGCTAGATTCTGCAATATAACGCATTTCTGAAGCAAAATCTTGCTTCTAAGCAGATTTATAGAATCAGAAATCTCTCAACGAGACTCAGAAAAAACGCTGGTAACTCGCTGGAAACGCGAAATTTTGTGCATTTGAGGACGATTTCATGCGTATTATGTTGTAATGGATAGATTTATGTGATTTGCTATACTTTGAAACTGCTCGGAATGTGGTAATTTTGACTTATTTCAAACTTCATATAACTGCAGATAGGGCTCTGAAAACACGAGATGTGAGGTTCTTGTTGATGAATTCATACATATTATGAGGTCCAGAATAGGAATATGAACTTTTTGATTGTGAAAATCTGCTCGGAAAAGCGTGATTCCGACCTATTTTAAAGTTTGAAACTGCAAATAGCACTCTAAAAACACGAAATATATGTATTTGGTGCTAGATTCTGCCATATAACGCATTCCTGAATCAAAATCTTGCTTCTGAGCAGATTTACAGTATCAAAAAATTTCTCAACGAGACTCAAAAAAAACGCTGATAACTCGCTGGAAACGCAAAATTTTGTGCATGAAAGGACGGATTTATGCGTATTATGTTGTATTCGATAGATTTATGTGATTTGTGATACTTTGAAACTGCTGAGAATGTGGTAATTTTGACCTATTTCAAACTTCATATAACTGCAGATAGCGCTCTGAAAACACAAGATATGATGTTTTTGTTGTTGAATTCATACAAATTATGAGGTCCTGAATAGGAATAAGAACTTTTGGATTGTGAAAATCTGCGCGGAAAAGCGTGATTTTGACTTATTCCAAAGTTTGTAAAACTGCAAGTAGCACTCTAGAAACACGTAAAATGATGTATTTGGTGCTAGATTCTGCCATATAATGCATTTCTGAAGCAAAATCTTGCTTTTGAGCAGATTTATAGAATCAAAAAATTCTCAACGAGACTCAGAAAAAACGCTGATAATTTGCTGGAAACCCAGAATTTTGTGCATCTGTGGACGGGTTCATGCGTATTATGTTGTATTGGATAGATTTATGCGATTTGCGGTACTTTGAAACTGCTCAGAATGTGGTAATTTTGACTTATTTCAAGCTTCATATAACTGCAGATAGCGCTCTGAAAACACGAGATATGATGTTTTTGTTGATGGATTCATACATATTATGAGGTCCTGAATAGGAGTATGAACTTCTTGATTGTGAATATCTGCGCGGAAAAGCGTGATTTCGACTTATTCCAAAGTTTGTAGAACTGCAAATAACACTCTAAAAACACGAAATATGATGTATTTGGTGCTAGATTCTGCCTTATAACGCATTTCTGAAGCAAAACCTTGCTTCTGAGCTGATTTACAGAATCAAACATTTCTCAACGAGACTCATAAAAAACGCTGATAAATCGCTTGAAACGCAAAATGTTGTGCATTTAAGGACGGATCCATGCGTATAATGTAGGGGTTGGTAACACTGGCTAGAAGATAACACGTGGATTTTTAGAAGCAGTTATTTAATTTAATATTTTAGTGATAAAAAATTAAAATAATAATGGAAAATCAGTAAGTACGATTTGAAATACTAAAAAGAAAACAGTAAATAGATTTTCTGTGAAATATAAATATATGGTAAAACATAACCTCACCTGAAGTACAATGATGAGTGAAAAATTGGACGAAATACTGCAAAAACTCTCAAAACTAGACTCTATTGAGGAAAAAATTATTGAAACAAATAAGGAAATTGGTAAATTCCACGAGAAAATTGACTCTTTAAAGAAGAAATGTAGTAATCTGGAAAATCAGAATGACGAATTGTACAAATTAGTCAATAAACTCGAGAAAAACGCAAAAAGATGCAACGTAACACTACATGGCATAGAATATAACGGAAAATCCCCACAAGAGCTAGAAAACACGGTACTAGCATTTCTCAATACTAAGTTACAACTTTCACTTCAAGCATCAGACTTCGGAAAATTGTTCAGAATTGGCGGCGTGCAAAAGCAAAACAGTCCGATATTTATCACATTCAACTCATATAAAACTAAAGAAGCTGTGATTGCAAGGAGAAGTTTACTTAAAGGTTCGAAAATATACATAAATAATGATATGACAGCAGAAGAGTACAACGAAAAGAAGAGATTATTGCAAACTCGAAAAATTGCCATTCAAGAAGGTAAAAAAGTGCAATGGGTCAAAAACAAGTTGGTTATAGAAGATGAAGTAGTGCAAACCACCAGCGAGAAAAGGAAAAAAATCAATAATAGTATATCCTCAGAAGATTCACCTACCAAACCAGCGGCCAAATTCAGTAATGCTTCCGGTAGCAATCTCAAAGAAGCAAAAGCAAAAAGCTGACTACCACTTGCAAAATTGGCAGCACATAGCAACATAAACGTAGCTGAGTGTGCTTCTAACTACAAGCAGAATAATAATAGGTATACAACGAACAATATCAGCAGTATAATTTTCTGGAATATAAATGGGCTGGCCAATATGAATAATCTAGATTCTGAAATCCAAAAGAAAATTATTGAGGCTGATATTGTTTGTCTCTGTGAAACATGGGTGAGCAGTGAAACAATTATTTTGCCTCAATTTTTAAAAAATCATTATTGTAGTATATTTCATAGCCCTGCCACTAGGGAAAAGGACAGAGGCCGAAGTAATGGAGGAGTACTTATTTTGGTTAAAAGTGAAAATCAAGCTTCTTTAATCGAAAAAACAAATTTATGGGTATATGTTGAAGTAAAATTAAATCATAAGTCATACATAGTTGGCTGTAGTTATTTGAAACCCAACTTAAAAGATGAAAATTGCATCAATCTACTCTATGAAACATTATCAGAAGTTGTTATAAAATATGTTAATTCTGATTTCATTTTAGTAGGAGATTTTAACCGCCCATATAGGATAAATGAATCAGGTGGATTGCAACACATTCGCTTCAAGTAAAATATGGGATGAGAGAATTTCAATGCATAATAAAATTAATAACAGAGGAATCAAATTAACCGCAGCCATGGAAAATCTAGGCTTGTTTGTCTTGAATGGTAGAGAGCAAGGTGACAGGCCTGGAGTATACACCTATCTGAGCACAACTGGTAGGTCAACTATTGATCTGGTTTGGGCAAACATGTCATTTGTTGATAAAGTTGAAAAAATGGAATTTATCCCAACAATTACATCATCAGCTCATAGTATCTGTAAAATAAAATATTGCACTAATTTGATAGTTGGATCTCTTGAATGCCCAGATATAAATAACGATAGCAATTACTATTCCGTCAAATTTATATTTGATATGAAAGCAGTAGATAACTTTTAGTTAGCAATCAGAGATTCAAATTTAATTTATTATAATAGTAGGAACTCGAATGAATTAAATGAAAATCTACACATTGCTATAAAAGATGCAGCATGTTGGGCAGGTATGGTTAAAATAATCCATAATTCTAAGGCGAAATGCAGCAACGACGAGAATAAATTGTTAAATATGGAATGTAAGATTCTCAAACGTAATACTAAAAAGCAACTGAAGACCTATCATGAATTTTTATCTAGATTCAGATCTTCAAGCTTATTTAGAAGCAAAAAAAGTATTATTTACAAACTATTCGATTCTATAAAAAACAACATTTGAATGAAATCAAAAATGCTCTTGCATCAGTACGAAACTCTCAACAATTCTGGAAAACGGTTGACGCATTAAAACAACACAAACAGCGCATAAATAAAATACCTTTGAACGAGTGGGAAATATTTTATGAAAACGAATATCCGCAGTTGGTTCAAAAAAGCATTATACTTATGGATTGTAGGCACCCACAGTTAGATATCCCCCATAACATTGGATGAACTTGAGTTCAGTATGAACAATAGTAAATTTAATAGAACCCCTGGAGCAAATGGTATAGGTAATGAATTCTATAAATTTCTTACAATTGAATGGATTCACTATATCCTTAACTTTTTCAACACGGTTTTCGAAACAGAGCCAATACCTGACTCGTGGTCTAAAATACAATGCACTCTACTATTTAAAAAAGATGACATGCTGAACCCACAAAACTAGAGAGGTATTGCTTTAGTAAATTGTATAGTTAAGTTATTCACTCAAATTCTAAATAGCAGGCTTCAAACGTGGTCTGAAGATAACAATATACTATCGGAGAACCAAATGGGCTTTCGAATAAAAAGAGGAACAACAGACTGCATATTCAGTTTATCGGCAATAATAAATGTACATTTAAGATTAAAAGCCAACAAAGTTTTTGCAATATTTGTAGATTTCAAGCGAGCATTTGATACCGTAAATCATCAGATATTATGGCTAAAAATGTATCAAAACGGAATATCATCAAAACATATAAGAATTATAAGTAAATTATATGCAATGTCAGTTCTACTAATCAAAAGCAAAGGTGAAATGTCAAAGGAGATCAATATATCACAAGGAGTTTTACAAGGAGAGATTTTGAGCCCTTTTTTATTTTCTATATTCATAAATGATCTAGAAAATTTTTTAAAGACCAAGGTGTGAGGAGTCTTAGCATAGACAGTAAAAATGAAATAATTTTACTTGCATATGCAGATGACCTAGTTATTTTAGGACACTCTCCTGTTGATATCAGAAAAAAAAATGGAAATTTTAGAATTATATTGTAATAAGAACTTACTAGATATTAATTGTGATAAAACCAAAATAGTGATTTTTCATAAAGGTAGATTAAGCAGAGATATTCCACAGTTTTTATACAAAGGTAAAAGTATAGAAATGGTAAGTCAATTTACGTATCCAGGAACAGTATTCACATGTTCAGGGAAATTTAATAAAATGGCGTTAGAAAGTATTAGGAAATCCAAAATAGCTACACATGCAGTGAAAAATATACTAGCAAAAGGTAAATCAGCGGGTTGGGTTGAGAAGAATGAGTTAATGAAAATTATAGTAAATGCGAATGCACTCTACGCATGCGAGATATGGGGACAAAGTCAAACAGAGACGTTAGAAAGATGCCAAATGTATTATATAAAAAGTATGCTTCAATGTGGCGTAACAACCCCAAATTTTGCGATCAGATTAGAAACTAACACCTCGCATATTGCGGTAGAAATTTGGAAGAGGTCTTTAAATTGGTGGCTCAAACTTATAAATATGTCTGAAAACCGGTACCCAAAATTATTATATATGCGTTTGCGCAGGCTGGATCAATGGGAGTCAAATAAACCCGAACAAAACTGGTGTTCTCAGTTACGTATGTTTTTGGAAAAATTGGATTTCTTGGAAATATGGAGTAATGAAAATATTAGTAAATCTAAAATTATACAAATATGCGAAAAATACAATAACAAGAAATACGAGGAGGATGATGGTAATGCACTTGATTCAAAATTTAACTTATTCTATAATAGATTTGATATGATTCAGAATGAAGTCAACAGTTATTTAAATTTATCTGTATCTTTTAATAAAAAACGGATGATTGCCCAGTTGAGAACTTACAATAAGAAAAGCCCCCGAATTGTAAATAAAAATATAAAATACGCACTAAAAGGCCAAAATACTTGTACAGTTTGTAATTTAAAAGTGAATGAAAAGCTTTATCACTTTTTACTAGAATGTCCAAGATATAAAATTTTCAGAGAATATTATTTAGGAAATTATAAAAGAAATATATCAAGTGAGATAGAATTGCATAGCTTATTGGAAAACTTGAATGAATCGAAGATAAATGCTTCATATTACTTTACAATAAACGCACTAAACTTGAGAAGTTTTCACCTAAATGAATAGAACTAATGTTTCACAGCTCACTCAACTTGAATATTAGGTTTGTCAGCCAAATAATTCGATACACATATGTGTGTTTTTGGGTGTATGTGTAATAAAATATATATATTAATTCATATTAATTAGGGTAGCCTTCATCATCATTATCATTGTAAAAAATTATTCCTATTGTCATTATATTGTTATCTTTTTTATTTTTATTTTTGGTAAATATTGTAAATCCTACGGGAGCATATTATAATTATTATTGCCAACTCTCTATTTTGTAATGAGTGTAAACTTCAAAACAAATAAATTATCTATTTATCTATGCGTATAATGTTGTATTGGATAGATTGATGTGATTTGCGATACTTTGAAACTTCTGAGAATGTGGTAATTTTGACTTATTTCAAACTTCATATAACTGCAGACAGCGCTCTGAAAACACGAGATATGATGTTTTTGTTGATGGATTCATACATATTATGAGGTCCTGAATAGGAATATGAACTTTTTGATTGTGAAAATCTGCGCGGAAAAGCGAGATTTCGATTTATTCCAGAGTTTGTGAAACTGCAAATAGCACTCTAAAAACATGAAATATGATGTATTTAGTGCTATATTCTGCCATATAACGCATTTCTGAAGGAATATCTTGCTTCTGAGCAAATTTACAGAATCAAAAATTTCTCAACGAGACTCAGAAAAAACGCTGATAACTCGCTGGAAACGCAAAATTCTGTGCATTTGAGGAAGGATTCATGCGTATTATGTTGTATTGGATAGATTTATGTAATTTGCGATACTTTGAAACTGCTGAGAATGTGGTAATTTTAACTTATTCCAAACTTCATATAACTGCAGATAGCGCTCTAAAAATACGAGATATGATGTTTTTGTCGATGGATTCATACATACTATGAGGTCCTGAATAGGAATATGAAATTATATATTAATTGTGAAAATCTGCGCGGAAAAGCGTGATTTCGACCTATTCCAAAGTTTGTAAAACTGCAAATAGCACTCTCAAAACACGAAATATGATGTACTTGGTTCTAGATTTTGCCATCTAACGCATTTCTGAAGCAAGATCTTGCTTCTGAGCAGATTTACAGAATCAAAAATTTCTCAACGAGACTCAGAAAAAACGCTGATAACTCGCTTGAAACGCAAAATTTTGTGCATTTGAGGAGGGGTTCATGCGTATTATGTTGTATTGGATAGACCTATGTGATTTGCGATATTTTGCGCTTGAAAACACAAGATATGATGTTTTTGTTGATGGATTCATACATATTATGAGGTCCTGGATAGGAATATGAATTTTTCGATCATGAAAATCTGCGCGGAAAAGCGTTATTTTGACTTATTCCAAAGTTTGACGAACTGCAAATAGCACTCTTGAAACACGATATATGCTGTATTTTGGTGCTAGATTCTGCCGTATAACGCATTTCTGAAGAAAAATCTTGCTTCTGAGCAGATTTACAGAATCAAAAATTTCTCAACGAGAATCAGAAGAAACGCTGATGATCCCACTGGAAACGCAGATTTCTGTGCATTTGAGGACGGATTCATGCGTATTATGTTGTATTGGATAGATTTATGTGATTTGCGATAATTTGAAACTGCTTAGAATGTGGTAATCTTGACTTATTTCAAGCTTCATATAACTGCAGATAGCGCTCTGAAAACACAAGATATGATGTTTTTGTTGATGGATTCATACATATTATGAGGTTCTGAATAGAAGCATGAACTTTTTGATTGTGAAAATCTGCGCGGAAAAGCGTGGTTTCGACTTATTCCAAAGTTTGTAGAACTGCAAATAACACTCTAAAAACACAAAATATGATGTATTTGGTGCTAGATTCTGCCATATAACGCATTTCTGAAGCAAAATCTTGCTTCTGAGCAGATTTACAGAATTAAACATTTCTCAACGAGACTCAGAAAAAACGCTGATGAATCGCTGGAAACGCAAAATTTTGTGCATTTGAGGACGGATTCATGCGTATTATGTTCTATTGGATAGATTTATGTGATTTGCGATACTTTGAAACTTCTGAGAATGTGGTAATTTTGACTTATTTCAAACTTCATATAACTGCAGATAGCGCTCTGAAAACACGAGATATGATGTTTTTGTTGATGGATTCATACATATTATGGAGACCCGAATAGGAATATAAACTTTTCGAAAATCTGCGCGGAAAAGCGTGATTTCAATTTATTCCAAAATTGGTAAAACTGCGAATAGCACTCTAAAGACACAAAATATGATGTATTTGGTGCTAGATTCTGCCATATAACGCATTTCTGAAGCAAGATATTGCTTCTGAGCAGATTTACAGAATCAAAAATTTCTCTACGAGGCTCAGAAAAAACGCTGATAACTCGCTGGAAACGCAAAATTTTGTGCATTTGAGAACGGATTCATGCGTATTATGTTGTATTGGATAGATTTATGTGCTTCGCGATACTTTGAAACTGCTGTGAATGTGGTAAATTTGACTTATGTCAAACTTCATATAACTGCAGATAGCGCTCTGAAAACACAAGATATGATGTTTTGTTGATGGATTCATACATATTATGAGATCCTGAATAGGAATATGAACTTTGCGATTGTGAAAATCTGCGCGGAAAAGCGTGATTTCGACTTATTCCAAAGTTTTGAAGAACTGCAAATAGCACTCTAAAAACACGAAATATGATGTATTTGGTGCTAGATTCTGCCACATAACGCATTTCTGAAGCAAAATCTTGCTTCAGAGCAGATTTACAGAATCAAACATTCTTCAACGAGACTCAGACAAAACGCTGATATCTCGCTGGAAACGCAAAATTCTGTGCATTTGAAGACGAATTCATGCGTATTATGTTGTATTGGATAGATTCATGTGATTTGCGATACTTTGGAACTGCTGAGAATGTGGTGATTTTGACTTATTTCAAACTTCATATAACTGCCGATAGCGCTCTGAAAACACGAGATATGATGTTTTTGTTGATGGATTCATACATATTATGGAGACCCGAATAGGAATATAAACTTTTCGAAAATCTGCGCGGAAAAGCGTGATTTCAATTTATTCCAAAATTGGTAAAACTGCGAATAGCACTCTAAAGACACAAAATATGATGTATTTGGTGCTAGATTCTGCCATATATGATGAATATATACATATTATTAGGTCCTGAATGAGAATATGAACTTTTTGGTTGTGAAAACTGCGCGGAAAAGCGTGATTTCGACTCATTCCAAAGTTTGTGATGCTGCAAATAGCACTCTAAAATCACAAAATATGATGTATTTGGTGCTATATTCTGCCATATAATGCATTTCCGGAGCAAGATCTTGCTTCTGATCAGATTTACAGAATCAAAAATTTCACAACGAGACTCACACAAAACGCTGATAACTCGCTGGAAACGCAAAATTTTTGTGCATTTGAGGACGGATTCATGCGTATTATGTTGTATTGGATAGACCTATGTGATTTGCGATAATTTGAAACTGCTGAGAATGTGGCAATTTTGACTTTTTTTAAACTTCATATAACTGCAGATTGCGCTCTGAAAACACTAGATATGATGTTTTTGTTGCTTGATTCATACATATTATGAGGTCCTGAATAGAAATATGGATTTTTCGATCGCGGAAATCTGCGCGGAAATGCGTTATTTCGACTTATTCCAAAGTTTGTAGAACTGCAAATAGCACTTCAAGAACACGATATATGATGTATTTGGTGCTAGATTCTGCCATATAACGCATTTCTGAAGCAAAGTCTAGCTCCTGAGCAGATTTACAGAATCAAAAATTACTCAACGAGAATCAGAAGAAACGCTGATGATTCACTGGAAACGCAGATCTCTGTGCATTTGAGGACGGATTCTTGCGTATTATGTTGTATTGGATAGATTTATGTGATTTGCGATAGTTTGAAACTGCTCACAATGTGGTAATTTTGACTTATTCCACGCTTCATATAACTGCAGATAGCGCTCTGAAAACACAAGATATGATGTTTTTATTGATGGATTCATACATACTATGAGGTCCTGAATAGAAGTATGAACTTCTTGATTGTGAAAATCTGCGCGGAAAAGCGTGATATCGACTTATTCCAAAGTTTGTAGAACTGCAAATAACACTCTAAAAACACAAAATATGATGTATTAGGTGCTAGATTCTGCCATATAACGCATTTCTGAAGCAAAATCTTGCTTCTGAGCAGATTTACAGAATCAAACATTTCTCAACGAGACTCAGAAAAAACGCTGATGAATCACTGGAAACGCAAAATTTTGTGCATTTGAGGACGGATTCATACGTATTATGTTGTATTGGATAGATTTATGTGATTTGCGATGCTTTGGAACTGCTGAGAATGTGGTGATTTTGACTTATTTCAAACTTCATATAACTGCAGATAGCGCTCTGGAAACTCGAGATATGATGTTTTTGTTGATAGACTCATACATATTATGAGGTCCTGAATAGGAATATGAACTTTTTGATTGTGAAAATGTGCGCGGAAAAGCGTGATTTCGATCTATTCAAAAGTTTGTGAAACTGCAAATAGCACTCTAAAAACACAAAATATGATGTATTTGGTGCTAGATTCTGCCATATAACGCATTTCTGGAGCAAAATCTTGCTTCTGAGCAGACTTACAGAATCAAAAACTTCTCAAGAGAATCAGAAAAGACGCTGATAACTCGCTGGAAACGCAGAATTTTGTGCATTTTGAGGACGGATTCATGCGTATTATGTTGTATTGAATAGATTTATTTGATTTGCGATACTTCGGAACTGCTGATAATGTGGTAATTTTGACTTATTCCAAACTTCATATAACTGCAGATTGCGCTCTGAAAACACAAGATATGATGTTTTTGTTGATGGATTCATACATATCATGAGGTCCTGAATAGGAATATGAATTTTTCGATCGTGAAAATCTGTGCGGGAAAGCGTTATTTCGACTTACTCCAAAGTTTGTAGAACTGCAAATAGCATTCTAAAAACACGAAATATGATGTATTTGGTGCTAGATTCTGCCATATAACGCATTTCTAAAGCAAAATCATGCTCCTGAGCAGATTTACAGAATCAAAAATTTCTCAACGAGAATCAGAAAAAATGCTGATAACTCGCTGGAAACGTAAAAATTTGTGCATTTGAGGACGGATTCATGCGTAGTATGTTGTATTGGATAGATTTATGTGATCTGCGATATTTTGAAACTGCTGAGAATGTGGGTAATTTTGATTTACTTCAAACTTCATATAACTGCAGATAGCACTTTGAAAACACGAGATATGATGTTTTTGTCGATAAATTCATACATATCATGAGGTCCTGAATGGAAATATGAACTTTTTGATTGTGAAAATTTGCGCGGAAAAGCGTGATTTCGACTTATTCCAAAGTTTGTAAAACTGCAAATAGCACTCGTGAAACACGAGATATTATGTATTTGGTGCTAGGATCTGCCATATAACGCATTTCTGGAGCAAAATCTTGCTTCTGAGCAGATTTACAGAATCAAAAATTTCTCAACGAGACTTAGAAAAAACGCTGATAACTCGCTGGAAACGCAGAATTTTGTGCATTTGAGGACGGATCTATGCGTATTTTGTTGTATTGGATAGATTTATGTGATTTGCGATACTTTGAAACTGCTGACAATGTGGTAATTTTAACTTATTTCAAACTTCATATAACTGCAGATAGCGCTCTGAAAACTCGAGATATGATGTTTTTGTTGTTAGATTCATACATATTATGAGGTCCTGAATAGAAATATGAACTTTTTGATTGTGAGAATCTGCGCGGAAAAGCGTGATTTCGACTTATTCCAAAGTTTGTAAGACTGCAAATAGCATTCTAAAAACTTGAAATATGTTGTAATTGGTGCTAGATTCTGCCATATAAGGCATTTCTGGAGCAAATTCTTGCTTCTGAGCAGATTTACAGAATGAAAAATTTCTCAACGAGACTCGGTAAAAACGCTGATAACTCGCTGGAAACGCAAAATTTTGTGCATTTGAGGACCGGATTCATGCGTATTATGTTGTATTGGATAGATTTATGGAAATTTGCGATACTTTGGAACTGCTGAGAATGTTGTGATTTTGACTTATTCAAACTTCATATAACTGCAGATAGCGCTCTGAAAACACAAGATATGATGTTTATGTTGATGGATTCGTACATATTATGAGGTCCTGAATGGAAATATGAACTTTTTGATTGTGGAAATCTACGCGGAAAAGCGTGATTTCGACTTATT